>CALNVZ010002100.1:30051884-30087195 GCA_940671915.1 Paracentrotus lividus | reverse complement strand
TTCTACTACTACCACTACTGCTACTACTACTGCTACTACTACTACTACTACTACTACTACTACTACTACTACTACTACTACTATTACTCATACCACTTTATGTTCTCCCCCTCCCTCTCCCACTCTCTCTCTCTCTTTCTTTCTCTCTCTCTTTCTTTCTTTCTTTCTCTCTTTCTTTCTCTCTCTCTCTCTCTCTCTCTTTCTCTCTCTCTCGCTCTTTCTCTCTCTCCCTCTCTCTTTATTGGTATGTGTTTCTCTCCATAATTTTGGGCTCATACTTTGAGATCTTGTATGAGTTTTCCATATCGAAGTAATAAATACACATATAATCACACGAGGAGGAAGAGTCAATTCTTCAACCTATATACAAAAATGCATTTTTTTTTTCCCGTTTTGGTTTCGGACTTCTCCCAGCATAATCTCCAGCCAGGCAATAATAATGATTATTAAACATGTCATCTATATGCTAATTCAACAGCTTAAGAAATATATTCCAGCGCTTTCGTCTAAGTCGAAGAGAGAAATAGGGATATTCCTTGAATATGGATGTTGTGGATATTTTCGCATTATATCTTGACTCCATTTTTTTTTTACATTAAACTGATGATATTCCATGAATAGAAGGAGCTAATTGGAAGAGGTATCATGGGATAGACGAGAGATGCATATTGAAAAATATATAATTGTGTTATTAACTATTATTTATTATTTTTATTAAAGTGTATATGTTTCACTCATGATGCTGACTGCCTTGCGCTCGCACATGTTCATGTCTGATAATGTATTGTAAAGCATCAATTTAGATCCACTTCATGTTTTTTGTTATCATCTAAAATGATCACGATAACTAGAATACCTTTTAAAAAACACAAAAAGCAAGTTACGTAATGCACTCTCACCAAGTGGCATTGTGTGTTTGTCTTCTTTTTTGTTTCATATTCTTTGCCGAGAGAAAAAAAAAATTGAAGATCTCTTTTAGATAAGTATTTCATAAAAATGCGGTGGCGTCTTCTTTGTTCCTATTTTTCTTTCATCGGAGAGATGTTGAATGAAAGTTATTGAGAAGGAAACGGAATAAGATATATGAAGTGGTTCATAAAACACATTCGCTGTTATATATATGGTACAGGCCTACATTTCAGCACGAAATAAGCTTGAAGATGGGGGCATAATTTTATATGTATATTAATATAGTAAATCCCTCAAACTTATCACTGCTTAACTACAAATATGACTGTAGAACATTAAATTAATGGGATAAAATATCATGACAGTCAATGTTTGTAATAGTAATAGTAATTAACATGAATACACTCTGAAAACGCTGTTTTGAAATATTTAAAACAACTAAACGTGTTGTAAGTTCTAAACAACGTTGGTAAAATTTTAAACAGCCACTGTTGATAATAAGGCTTTAAATGAAATTTCTAACTTCGGTTGATTAAAATTTTAACAATGTTGTTTGAAATTTTAAGCAGAAGTTGTTAGAGTTACCGGCACTTTAGGTTTTTACAGTGTATATAGGTTCGTTGTCATCTTGGCTATGAGCTTATTGGTTGTAAGTAAACGCATCTTTTTGTTTGAGCACTTTCGCATCATAAGGTTGCTTTCAATATATGAAAAGTTTGATTCCAAGAGGAGCTAAATCCATTTTTGATGAAAATTGAGTTATTGATATCGAACCATTTTTCAGATTGGTACCTGTCTGTGAAACGAAAATTTAAAACCTACAATTTTGAGACCAGTTATTACAAAATGCACATTTGAATATTTCATTTTCATAGACAACTGTACACAATTTGGCAACAAATGCCTTTTTTCTCAGAAAGTGGCAAAAGGGGATTTAGCTCCTTCGGAATCAAACTCTTCATATAAGCGTACAAATTACTGATGGTAAATTTTAAAATCTATTTAAAATTAAATTCTTTGCTGTAAATTTCTATAGTTGTCTTTTAAAAAATTAAAAAAAAAAAGGACGTCCATGATACATTCACTAAAAATGCAAACCAATCGCCCGGCATATGGCCGCAAATCTTATTGTAACATATTATTTTAATGAATGTCTTTCGGTAAACAGACACTATTTATTCACAATTTTTATCACGAAAGCAGGATCAGACTCAAATTTAAAGATCGTTTAACGTTTCCATAAATTCGATAGTCAATTGTTGCATCATCGAAAAAATCAATACGGGGTACAATTGAAAAATATGAAAATATTAATCTTAATGATGACGGACCGAATCAGGGGCATAAAAAGCCAAACATGATGGAATGGAGGAGAAAGTGCATTACATCCAATTTCACACGCCACTTTGAGTTTAATACCGTCCTTCTGGCTATCTACAAACCCAAATAAAATATTAATAGAGAACAAAAAAATAAGGAATAATGGAGAAAATTATATGTATCGGGAATGCAAAGTAAAGGAGATTGCTAGTAATCTCGAAGATCCAAGAAATGGACTACTAACACTTGTCTGCTTTTAATGTGATGGCGTTGCCTAGCAACCAAAAAGGCCTTGTCAGATTTGCTAATGAGAAGAAATTGTAACAAAAGAGAGAGAGGGAGGTTAAAAATAAAAAAAAAAATAAGGCAAATTGGGTGAACAAATCTCTAATTAGTATCTCCCAAAGGCATATTGAAGCCAATTTTTCTACCAAGCTTGACACCAGATTCTTTATTGAAATACTTCGAGGCTATTATTTGATATTGATAAAGAATAGACTGTAGGAATATAAAGCAAATTACATAATCATATCAAAGCCAAATACAGCAGTTTTAGATTTTACTAAATATTTGTAAAATAGCACTGCTGCTTAATGAATTAACGACAGGGCACGTTTGTACTATTGTGAAAGTTGATTTCATCAAAACTTGTTTTACCTGTCATACATTAAGTTCTTGTTTATAAATATATTTTTTTGTTTATACTTGCCAATCTTCCTGCATAGCTGCTCACAATCCTGATTTTAAACTTCATGCATGATTGACAAAGTTTTCATTCTCCTTTATCTAAATTTCCTTCAATCGATTGAATCAGTTATAATGGTGGTTATGGCCCCGGATAGTCGGAAGGATCGATTATCAGAAAATGAACTATAGTTTGATAAGCTGAGGGCCAAATAAGGTTCGGTTATCCAAAAAAAGAGGTTCGTTATTCCAACTATGAAATAAGCTTCATAAATACGAAAACGAAATAAGATTCGTTCATTCAAAATGGAATGGGGCAACGGGGGTAAACGATTTATTTCTCACGAAACTTCAAACGAATTCGATCAAAATAATGTTCGGATAGAAAATAAACCCTATTTTATTTTCGGAAAAACGAACCTTAAGGGATCAGACATCTGTGTTAGGAATAACAAACCTCCTGAAGAACAACCAGTCCACGATGAGGCACGAAAGGTTAGATTATCTTTTAATATTTAACTTCATGGTAATATGTAAGTAAATCACAGTGACCCATACAAACTCTCACGTCTGTGGTGCGAGGTCACACAGACAGCACCAGTCATTATCATCATTATATCAAGATGGTTATTACAGAGAATCTAGACTCGGGGTAATCTTTTTCCCCATTTTTTTTTTCGATGGCCACAAATCAAGTCCTCACAACTGCTATCCAACAGGTCTAACATTTCTGTCTGGTGTTACAAAACGACCTTCGAAAAATCAGATATAAATTTCCAACAAAACTTCTCTTCAGACAACACAATTATTACCCGTCTTATCTTCTTTTCACTATCTTCCTGAAATGTCATTTTTTATGTTGTGTCTTTCATGTAGATCTTCAAATTCTGCCTAGCAATCTCTCTCGCCCCCCTTCTATCCGTCTGTCTCTCCCTCCCTCCCCACTCTCTCTCTCTCTCTCTCCCTCTTTTTCTCTCCTCTTAGGTTTGAAAATGAATTTACGTTTTAATTCCATTAATATTTCATACTCATTTCCGGCATCAGCCGAGCAAGGCATAGGCCTATATGATGCATAGAGTACTAACGAATTTGTAAAAAAAATAATTAAAAAAAAATAAAAAAAGAATCGAGAGATAAATGTGTAGGTGGAAGTACAAAATATGCCATTACCGCCCATATCCGAAGAAAACGAATATAAAGCTCAATGTAGATTTAAGGAATTTTGTAAGTTTTACTTTATTGAGTGACATAGTAGAATCCGATTTTGCTAATTTGACAGGTCTACACGTTTTGTACTTCCCATTAAACACAATAATTTACATGTAATATATTGGTCGAATTGATATTGAGGGAATTGATGTAATGAGATGATACAAGCTTAACTTTACAAACTTAATTTTACTATCTATCAGGCGCGTATCCAGGATTTGGCACCCCGGGGGGCCCAATGTGATTTTGATAGGTGTTGAAATTTTTTTCGGCCTTCGGCCAACCCAAAGGTCATATATCGGCTGTAGGGGTAGGTTTCAGAAGTTAATCGGCTCTAATCATGCATATCATTTCGTTTTTTTTTTGTTTTTTTTTTTTTACATTTTGCTCGATTTGGCGCCCCTCTCAGGTCATTTTGGCGCCCCTTCGAGCGCCTACCCGGGGGGCCCGGGCCCGTAAAGCCCCCCCCCAGAATACGCGCATGTCTATATACACTAAACTGACTAAATGTTATGGCTACTGCCTTTTTTTTTAAAATGATGATGATGATCATCATCATGATCATCATCACTTTCCTTTACTAAATAGTATATACACGTATCATACATATTTTTCTGCCTTGATAACACTGTGCCAGAAGTTATTTTACTTCTTAATTATTGTACTTATAATATTGAGCATGGCAGGCATGTATAAAATGGATGATAATATTGCACAACATACTGTATTATACCTGCCAACCTTCCAAAGGAAAAATTCGAATCTTTTGAGTTAAAATCAAGAATATTGTGTATTTTTTATGCTTTGACCAAGATCATTCTGAAAAAGAGGAATTCATGGTCCAGAACATGAAATAGGAGCTAAGATACAGGAATGATCCATCAAAAATGTACCCAGTCTAGAAATAACATATTTACATTGATTTTCCTCCTAGATCATAATTAAGCTTTAATATTTCTATCCATAGTTTTATGAAACCTGCTATGAAGTTTCATCACTGTTTCCTTATATCATGCCAAAATCCATAAAAAAAAAGTACATGTACTGCTCTTCATAATTTCATGTCTTATATTAACATATATGAATTATGTAAATAACATAATAGAGTAGCATCAGAAGCTTAAAATAATTTTTGTTTTCATAATATTACTTATAACAAATTGTGAATACTTGTATATCAATTCCAATTCTCTTAAAAATATAATGTTTGATGCAAATTGAATAAGCATGTTAAGAGATAAACTATGATTATTTAATTTTGCTCACTTAATTTCTCTTTTACACACGACCACTTGAGAAGCAAAATTTAAATAATTATGTACACATATTTCATTTGATCAAATCTATCATTTCACTGAAGTCTTATACCGAGTGAGTCAAAAAAAATTTACACCTAGAAAAATGTCAATAAAATGGAAACCAATTCATAAACCCCAAATTATTTTACATATTATGAAAGAGTAACTCCTCCCGCATCTTCTTGTACCATTTTTGTGTGGTATGTCTTTACGCTTGGATGAACACGACACATTGTTTGCGAACATGCAAATTGTGCAAGGGTGGGGATGAAATTGAAACAACAAAAGCTGACAAAAAAGCAACTCCATCATGAATAAAATAGCGTAACTTTTTAACAAAAATGTTTTGAACCAAATAACTTGGCGAGGGTGTTGGTACAGATATCTACTATATTCTGTGTAAAACTAGATTGATTCATCAAGTAATCCATGAATGAGTACACATCAAAAAGTAAACTGTCACTGACATACCTTAAAAGGCCTCTTAATACTTTTGAAAAGTGATTAGTTTGTGTTTAACGTGTGCTCACTCATGCTTGACTCTACATATCTATCTCATTTTCACACAAAATGTAGTCGATATGTGTAACAACGCCCCTGCCAATTTATTTGGCGCAAGACATTTTCGTTAAAAAGTTATGCTATATTAATTACGATGGAGTTGCTTATTTGATAGCTTTTGTTGTTTTGATTTTACTCCCATTTTTGCACATTTCAAAATTTACATGTTCGCAAACAATGCGCGGTGTTCATCCAAGCATAAAGATA
This sequence comes from Paracentrotus lividus, assembly GCA_940671915.1. Taxonomy (NCBI): domain Eukaryota; kingdom Metazoa; phylum Echinodermata; class Echinoidea; order Camarodonta; family Echinidae; genus Paracentrotus; species Paracentrotus lividus. The sequence continues at coordinate 30,081,007 of CALNVZ010002100.1, read as the reverse complement.
TAACACACAAAATTGGTACCAAAAGATGCGGGAGGAGCTACTCTTTCAGAATATGTATACGAATTTGGGGTTTATAAATTGGTTTTCTGTTTATTGACATTTTTCTAGGTGTAAATTTTTTTCTGACTCACTCGGTAGAACAGTTTTTTTTAAAATCTACCAAGCACTTTTTTTTATTATTTTGTTTGTGTGTCAAAGTCCCTAATATTTCAAAAGCTTTACGCAGTTAAAATAAATCCAAACAAGAAATCCCTTTTTCATTTCTGACACACAATGGAAAGTCCCATAATGATATCTCATTAATTCAGTTTCTAATCACTCTTTCTCTCACATTATCAGGAAACATAGATAACAGAAATGTAGAACTGTCTAATAAATTGAAATGAAATATCACCCATTGCGACTGTATTTCATGTTCAGATAGTTATTGTCCGCTTAATGAAATCTTTAGAAAGCAGTCCAGGACATGATAAATTGATCATCATTATCTGTTTTCAGGAAAACCAATCATTGGTAATATATCTTATAACTTTCTGGCAAGTTTATTGGGCAGATATGCCTCTGTAGTCATACAAGTGACATATGACAAAACTTTATTCAAACTTCTGATATATTACCAACTGTGGGTTGTTCAGTTTATGCACATCAGAACTAAAGGCGCAATCACACCTTACTGTTTCCGATTTGATAAAGTGATGTATATATAGAGAGAGAGAGTCATCAACTCAGTTACATTAAGTAACACAGCACATATTGCTTTATTAGGCAAGCACATCAAAAAAGGATATGCACCATGTTAATACCTACTGAAAGGAAGTTGGCCAGACCCAAGAGATCACTGTAATATCTCCTTGGCCAGATTCTTTCTATGTATGATACTGTGCCGAACTTCCACGTACCGCCCATCTGAATCAAAGATGTGTGATTGCGCCTAAAGCATATACAGCTTTTACAACAAATAACAACAGCCTCAATTATTACAAGAAAAAGAAAAAGAAGAAAGAAGAAAGAAGAAGAAAACCAGCAACAACTGTGATTATTTCAATAGCTCAAATTAATATTTGTTACTTTTTTCTTCATCAAACAAGATCCGAAGCTAAACCTACGTTAATCCCTTTTGCCAGCCAACAAACAAAAACATAATTTCTCATTCTCCTCGTAAGAACTCAAAGGGCATCAGCTTATATCCTTGTACACAGAATATACACCATTTTGGCTCTTAGCATGCAGATGATACAGATATTTAAATATGTGAATTCACATTACGTCCCTTTAAAAGCAACTACATTGCAGCCATGCTGATCAAGGACGTTGATGAACAAGAGAGCCCACATCATGGAAGCTTCAGTAGTCTGGACTGTGGAATGGGTCTTTGGTCTCATCGCGTGTGTAGGTCTCAAGACTTGTCCACTGTCTTGGTCTTGGTAGACTTCTTGAGATGATGGTAGTTGGGCAGGATCTTCATCAGGAAGTCAAGTTGAAGGGTCTGAGCCTGCAGGGATATAGGAGAGAAAGAGGAAGAAAAACTTGTGTAAGAGATGGTATATCATCTTTAAGAAGTGAGATGGCTCAATCAATAGATCAAGGGTTTCTAACATCACATGTCACATGTTTAAGTTGATGAGTTAATCAGTGTCCTTTGCAGAGGCATTCATCCCTCATCAATAAGTCCCTGTGATAGGACTTAAATATGTACATGTAGTTTAATGATTGCTCACCTTAACACTTTTTTTAGCAGTTAGGTTATTGTATTAAAAAGATAAACTAAAAATGAATACATGTTGAAAAGAGAGGAATATAAATAGCATAGAACAGAGAGAGAAGAGAGAGAGAGAGAGAAAAGTGGTTTACAAGAAAGACAGATATCATGTGAAAGAGAGGATTATAATATACACAGTATGAACAGTTCAGGTGGCATACTCTAAGAAACAGAAAGTTACAAATGGACGAAGGAGAGAGAGAGAGAGGGACAGAGAAAGAATACACATTGAAAATATACCAATATAAAGTCATCATCCCCAAAGAAAAATGAGAGAAGAAAATTCAGGACATGATCATATCAATTCTAGTTGTAAACTTAAAGAGAGAGGGCGCTATCACTCTACGCAAAGCGAACGCGGCCATAGACTTTTTGTATTTTGCACAGTTTTTTCACTTTGTTTTCTTGATTATGGCGAGCAACTACCTTTTCAAAGAAATGATCAACTTGAATAAGTACGCTAAGAGTCTGAATGTTTCGAAAATAGGAATAACTTATTGCAAAGGGAAAAAAAAGTCCTGTCACTTGTGTCGATTCGAAATCCTAGTAAGATTCCTGTAAAAATTCCTGTACAATATGGCCAATTTTGCTCTCAAAATAGCTCATACGCTGCATACTCATCTTCCTCGATTATGCATAATTACATTACACCTTAATGATCAAGCAGTTTTTAAAAGCTGGAATTCTCAGCTTTCCAAATATGGTACATTGATTTTGATTGGTTAAACAAAAGTCCTGTCACTTTGAGCATTATCACAAACGAATCTTTACTCGATGGGTCAATATTTCCGCATATCACATGCATATCGCATGTGGACGGCGTCTTCGCAAGATGTGATAAGATCACTATTTATATCAATAATCGTTAGGAACATCAATCTATGTGAAATAAAGATTCTGATTACAACTTTAGCACAATGGTGTTATAGGCTTGCCAAAATGTCTCTTTCCCCAAGAATCTGGTCTGAAGCATCTACCTACGAAAACTATGATAAAAGTTCAATTATTTATTTCATGTCCATGACTAATTTCCTTGAACGGATCGACTGACAATAGGATTTTACCGACAGGGAAGTTTTAGACGAGTTTTTGTACGCTAAGTAATAATTGCATGCAGTTGTCAATCGGTCGCTTCCCGCCGTTAGCGCAGGTTTTGTTGACATTAATGTAGAGCCGTATAATTTTCTGCGCCGCTGAGCTGCATGTATTTCCACTAAACTCATGAATGTAATGTTGCGTTTCCCCTCCTCAAATACTGGACGCGTCTTTATGTCAAGATTTAATGTCATACGTTAGATTTACATTTCACGTGGAGTAGAATTGATATGTTATAACAAGGGAGAAAGAGAGAAAGGGAGAGAGAGGGGGGTGGGGGACCAGAAGGAATAAGACTGCGTAATGATTGTCAAGTATGCGGTACAGACATGGAGAGACAAAGAAGAGGAAGATATAGAGAGATTTCATTAGAGATAACATTAGAGATAACACACATGAGTGGCATGGGATAAAGATGAAAGAACTTCTGGATATATATGTATCACTTTCAATGAGTAGAATGGATTACAATAAACAAAGTGCAAAATTATTATCAACAACAAAACATATAAACTTATGAATTTCCTGCACACAGACATTTAGATCACATTGATCTATTTATCAGAGCTAATTATGCTTTTATACTTAACTCTATCACAAGTTACCATTGTTCTGTGAAAGTGGAATTTAATGTAACATGACTGAACTTGAACAACATTCCCATCAATATTCTTTAATAAACAATGTACTTGGAAAAAAGATCAAATTGCTACATGCATCTATTTTAGTAAAAGAATTTCAATTTTGCAACAACATTTTTTGTAATTCATTTTTCTTCAACATATTCTTGCACAATCATATTTACAATTGATATAAAATGCATATGTATACATTAAACACTTCCATTTAAGTTCCCACAAACATTGGTACAAAGGACGTTAGTTTGTACTTAGCTCAGTAATTGTATGTATAATATAGTAAAATAGGCTATTACTCCAATTCTGGAATGACTCTAACTGGCTTAAAACACCTCTATTAAAGTGTGAATATTTACATTGCAAAACCATTTCATCCCAAACCATTGCCAGAATACAACCCATCTCGGAGGAGTTGGTAGTTGAGGTTCAAGAATCACCCCCAACACAACAATTTACACCAGAAATTTCTTTTCATGATCCACAGACACGATTTTCTTGGATATGCATGGATTAATACTCATATGATTATTCAAATGAATCTCATTTTGCCATGGAAATGGGTGACAAATCCACCACTCAAATTATAAACAAAGGCCATACAATCATGTATAATATCTAATAATGCATTCAGAAGCAAAAGGGTGTTAGTTCGTTCACTTTAACATGTCTTGAATTGCCTTTTAGCTCCTCTCCTTTGTGACACATGAGGAAGTGAAAATAAGAAAAAAAAAGGGGAAAAATACACTAGCATGGAAGGCTTAAGAGATACAAGAGGCTGTTACCACACTAGAAAGTAATATATCCAAAGCATATGAGAGTAAAACTGATGTTTGTAAGCATCACAATTCATCATCCTTTGTGTCTACCAAACTTTCTTTATAAAGTGACAAGCATAGATTGAATAACACGTAGTGAGGGGGTTCACAAATAATCTAGGTCTGTTGTCTACCAGCATAGACAGATAGAAGATGTTTCAATGCATATGTTTTTGTATTTGCAAAATAAGATTTAGGTTTCACATGAGAATGAATACAAACACTGTGCAACACTGTCAGATTGGAAAAAATTAATACCCCTTCCTATACCTATTTCAATAGCCCCTTTCACGCTAAAAATAAAATAGGTCTAGCATCAATGGTACCTCAGCTTAATAAACCATTATTAGACTTCAAATTAGAATCAATGAACACATAAACTAAAATGTTGTATTAAAGTGATAATAATTGCTAACCCCTACCAATTCCATATTTTGAAAGTCAGAAAATCTAGTCTTGTAATTATTGAACATTTGCGCTACGTCAGTTAGTATAAGAATTCTGATTCTGACATGATTTCTCTCACTTAGTTCAAGAGGAAGCTCTTCTTTTGCCACAGAAACATGGTAAAACATTAAAGTGTGCTGTGCAGTAAATGTGACTTGTAACTAAATCTTGTTTCTTTAATTCACTGGGTACAATAACTCTCAGCATTATTCTCTCAAAGATCCAGGAAAATCTGTTCATTGCGCCCTGTAAAAGCTCAGACAGTTGAGGCGGTCGTTATAGAAGTTGCGCCAAAACTGGTGACAATCCGGAAATAGTGATGTGGATTAGTTGAAGTCCAAGAAGAAATACATTAGTCGAGCAGTATTATTAAGTAGTCCAAGAAGAAATACAGTAGTCGAGCAATATTATTAAGTAGTACAGAAGTAGAAGTAGTGGTACTTAAAAGTACCGTGTGTCTAAAAAAAAACGTAACACTTTTGAAATGGTTGCCAAATTGAGCCTATATAATTTTATGAAAAAATGTTGATATGTATGGAAAGCTAAAGGACCAACCTTCATATGATATGAAAAATTGAAAAAAAAATCATGCTTCGATGAACAGTGTTCACTTAAGTTAGAGGTATGAAAATGCGCCTGCGCAGGATTTTTCCTTCCAATTTTGGACAGGTAAATTACTTGTAGCTTACAAAATAAGGTCGATATGAGATATTCATGATCGATGGATCAAAAGGATATTTTGAAATACCTTGAATACCATTCCTTTTTCTGTGTTATTCATCAATCCCGAAACACCACCGCTCACCCCCCCCCCACACACTTCCACTCCCATCTTATTGTATCATTGATCTGGTAGATGTGAACGGGATTAAGGAAGAATGTGAATTGGCTAAATTGAAATATTCCAAATCATAATTGACATTACGCAACCCACTGTCTCTCCCCTCCCCCTCCACACACACACACACAACACATAACAAGTTCAAATGTGGAAAGAGAAGGGGTCTGGTATTTTCAATGCATAATGAATGATGTACTTAGCTATTACTTGTTTGGCTCATTCATAAAACCTGAATAAAATGTGATTGATGATCCACCAAACTTACGGAAGAAAAACTGATAAAGAAAAGGCAAGGGGTAGGTGATGGGGAGGAAAAGGTTGTGGGGGGGGGAGGAGAGTGGGTTGCATAATGTCAATTATGATTTTGAATACGGTATTTCAATTTAACATTTTCCCATTCTTCCTTCATCCTGTTCACATCTACACATCAATGATACAATAAGATGGGAGTGGAAGTTGGTGTGGGTGTGTGTGTTGTGTGTGTGTGTGTGTGGCAGGGGTGGTGTTTGGGGATTGATAAATGACAGAGAGAAAGGACTGGTATTCAAAACATCCTTTTAACTCTTAATCCATCGATCATGAATATCTCATATCAAACTTATTTTGTAAGCTACAAGTAATTTACCTGTCCAAAATTGGAAGGAAAAATCCTGCGCAGGCGCATTTTCATACCTCTAACTTAAGTGAAGCACTGGTTCATCGAAGCATGATTTTTTTTTCAATTTTTTTCATATCATATGAAAGGTTGGTCCTTTAGCTTTCCATACATATCAACATTTTTTCATAAAGTTATATATGCTCAATTTGGCAACCATTTCAAAAGTGTTACGTTTTTTTTTAGACACACGGTATAAGTAATACTAGTGTCAAACTGCAGCAATAATTGTGCATGTAGCAGCAGCTGAAACATTCTGTTTTGCAAAGTGCAATATTAGGAATGCACTGACACATACAAGTTGCAGACAAAAGCAACAATACTGACTTGACTTTGATATGATACGTTTTGATGAATACCAAGAAAATCAGGCAGAAGAATTATAAATTAGGGCAGGCAGATGTATGTTTCAGTAAAGAAGGAGGTTCATGAATTAGCAACTACAAGTATAAGAAAAGTTGCAAGAAATGAGAAAGTGAGGAAAAGGACGAGAAGCAGAAAGATTATCTATTTTATCTATTATCTACATGTACAGGGTCATCGAGAGAGAGAGAGAGAGAGAGAGAGGAGAGAGGAGAGAGAAAATGGATGGATTGAGAAAGGAGACACTATTTAGGTAAATTAAGGAAAATAAAAAAAAGGAGATACCGCAAGAGGGTGATCTTGAGCATATTTCTGGGAGGTGGAGGAGAGAAACGAGAACGAAAGATAATCATCACACTCTCAAAGAATACATTTAAAACAAGTGCAGTGTGTTTTCATAACAATCTTTTCCTTCAAACTTTTCAGCCTTCTGCTAAATTTGAATAAATATTAAGAAAATGTACAGGGTACCAACAATTAGAGTGGGTGGAGACAAACACATTTCTTAATACTCTTGAAGAGAAAGTGAAAGAGTACTTGATGCTGTGTAATTATGGTTTCACACTTTAATGAGCTTTCTCCAATAAGCACATGTATAACAACCACAATATTGAAAATGGAAAATGTAATCAATCAAAGACCCCAGGCTCATCTTAGTTAAAATCTTGAAGATAGAAAATGAAAACTTCAAATGCTTACTTTCATCATTATATGTAGAACTGGATGCATGCACCACTATATCTTGAGTGTGTTGTGATGTTTTGAAAAACTACAAAATGTTCACGGCACAGTTTCAAGTGGCAGTTATTTGTATGAATCTCATAGATAGTTGGAGATGACCTAGAGTCTGGGAGCCATAACAATTAGAAGATACTGTTTATCCATCATCAAAGGAATAATTAAGCTTGGTGAAATCATATAAAATAAAGAGAAGAATTATTGAGAAAATATCCAACAAACAAAAACAAGTTACTTCAGGGTCAAGATGATCTTGATGCCATATTTTCTAAAGATGAAGCTTTAAAGCGAGAGCAAACTAGCCAACACTCTCATTGACTGTGTGTTACAAATAGCTAGTCTTAAAAAGATGTTTTGAAAAAACTATTAATATTAATACAGTGAATAAACTATTCTACAATTTTATCTGTATAGGGAAGCTAAAACGTTTTGAGTTGAAAATTAATTGATTTTGTTATTTGATAGCATAATTATTGCAGAATGTTGCATTATGGGTGAGGCACCTGGCCAGATTTTTGAAGTTGAGGACTTGAGGTGGTGCTATACAAGGCTGCTAGTTTGTATTGGCTTTACAGGAAGATGGATGGCAGGAGGAGGAGGGGTAGATCTGAAATTGGGATAGCGTCTGACGGTTCTAAAGGTAGCAAAATATTAGTAATAAGGAAGAAGACCAAAGAAACAGGGTTAGTCCATGGACTGAAGAGAGCTGAAAATTTTCAGTAAATTGACATTTCGTCATCCTTTTGTACCATAATGTAAAACAATCTAGCTAACGGTAATCAAAAGATTTCAAAAGTGGAAAAATATTCACCCAAAACCAATGGTTGTAAATTTTTAAGAAGATACAAAAAGCTCAAACTTGCTGTTGAGCTCCAAATGGAATGCTCAAATGTTTTAGACAATTTCTTCAACCAGCAGGCCCATCTCTTGTAAATCCCCAAGTATTAAATGCATTTATCACTTTAGATTCATAATTAATTTGTAATTTACTGTGAAATATAAAATGTACAATTTAATTTTTTCAAAATACTATGCAGAAAATATATTAAAGTATTTTAGACAGGAACATCAGAAACATAACTGAAGGCCTTGTGAAATAAAATCTCTACAAAATTAAGTTTTGCGCATTATAATTTCTGTGTGGGTCTTTAAATATAAAAAAAAGAAGAAAATGTATTTAATCATTCGCCATTAAAACTTTGATACATCTGTAGTTTCCAACCAGTTTTTATTAGGTTTTGTACAATCAAATATCTTTCCTTGTCAATAAAAGTCTTTCAATGCTTCAAATGTGAAGACAGGCGAATATAAATAGAAATATAATTAGGTGCATGTCCAGACACTAATTACACCATTGCTAAATTCCATGTTTAATTCACAAAGGATGATGTTAACTGTGACCCTTCAAGGGAAAATCCAGCAGGAGGCGATTGTTGCAGAGACAACTACTGGCAAATGTCAGAACTATAGGAGATCACCTCAAAAACAGCAATTATAGCCACATCTACACCTATATCTAAGCTACAAGTAGGATTCAACAGCTACTTGCGACCACACACAAAATAGGCTGGGTCCACATAACCTACGCCTAGCCACATCAGGTAACTAGAATTCTCCTGTCGCAGCTCAAAATCAGTTGAAAGCAGCCTGTGGACCATGGTTATCTTCACAGCGACAGCAATCACCTATGGGTTTTCTACCATTTTGCGATAGGTTCTGCCCCCGGTGGTGATAGCCATTTGCCAATTGTTGCAACAATTAACTATCGCCCCCTGTGAGACAGGCCTTTTAGTCTTTGGAAAGATATACAATTGTGGTGTATAACATATGTATCACAATATTTGGTTAAATGGAAATTATACAGCCAATTTTTAGAGAAAGCTTTCAAAAGTTAGGTGATTTTTTAAAAATCATTTTAGATAAGTTTAAAATTTGAGCTAGCAAAATTGTTAATTTCAATAACCTGCCGCCAACCGCATACATTAAAATCAAAATCACATCACACATACATTACATGTACCATTCATTTATAAATTCAAGCAATTGGTGATAATCTTATTAATATATTTATAAGCAAAAATGAAACTTTGCAATAAATCCCAGCTAAAGAAAATGATCACCAACATTCATTTTACAATTAGCAAACTGTCTTTTTTTTAATGTCATACACACAGAATTATACATTTTTGGTGCAAAATATGCAAGCTTCTCTCAACTTCAGCAGATCAATGCAAATTTTAGACTGGTTAATCTGCATTGCAATGTTTAAACATATCATTTTATGACAATTCAAAATCAAATTGACACAACTGAGAAAATAAATATATCAAGCCATACACATCAATGCAACTGACGCAAAAATGAAAAAAGATTAAACAAGAACAAAAACAATAAAACAGGGAGCCAATTACATTGTACCCTTTGAAAATACAAGTTGTAAACTGCACAGCTTTTCCACTGCTCTCACTCAGTGCCAGGCAAAACAAATAGGTTTGTGGGCGTGGAAGGAGGAAGAAACTAACAGCAAAAATATGAGCCACAGCATTATGGCATTCTCATGAATAAATTGATTATATTTCTGAGATGTTGATGCGTAGAGAGATGAAATATTCAAGGGTATAAGCCTGAGATAGGATTAAGAGAGATCTGACTTGCCTTTGAATACTTACAGAGTTTTATTCCAGCGGAACAGCGTGTGCAATTTACAATGTTTTAGTAAAAAGTAAAGAGAATAGAGAAGAGAAGATGTATAAAACGTATTTTATATGGAAATTAGTTTTTATGTTTCTGTTTCAGGGGGAAAACTATCAAAAAACAAGATTGGAATATTTGTATGAGAAATAATGATGGATAATGTAATGGAGACACAAATACAGCATGGTGAAAATGAAAGGGAAACACTTGGGGAAAGATGGTGATGCTAAAAATTAAAATGAATAAATTGAAACAGAAAAACTAGTAAAATGAAGAGAGCATGATACACATAGGTCTACATCTGTCTGATTGTCTTAAACCTTTTTTTAAATTTGTTTCTTTAATTCATCTGCTTTTACAAATTTGCCCTTGAATTTGACTGTATATATATGTTATACTGTAAAACCACAAATTTTGTGTGCTTGATACTTTCACGAATTTCCTGAGGAGGTATTGGTACGATTCACAAAAGTAAAATGCCAGCAAAAGTATAATTCTACACAATGTATTAAACACCACAATACTGTACAATGTTTTTCGATAATTGGCAAGTCACTAAAATTTTACGTCGCAAATTTGTCTGGTTTACAGTATTTTGTCTTCAGGCAAGTGAAAATATGTACATGATAATCATAGCTCAAATCAGACATCTTCTTTGACAATACACCTCCACATCTCACTTTAAAATTGATTATTCTCTCTGTATCTTCCTCTTCTGCCTCACTTTGTCTAATCCTCTTCATTCCTCTGAATAGAGATCTTCAACATATCAAATATGCTGACATCATACACTGAACAATAGTAAGGTAAGTCCAAGCTATTTTGCAGGTTCTGAACCTTTACACCCCCCCCCCCAAAAAAAAAAAAAATATTTGAATGAAATTATTTCATAGTAGATTTATGGTAAATTATACATTGGTAAAACACACAGGACAAAGTTGCAAAATAGCTTGGACACGCCCAGAATCTAATAATAGAGCAGAGAAACAATATGATAATAGGGTTCCAAAATGACCCTCTTTTTCAGGTAATGAACTTTACTTTCCATTGACTTTACATGCCTTTAAGACATATAGTCTGTGTACAAAAAAATGGTACAGTCGGGAAAAAATTATTCAGGTATGAAATTTTCTCAAATAATGTGTGAATGTGGTACCAACTTAAAGCCAAAAGATTCTTCTCGCTGATGCACTTTGTTTTGTATAATTTGCTTTTGTAAACAAAAGTTATGCTAAATTTTGTGCGGCGATGAGCTAATCGAAATTACACACATCTATTGTCTCAATGCGCTGAATGCATGGCTATCGTGTGCGAAACCCATAAAGAAGCATGCGCAAAGGACATTTTTTCTTGATTATAGAAAACTGGTCATACCTCAAGATCTACAAGACCACAGGGGATGAAAAAAATTGCAGAAGAAAGCCTGATTTTCCTACTTTATGGAAATAGCAAACACTTTTAGAATGTGATTAATTTTCATATTTAAAAAAAAAATGTTTTCCAACTGTACCATTTTATTTGACACAGACTGTAGTTCTGCATTCTAAATATTAGTATTTAGATTTGTTCAGACTGATCACGGTGCTCTCTTTATGAATGAAGGATACCTGATGTAGAGCAGATAAGCTAAACGGCCCAAATTCACGAACATAGTTCATAGGCAGCCCGAGCTAACATTGCCCCCATTTTCTGTTTCTCCAAACTTACGAATGCGGTTTTTACACCGGAAATTATGGTATGGTCTATATAAACCTAACTTAGCATATGTGGGATAGCCGATAGGACCTATAAAAAGAACATGCATGAAATTTATTTTGAGCTAATCACGAGTTCTATATGATACCATACATCAACCTACAGAATTCTAATTTGTATCAATATGAAGCCATATAAAAGGGAAGCCTCTAGACTTAAATTTGCAGCTGCAAACCAATGAATTATGTTGTCAACAATACTTATAATTGATAAGAAGCCTAATGGTGGTCAGGTTCAAAGTTTTCTAACATCATAAACAAAGACGGATCCTCCTGGTACCCGGGCGGCAAACCCATATTTTAGAGTTAGCTGCATCGGCGAGATCTAAAAAGTAGTCCTATGTAATATGATTCTATGTACCCATAGCAACACACGCTAGGTGGACTACCTCGGTGGTAAAGTGACACGAGGGTCTCTACAGGCGGGGCGCCCAAATAGCCGCCCTTTTTACAAAAAATAGTATTTTAAGAAAGAAAAATGAACTAAAAATAATTTCTAAACTCAATGAGGTTGGGTCTCATATGAAAGAGTATTAAAATTCCTTTACAACAATGCTAACTTTAGAGAGAATTGAAATCAAATAAATTCATTTTGTACTTAAAACCGTCAGTTTTTGAATTTTTTTCCAAAATAATTTTTTACACATTTTTTAATTGAATGTATAAAAATTTTAAAAAGAGCTGAGAGTTGGTACTTTCTGAAAAATTGCCCATTGGTATGTCCTATGAGCTGTAAAAAGATTGGGGAAAATCTTTTTTCTGTTAAAAGCTATAAACGCTATAAACCTATGAGCGTAATATACGAAAAATCCAAAATTCGCCCATTATAGCGAAAACCCGTATATACACGTGTTATACCGTACATACTGTACACGTATAATGTATTGTGACTGACTAGGCTATCTTTCAGATTTAATGAACTTTTGGGAGCATGATAAATTTCCAATGGATTGATAAAACACTACCAAATTTTCTGGTGTATATAGAAATGGAGCACATGTGCGTTAATGGGGAGGCAGGTTTATTATTATTAATATTTTTATATATTTATGAGGAATACATTGTTCTATATCCATAGTTTTATTATGCTTTTTTTTTACCTAAACGAATATGTACAATACTAAAATGATTGGATGAGTGTCCAATTAAATTATCAAAGGAGTATCCGCGGGTGGGGGTCTGACAGTTTCACCAGAACCCAAAATTTAGTGGGAAAATTAAAAACGGGAATTTTGTACTTTACCCCCCCCCCCCACCCCAGGAAAAAGAAGGGGAAAATAAATCTGAACGGGTGACCGACAAATTGATTTAAATATTTTTACCCCCACATGGTTTTTATTATTTATTATATTTATTTATTTATTATCCATTCATTTATTCATTTGTTTATTCATTCATTCATCATTTCATCCATTAATCCTATGTCATTTATTTATTATTTATTATTCATTCATTCATTCCATTCATTTATATATTTCATTCATTTATTCACGTCTTATTTATACAGGTTGACATCTGAAATACCGAATATTGTTCTTTCAAGGGCAATTCTATAGTTAAGAAGAAGTAAATCATTGCACGTATGGTCAGTGATGGTATATCATCAAAAATATATAATAATAATATATAATATTCATATAATGAATGAAAGCGCCGTAAAATATAAAAACAACAACAACAACAACAACATAAATAAGATAAATTCTATAAAGTTAATACAAATATCTCTCTTTGAAAATTGATGACTCATTATAAGACCGAAGGATGATTTCCTATTCACAACACAACACACCCTCCCACCCTGAGAGCAATTTTATATCCTGTTACCTAAACAATTGTGGGCCGTACGTTTTACTCAGCTCGTGTGTCCTTACAAATTCTTGGGTGTCGAACTTGATAAATCTGAAATTCAGATTTTGGCATCCCCCTCTCAAGAAGTCTGAATCCGTGCCCTTTATAAGGGAATTTAAATATTAACACCATTATGGAAATTTGAATCACTGTAAACTCCTTGTTAAAAGGTCATGGGGCAGTTTTGGGATTAAATACCTTTTACAATAAACACATTTAAAAAATGTAATAAAATATAACGGGCCTTTTGTCTTTTTATATGCGCTTTTACGACATATTAGATTTAAAGCTCATGAATATATGTTCCCTATATATTTCACTGAGGGAGATGGGTCATTAATTTTTTTGCCTCAAAATTTGAAACGTCATATTTATCCGATATAATCGTTTCAAATTGAAATTATTACGGTGTAAGCAAAATGATTACAACTGCTCACAATCTTAAACTGGATACTGACCGCAATTTAGAAGCATGTCGTTCATGTCATGTGACAGGTAGTGTCATTTATTTATTGTTTATTTTTATCTATTTTTATTTTTATTATATTTTTTTTATTATTCTTTATTTATTTTTTTAAAATTTATTTATCTATTTATTTTTATTTTTTATTTATTTATTTATTTATTGTTTGTTTATTTATTTATTATTATTATTTTTTTTTGGGGGGGGAGTGCGACTGTTGGACCATGGGACAAACCAGGGGGTGGCAAATAAAATGAATTTTAATTTTAATCATTTGTAATCTAAAACCAATAAAATTGGGGGAATTATGTCTTTCAGGCATTCTTTGTCACTTACTAGTGATTGAAAAAAAAAAGAAAGAAAAGAAAATAATAACTCACCAAGGCTCTTGGCATCAGGCCCATGAATACGCCACCAGTGAATATACATTTATAAATGTGGCTTCCGTACGGCCGGCCGTCCACGCCGAGTGGTGGGTGGTATTGGAGCGTTGGGTTGGTTAGTTTAGGGTGTGGGGGGTGACGGTGGTGGGATATATTAGGTGACCGTGGTGGGGTGTTTGGTTGGCTGGATGGTTGATTATGTTGATTTTGACACAGAGGGTGGTGAATTTAGTGGTTTAGTTTTTGGAGTGGGGACATGTTTTATATTGGTGTGTCGAGATGGATTTATGAGGATGTAGTTCGAGGGATGGTGTGGTTTTGTAGTTTGTGTTGGTGGAGTGGCGGTTTGGTTTGGTGTGTAGGTAGGTTGATAGAATGTGGTGGGGTTTATGAATGTGGTGGTGCTTGAGGTGTCAAGGTTTATTTTGAGTGATTATTGTAGTGATGATGGGTGGGGTGTTGGGTGGCAGTTAGTGGATTGAACCACTCCATTTAATACATTTATTATGTGGGACTTGAACCGAGCCCCCGCCATTCATTACTCCCATACCTACCAAATGTTATCAATGTCCGTGTTTATACAGAGTTGTGATTGCGTGATACATGTATAAGAGTGTGCCAGTCTCCTATTCATATAAAAAGGATCCAGGGGCGAGTTGTGGCGGTCTACCCTATGGATACTACATTTTTTTTTAAAGAGCTGAAGATAATATACTTACTTAAAGTGGCTATGAAAAGCAAGATTCCCCATGCCTGCCTAAAAAGCATCAAGTGGTTATTTAAATGAAAAGTAATGAAATAAAGCGTGTTTCTTTTTATATAAATCGTCGCCCCTGCTCTCTTCTCTCTCCCCAACCCCCCCCCTCTCTTCTCTTTCTTCATTCGATACAACCATGCTGAGCCACGTAGGTGTTGCCCCGCCCCCCCCCCACTCAGGAGGTCAAGCATACACGTATGCTTGTTCCCGATTCTCCGGAAAGGGATATATTTTTGGGGCTCAATTCGTTGAAATATCCCGAGATATCATTGAAATAGGGGTCTTTTAGCTTTTTTCCCGTGACCTATTTATAATTGGGGATAGTTTTCATTCTTTGAGGAAAAATCTGAATATGGGCCTGAATATGGTTCCAAAATTTGTGAAAGGGAGTAATTTTCCTTGCTCCCCTCCAAAAGCTGTAATAGGTGGGGTAATTTTGATGCAGCTTCCCTCAAAAGCCTCTAATTAGAGGTATTTTGACACAGTTTCCCCGACTGATAGGGGTATCTCTTAAAATCTGGAACGGGAATACGTGTATAGTTGATCTCCTGAGGGGGTGGGGGCGGGTTACCCCTGATAGGCGACAATTAAATTTTGAGTTCATGTCTTTGACTGTCGTCATTTTACAAATAACAACTTTATCTGATCTGATTTGTGGAAGGGGCATGGGGGTAGCATAAAATAAAATCGTCCTTCGGCCTTCAATTTGTCATCATTATTCAAATAAGAGTATTTTAATTTACTCTTTATGTATGTATACCATACTTAAGTACGTTGTTTATATACTAAGTGCAATTACTTATTTTAACCGTATAGACAGGGGCCTTGAAGAGTAATATTCTCATTAAAAGGGCCACTTGTATAAAGAAGATATGAATGAATAAATAAATTAATGAAAAAAGAGCCATGGGATAACCATTTCACTTTGGTCGGACATCCATATATTTTAACTGTCCCCTTTCCCCCGAGGAGGGGTGGGGTTAAGCCAATTCCCGATTTTAGGGATTCCCCTAATTTTCTTGGTTAGGGCTGACCTTTGAGGCCCCCCCCCCTAGGTTCCTCGTTGATAATGGACCCGGATTTCATTATTTTTGTGCCGTGACTCTGATTGAATTTGTACGATGTACATGCATTTTACAGATATGCGTGCACAAGGTCAAAATGTATCACCAATGTATTCTTTATAAAAAATAAAAAAAAACCTGCCGCCCCCACACATGGGGTCCATTTCTAAATACAGAACATCAGATGTTGTCGGGTTTTATTAAATCTCTTTAAAAACTTTTATTGTGCTCCCAAAAGTTCATTAAATCTGTAAAAGAATGGTAAGATTAGCCACGGTCATTCACAATGTTTCGTACACATACATGTATATGTTATGTACGGTATAACACGTATATATGCGGGTTTTCAACTTAAATAGACGAAATTTTGATTTATTTGTATATTACATTCATGTTTTTAACGTATTATAACTTTTTATAGAAATAAGGTTTTGCTCAAACTCTTTTTACAGATGATAGGACATACCAATGGGCAATTTTCCAGAAAGTAACAACTTTCAGCTTTCATTAGAAATTTTTAATACATTAGATTGAAAAATATATTAAAAATTCATTTTTGGAAAAAAATGCAAAAAATTATGTTTTTAAGTACAAAACTGAATTTATTCAATTTCAATTCTCATTAAAGTTAGCATTGTTGTAAAGGAAATTTAATACTCTTTCATATGAGACCCAACTCATTGAATTTAGATAATTATTTCTAGTCATTTTCTTTAAAATACTATTTTTTGTAAAAAGGGCGGCTATTTTGGGCGCCCCCGCCTGTAGAGACCCTCGTGTCACTTTACCACCGGGTAGTCCACCCTAGCGGTGTTGCTATGGGTACATAGAACAATATTAGATAGGACTACTTTTTAGATCTCGCCAAGTCAGGTCCACACCTCTTGCCCCCTGGGTATGGGCCAAACATTATGTACAAATAAGAATGATTTTTTTTATTTTTATACATGTATCAACAAAAATGAAAATACAAAGTGTCCAACAAAGGAGAGGGGTTCAATAAGCCAGTTTGGATTTAGCTGAGAAGCTGAGTAACTTTTTTTCAAATGACTTTTTTCCTTTTTCATTAGTATAAGAACTTAATTCATACATAATTTCACAGGAATATGTTATATGCTTGCCTGGCATTGCAAGCTGCGGTATAAAGACACTGTATAGTTCAGTAAAGTGTTTAATGCTTTATTTAGAAGTAGCTAAATTGTAAGAAAGCGATAGCCTGTCCGTTGACTTTCCGTAAGCTGTATTTCTTTTACTCTTTCTCTCGAGTCAAAAGTTTGATATCTATAGGAGATTCAAGGGTCATGGCATCCTAATTACAGAGAATCACAGAAATATTTGGCCGCTATGGGAAAAGTGCAGTTTAAATGATAGTATTATCATTTTAATTAACTTCTTTTCATACAATGTTAGTATTATTTTCATACTGTAAAATGTACATTTTAATAGAAAAAAAAAGCTGCCTAACATGTTTAGTGTCCATGAATATCTTTATTTAATTATTTTGGCTTGTTTATTCTGCATATGGAAAATGCTCATTCATTTATTGTTTGAAAATATGTGACCATTGAAACTGAACATATTAAAGGTCCTCGTAGATCAGTACAAGATAACCCACTTTAAATAAAACTAAATATAGGTGTCTCATAACACATCAACTATTCTATCACGCAATATTAACAACATTGAATGTGCATACATGTACAATTACACCACTATTACTGCTCTACATGTACATGTACACTATTTGGACCTCCAGAATAGATCTGCAAATGAGGAAGCGAATGGCATAATTTGTCAAATTGAAAAGTGGTGTGACATATTAAGACCCTCCACAAAGTACTTTCGGTATTGGGTCCTAAGTAGGGAGAACAGTACAACTACATGTATATCACCAGGAAATAACCATGCAAAACAAAGAACATGTCACACGCAACCCCCCCCCCCCAAAAAAAAAAAAAAACAACAACAACAACAACAACAACAACAAAAATTCTTCAAAACTCTCACCATACAAACTCAGATCATAAGATTTAATTACGCACATTTTGTCTTCTTCAGTAATATTCTTCACAACTGCATCTTCATCTATATTGTAGACATTGAATTTTACATAAAATACAAAAAACATACAGTTTTTTTCCCTGGCATTTCTAAGGGGAGAATTTTAAAGCCTCTCGTTAGCTCTAGTGATGTTAATGGGCTGCTCTGAAATCTCTCAAGTATACCCCACACAGATAGCTAACTACCTAAAATGGCTTCATTATTCCGCCACAAAGACATAAATTTTCCACATTGCATATTGGTTCATAATGCAGTGACTCGGCAAGAGTGGAGAAAAAAATCTATCTACTCACAAAGTTTTTTAAGCATGTGTCATGGAGCTATAGCTGTTGCTTGTAATTTGCATAATACAATTTTATATTCATTTAAAGAAATGAAAAACATGTCAGGCAAAATATTAAATTCTAATAATATCTTCTTAAACAGTAAATTCTAGATTTCAAACTTTAAAGCTTTAAACTTGGAAATTTAAAATGTTAAATATTGATATCTTTTGCAACTTTAGACTATCTCATTTAAACCATTCATTTGGTACAATTTTCTAGATTTCACCTCCAAAATAAAAGAGAGATAAAGGATGAAAATAAAAACAGGCTCATTATTACTATTTATTTATTTGAAAACAAAATAAATCTGAAAATGGATTCTTGGTAAATCTCAACCCACATTTTAAAATAACAGTGTTAAGTGTAAATTGCATCGTATATACATCCAAAGGCATCAGTATTAGTCAAAGACAGACAGACAGAGAGAGAGAGAGAGAGAGAGAGAGAGAGAGAGAGTCAAATTGAGTCACTCATCATTCACAAGTAGCTCTAGAATTAAGTAAACATGAAAATTGCATACTGCTATAAAAATTCCATAAGAAATTGCTAAAATTCCATAAGAAATAGCTTTTCATCAGCTACAACAGGGACCCTGACTACATGTTACTAGCAAACTTCATTACAATTCTTGCTTCCAAAATTGGCAAAGCTTTATCAGCAAAATATATATTTTTTTAATTCCAGAATACTATCGAATATTATTTACTTACGTCTTATGTTCACTTATGGCCAGACATTCTGTGGGCATTCATAAGCTAATACATGTATATACATGGTAAAATTGGTAAAAACAAGTACATTTTAAGGTGGTATCTCAGGTCTCGGAGACGTCTTCAAGACTCGGGGTTGCTCACATACATCTCTGAGACAGGAAAAATCTCATAAGATAGGAACGTGTTACATTTTCTAGCGTGAAACGTCGCAGAGACTCAGGAGACAAATTAGTCTCAACCCAGCTCTAACAAGTCTCAAACTAGTCTCAAAACCACCTCAAACCCGTTGCATGGTGAGTGAGATATGAACATGAAGCTACATGTATGTGTATCATGCATGAATCATTTTTGTCAATTGGCTTGGACAATATGCATACTTGTGCAATATGCATGTTGCTATGAGAACTCACAACGAAGTGAACTGTCATTAATTCTGCATAATTTTTTTATTTCTTATTCAGTGACACATGGTCTCACATGTAACGTACATAAAACATAACCAAGGTACCATTAAAATGATTAATAATACTATGATAGTCATTAGTCATGACAGTTGGTTTAATATTTTTTTTTTACTCAAAAATATCAAAACTGGGTTACCTTTTTTCCTGATACATCTTATATTTATAAACTGAAGACATGTCATTCAACTACATGTATATGTCTGATGAGATGATGCCCAGTATCATTTTTAAAACTAACCTTTAAAAAAAAGTTGTCTCTTGCATTTCTAATACAAAAATTTGTTTCCTGAAATAAATCTAACTTGTATATCCTACATAGGAAAGAAAATCTCTCATGAAAAATAACTTTTGCACGTTTTAGTCATTAAGCCTTATCTTTTGTGAGGTACATACACATATACATGTCACCAATAAACACTGAAGAAAAAAAACACAAAAAATAAATAATCCTCCTATAAACAATGAACAAAATAAAATCTCCCTAAATTGTATTTCTACATTATAGATATATTTGCAAACAAAAGGAAACTTGGACCGTATTTTATCCTTTCATATGACCACAGACTGACTCCAGGAATCTGTGTACACTTTATGATTTATGCTTCATCAGCCACACACATTGTAAAGGAAAATTCAAAATTCTCACTGCAGTCATGTGCATTTCAAATTCAACCATTTTGATTGCTTTGACGTTCATTTACATCAGGTATACTGTTTTCAAGAAATATTCTCATAACATCAATTTTCTTCACCACAATCAACTCAGATTATTGATGCATAGTTGGATTTTACAACTTCAGTTTCCAACTCAGTGCATAATAGGAATAAAATGAGAGACTCGTCACCTTAAACTAAGAAAATAAATAGTATTGCTATTTCTGGAAATGTTTATCTACGACTGGTTTCTAATAAAAATGAGGGAGTGTACACGTACGTCAATACCTGAGAATGAGTTCAAGAGTATTTTATGAATATAAAAAAAGAAGCATTTTGTACTTCACATGTAGTTTGTATAAAAATGTGGAAAAGTGGACATCATTATGTGAGTCATGTATTCTTACATTTATTTTAAAATGTAGTTATATTTGTAGGAGAATAGAGAGACTTTTAAATTCATTATACTTGTATTTTAATTGCAAAAGTGACCATCTTCTGTGACCATCAGAGAACAAACTTGGGTATAACACCATATGAAATTATCCTCAATAATATATTAAACACAAGTCAAAACATGGCAAAATTCTTTTTTAACAATACATGAATATGTAGTAGAAACAATTAATCAATCAGAACTACCTATATAGGAAAATAACAGCTACAGTATCAAATTAAAAACCTTCATTTACAAAATGTTGCTCGAAAATAAATGACAATCTTATCATGAACTACTATAAATTATAACAAAGTAATAAATTACATGAACACTTACAATACCATCGTTTTAATTGTTCCTATCCAGAAAATGTATACATTTTTCATATAATATATGAACTGAAGTAGTAGTCTAAATTCTATGCTCAAATATTTGATATCAGATGAGTTAGAAATATTTATCATAATAATGTAATGTGTTGCATGACAATTTCATCAGCAATCATACCCAACAGAACCAAGGAAATTCATTCTAAAGTCTAAAGCCAGTGTATAGATTTGCACCACAAGAGGACAGTATTCAACATAGAAGAGCAGAGACCTTTATTACAAAGTTTTGCCAAATTAATTTTAGTCACTTTTGGCACATGTTGCATTGTTAGGCAAGCACAACACAAAAGAAAATACATCACATTGAAAACTAATAGTAACCAAGGTGGCCAAACACTGATGCAAAGAGCTCTGCAGTAGAGAAGAATTTATTCTTGAGGCTAAACTTTTCATTTCATTTCTGATTTGAATCTAGGCTATTTAGCATAGACCTACAGCAATGTTTTAGTGCAATCATGGGCTCATGTCACAGCTCCTAATATCAGCTAAACCCTTCTCCTTCTTTCAAAGAAATATTTAGTCAGCTACAATTGGAACAAATGTGTTTGCAAACTAAACTTATGATAAATATTCATGCACGGTTAGATGTAAAAGAAATTGCAATTATGGTAATATCATAAAATAATCAGAAATTTAAATTGTTATTTGTATACTATAAAGCCTACTATAATTGAATACATTTTGGATTGTAATCTCCCACAATCCTATATCATTAGAAGATTTTAAAAATATTTGAATAAGATCAAGTTTTGAATATAGATGCAATTTGGGAGAAGATAATGATACATGTAGATTACCCACTGATACCCGATGAAATGAGGCCTATTTTTTGTTGAATTTTTAAAATAAAAAACAAGATTGAAAAAAAAAAGAAGGAAAATGTAAGGTAATGTGTCATGGTGTGGGGGAAATCTACAAGGCTTTGAAAGAAATTGTCTGCGGTTCAAACCCCAGCTACGGCATATTCAACTTCATGGCCTAACTTTACCTACGAGAAAATTGGTACAGATTGTAGAACAACTGTCTCTTGCCTGCATACATGCATATGGCTTAAATTCTAGTGGCCATGGATAATATTAAATTAAGTATCATTATCACTGATTCTTAAATTAATCTTTTTTTATAGAAAAAATAAAGGGGAAGAAGACAGAGAGTCGGAAACAAGAACAAAAGCACATCTCAACCGTGCCACAGCACATACATGTATTTCAGTCTTTAAAAAATCTTTTAAGGATGTCTCCGTATACTCCATTATATTTCCAGTCTTAACATACTATGTTTTCTAGGGACTGTATATCAGAAAATTTTTCCTAAAATGACATAAAACAAAATAAGTGCATGTCCAGAATAAGGAAAATACAGCTTTGTTAAAGGACGAAATACTGAAGCTATATGGGATAGTGAAAATTATCTAAAGCTCCAATGCATTCTTAATATTCAAGCCAGTTGCAAAATATCAATAAAGTTCCACACAAAGAGCTTAATGAAAGATTTTTATAGAATTTTGTCTCTAGTCTTGAGCATCATCAATTATTCCTTTAGAATTCTTTTTTACTAGTTGAAATCCAGAATCCAGGATTTAAGCCTGGGTGATTAAAATTGTGCAGAATATTTGCAAGACCTGAAAATCTAAGAAAACCAATAAAAATATAATCTTTATGAGTTTTAGAAGCCATACTGCATCCAGGGTTCTTCCTGTTGAAGTAATCTATTATTCATGAAAGCAGCAACTGAGAAGATCATTATCCTCACTAAATTGATTCACCACTCTCCAAAGATGGAAATTAGGCATTAGACCTAGTTTGCATGCAGGAGGATTGGATTTATAACTAATATTTTACAACCCTACTTAATTCCTTAGCAAGTTAAAATAGCACTTATTGAAGTCACTTCTCAAAGTACTGTTCTGCTTACACCTGTCAATGGATTCAATTGAGATTCTGTATTAAGTTCACACTCTCTCTCTACTCCCTAGGTAGCAGCTTATGAAGAACTTTGCATTCTAATAAGTGCCTAATTGTCACCTGAGTAGGAACAAGCAATATATAAATAAAAATGTTTTCCATGCTCAGTTGACTCAACCCACAACCCGTGCATTTTGAGTTTGTAGACCTGTTAATTTTACACATCTCTTCAGTGTTTTAACAGCTTTTTATCACCATCAGCACTTGCCTCCAAAGATGGTTGGTTGGTAGGTTGGTTAATTGGGTTTTAGCAGACACATATCAATCAGATTTGATTAACGTTTGTTAACGACCTTTAATGTCACTATCCGAAAGATGTGACTGGGATTCAAACCTGAAGCAAATGACTTCTCACAAGAGAAAGCATGAATAATAACATTTTGCTCCGTCATTCAATTTTGGGAATGCATTAAGGCGCCTTCTCCAAACATAGTGCGTCAGTTTCCCGCAGCTTCATGGTCCAACGTGAGAAACAATCGTCTTTCTGCTTTTAACGTGTTTAAGCCGTATATTAAGATTCCAGGATTCTATTCAAAAGCCGATAAATCGTCTTTTGGTACAAAAGACACGGGAAGCTGACACACTTGGTTTGGAGAAGGTGCCTAAAATCTCTTGTAAGCTAGACATTTTGTTTCAGCTGTTTTAACTATTTGCGTTATTTGCATTCTAATTTTTAATATTCCGTAATGTTGGCATCTCTGTAACATGGTACATGTACATGTACCTGTTAATACCCCCATTCCACTGACCACCGGACTCTCATCTGATCCCCAAAATGTCAATTATGATGAGTACCCATGAAATCTCACCCAAGGAGCATGTTTTGGAGACCCTGATTATCTGCATGAAATCGGATGAAAGACTAGTATCTGCCCGATATCTGTCCGCCGTTTTCATCGGCTTGTCCAATCCATGCATTTGCTTTCGGAGGGTAATTTGGGGCTACCTGACTCTAAACTGACACTTCCAACATCCATCTGATATGCGCCCAACTCTAATCAAATTAATCAGTCACTACTCGGAGTTCAATCGTACATTGACCCGATACTACGAACATTCCACAGTCGGGTTGAAAACGACACTTCTTTTCACAAACTTGTTAAAAAACCTCTAATTGCAATATGATGAGTATCTGATCATCCGATTTTAATCAGATGTCAGCCAGAGACGTTGGACATCTGAAAACAATAACATCTAATACACATCGGACTGACTGACACATATTCAATACTGACTCGAGGTCAAAACCGGAAAATGTGTCCGGTCAGTCCGAAAGCGCACTAAGGCCTGAGCTTAGTTCACTCACCGGACTATTTTGCCTCTTCGGATCGCGTCCAACACGTCGAACAAGTACCTGATAGTCGACAATCACACGTCGGACCATCAGAGTTTGATATGAGACCAATCGGAGGGTAACCAGAAGGATTAAAATTTGCGTCCGATTAGTGAACGATGCTCCAAAATTCTCAGTGGAATGGGGGTATTACACATTAAGTAGACCTTGTACACTAAACATATGTAAAGCCTGAAGAAGTGTGTAAACAAGGAACATTAACTTCAGGGCGGTATTGTAGCAAGCATGTTCTTCTTACCTGAGGCTTATCAGCTTGTAATCTTCTTCTGCAGTCATCTCCAAAGATGACAGTATGCTCAGGGAGTCTTTCATGACTGGTGATATTACAGAAGGCTCCAACCACACACCCATTACTCATTTCCGTGTCCCTCCCGATAAAAGCTGAGAGAGTTCAATAATAATAATAATAATAATAATGACAATATTTATAAAGCGCAACATATCCATCTCAAGAGATGCTCAAGGCGCATACAGACAGCACAAGATTAACAAACTATTAAAGAACTAGTAGGTAAACTGCTGGTATGATTTAGCAGTATGCATTAAGCATCAGGTGAGTTTAAAGTGCTGCCTTAAATGTGGAAAGAGTATTAGCCGTCTGAATAGAGAGCGGTAACCTAGCTATTCCACAAAAAGGCACAGCAGATGCAAATGCTCTATCCCCCCAACTTCGTTTAGTACGTATTTCTTTAAGCCTTATATTATTTGAAGAACGCAAACCAGATTCACATCAAACATTGATATTTCATTCATCATATCAAAATGAGACACAAGTCGCTGAGGAGGTTCAGCAAAGAGTCAATGAATTCAGCAAAATATTTTTAAAATGTCAAATTTGCGGGAAATAAATTTTGATTTTCTGATTCTTCAATGTTTCATGTGTGCTCTGTAAAATGATTACAAATTATAAAGGGAAAGTATTTCAATATTGATTATTTTGCCAATATCATTGATTCTTTGCTGGTGACTTACAGTGTCCCCAAAAATTATTTGTACACTTTGAAAAAATGAAATTGAACAAATTGATGTTGGATTGAAATTGCAATTACTATTTATATCAGATGGTAGGTAATGTCACCATCACCTGAACCCTAAATATCAAATGTTCCTTCAGTCCCGGAAGTTCTAGGCCGCCATTTGCAATTTTCATGGCCCAAAAATTATTTGTACCCTTCAGAACATGGGTTTTTAAAGGAGTGTTTAAAATTTTGGGAGCCTTCTTTGGCTTCCAGGGCAGTCATCAACCTTCTTGGCAAACTGTCGACCAATTTAGCACTCATTTCACCGCCAATACCATTCCAAGTTCGCTGGAGCGTGTCCTGGAGCTGCTGAAGGTTTGATGGTGAGTCTTGAGGGCGCTGTCGCTTCAGATCACCTGTCATGTGCTAAATGGGAATTAAATATGGGATCTGACGTGCCTTTTCTAGCTTCTTAACAAGTTTCTGCTAAAATAATGCTTTAATATACTTCGCTGCATGCTTGAGGTCCCTGTCATGTTGAAACACAACTTGAAAACCAATCAGCCTTTTCGCAAGTGGGAGCGTCTAAGAGGCAAAAATAGTCTCATGGACATCAGTTTTCATGATGATATTGATAAACAGACATTAAGAAATGAATTAATGCAATTTGCGACCAAAGAAAATTGCATCCAAGGCCACAGAGGCTGAAAAATGATTGGGTGCCCTCAAGAGTGTCTGCAAGAGGCCAAATAGCTACATGACTATAAGTGGAATAATTGGCAAGAAAGAAGCCAAATGTAACAGACAGTAAAAAAGAAGCATCATGCTTTCGCAAAACAACATGTGAACAAGCCTGCAGATTTCTAGCACTCCGTCCTAAGACCTAATTAGTGCCAAAGTGATTGGATATGATGCACGGGACCATGTTTGTCTTGTAGGAAGCTTTCAGTCAGTCATGCTTGGAGCCAACAGTGAAGCACAGTTGGGGATGTTTCGTGATTAGGAGTTGTATGGAAGCCAGTAGAGTTGGAGAGGTAGATTTCATAACATGGCATCATGAATGCTGAAGCCATGAGGATATTCTTGCCCCTCAGAATGGCTCAGATGCCCCCATCTGCTTCAAGTCTGAGTGGTCGTCAATTTACGGTCCAGCATAACAATGACCCCAAGTACACAGCAAACTATATTAAAGGAATATTGCAACAGAAACATGTTAAGCTGCAAGAAAGTGCACCTCACAGCCCAGATCCCCATTTAGCACATGAGAGGTGATCTAAAGCGACAGCACCCTCTAGACTGACCATCCAGCATCCATCAGCTGCAGGACACGCTCCAGCGAACTTGGAATCGTATTGGCGCCAAAATGAGTGCTAAATTGGTCGACAGTATGCCAAGAAGGTTGATGACTGCCCTGGAAGCCACAGAAGACCCCCCAAAATTTTAAACACTCCTTTAAAAACCCATGTTCTGAAGTGTACAAATAATTTTTGGGCCATGAAAATTGCAAATGGGCGGCCTAAGAACTTTAGATAATGACGGAACATTTGAGATTTAGTGTTTAGGTTATAGTTAATTACCTACCATTTGATATAAAGTAGTTAGAATTCAAACAACATTGATTTATTTAATTCCATTTTTTCAAGTGTACAAATAATTTTTGGGACACTGTATGTCTCATTTTAATCGATGAATCAAATATGAAACCATAGTACAAGGTAACATTAAAAAACAAAAGCTGTGCAGTACCACAGCACTAGAATTTCAGTGAGATGCCGCCACTACATAACACTTACAACACAACCAAAAATTTTGAAACAACTATGACCTTTCATGACTGATAGTATGATAATTTAACTTTTTACTCATTCAATTTTTGTAATGCATTCAAATCAATAGAAATATTGTTTCAGCTGTTTACTATTTGCTATATTTGTGTTCTTATTTCTGATGCATATCTATCAGGGGGGTTGGCATCTTTGACTACAGAGGAGGTAAGCTGTATTAATGGTACAAAAAAAAAAAAAAAAAAAAATCAATCAAATAATTATATAAGAGTTACAGAATACCAATCTTTTTCTTCTTAAAAGTCATCAAAATCAGTCTCTACCCATAATTACAAAATAGTATTCCTTCTATATTCCTGTCATTACTATAATTACAGTGTGTATCAATAAAAAGGTAATCCTAAATTTAGATGGCTAAATAGCTTTTTATGTTAGTAATTTATATGAAGTATATACATGTATGAAGTGTACAATCAAAGAGGAACCCCTCACATTTCCAATGATATCTCTGTGTCACACATTATCAAATACAATTGTTATTCGATGACATGTGACAGCAGTGAAAGCATTTACTCAGTCTTGTATAATACTTAAAGAATCACAATTGTTTTTTACCTATCACATTCATTTCTCAAGCATATATATTTGTCAAGACATAAGATACAAGAAAGGTACATGTATCATAGCAAAAGTGGGGAGTTCCTCTTTAGGAACAACATGAATAATGAGCTTGGAACATGGCTCCTCGACTATTGAATAAACTTTTTGAATTAATATTTTTGAATATATTGTATCCATTTCTACAAAACTTCTTTTTAACTTAAAAGAGGTGAATGTGACAGAATTTACCTTTTGATTCTACAACATTGTTGTTTCCCACACGTATCGCCTCACACTCTGCAAGATTGGAAGCTAAAGTCAAGGAATATATCTTGGAAAAGAGTAACTCAGTTATATGAAATTATATTTTACACATAAAATGTATTTATACATCCATATCACTTCAATGACAAATACACATGCCAGATATTGCAAAGTTCCATGCAATTTCCATTGAATTTTGAGTGTACTGCTTTACATCCAAAATTGAAGTTTGAACTTTCAACAAAGTTGAACTCAATCTCACATCGGTTTGCAAAAATTGAGGGCACACAGCTGTCATTACGTGTACATTAAATTGTACCTCTCATCTGTGTTAATACATTTATTAATCTAGCAGAGGCATACACTCCATTTAGCTTTAAATTGTTTGTACAAACCCCAAATTTTCCTGCACTAAGTAAAGATACGAGAAAAGGTTGGACCCAATACCCTCTGCTGCAGACAAACCTTGCGAAAGGGTGTTCTCGACAATACGAAGCATGGGGTGTAATTGTTTGCGGGCTAGGTCGGAGGAGGGCTTAGGCAGTGGCGGATCCAGGATTTTGAAATACGGGTGCGCATCCAGAAAATTTGAAAAAATAGGGGGTGCATCTAAAAATTTTGCGATTTTAACATGTACAGTCAATGAGTGGTTCAAATTACAGAGGGGTGCGCGTCCTCTGAGCCCGCCTGGATCCACCACTGGCTTAGGATTGCAGCCACTGAATTTCATAGCAAAGATTGATGATCTGTTTTTGTTTTTTTAACAAAACCTATAAAATGTATTTATAATGCACAATTAACTTTAAGTTTGAGCTAAAAGTTTTCGGCTCGCGCT
>CALNVZ010002100.1:29935659-30042985 GCA_940671915.1 Paracentrotus lividus | reverse complement strand
GATATAGCCAGGGTCCCAAAAAGTAAAAGCAGGGACAAACATATTCAAGAAATTAAAGTCAGAGCAAAATCATGTCGCCTATAGCGGCAAAAATAATTCCACCTTTATGACGGACAGTGTACGTAAGGGAGTAATGATTTCGTCTTTCAAAAAAAATATGCCAGCTTAGCGGATGAAATTACCTTTTTTATGCTGCATAGATGAATTGTGGTATATGTATAAGTAGAGCTATGCTGGTTTGAACTTTCACGCAAGAATTTAGAGATCTCAAACCTCTTTTGGACATTGAAAAATGGTGGACAATAATAACAGGAGGAAGAGGAAAGTACTGAGATCGAAATTAAAAGTCAATTAAATTAGCTAAAACTTAGCTAAACTTGGAGAAAAGAAGGGAAACGAACAAGAAGATAGCAAGTCTGATTGGCGGGTCAATATGGGTTTAAGGTGGAGCAATGCCAGGAAAGATGGGTTGAAGAATATTAAGCATCGATCAGTTAGGCCTTCTTCACTGAGTCAAGCTTTAGAAAAAATGGTCAGATCGTGGGTTCAGCGTTATTGATCCCCAGGGGGAAACACTTTCCGTTAAATTGCTATTTCAGATAATATTAATGTTAACTGATATATTATAAGTAAAACTAATGTGTTTATACCAAAAAATTCAGTCAAATGAAGAATAATACTGCATTTTTATATATTCTATGTAAGGGGGCGACAATAATTATTGCACACGGTATATGTCCTCAGCGTATTCAAAATATACAAAGGATAAATGGCTAATATCTGACCCTTTTTATTTTCATTTTTAACGGATTTTTAACGATTATTATTGCATGAGAGGCTTGTCCCCATTCTCATAAATTTAGGCCTATACATTGCTCAAATGGAAAGGACGTGTAGAGAGTACGAGAGAGAGAGAGAACATGACTTGCATGACTCATTAAAAACACAGTATCCCGCCCCTAGCCGGTAAAAATCGATAAGGGTTTCCAAACATCAAACCCCCAACAAGCGCGACACGTGTTTTCAAAGTTCAAGTCAATCAACAAATGCTGTCATCGCATTCCCAGGCAATGAGCTAATGTTCATCCAATCACAGTTATACATGCCCAGCAGCGATTTACGGAACGACCTTTGACCGCTAAGCGAGCTCGAGCTGCGCTTGGATCAGGTTCAGAATCTATTTACTATTATCATTTTCGTCTGCGGTATGCGAGATTCTTTCTTGTTCAACGAAGCGCAAGATGCGTTATTGAATTGCAAATCTCAGCTTCTCCACCACTTCTTGTAAATGTAAAGCGTGTAAAATCGATGGACACTACCGATTTATCCTTCTACAAAAATGTGTCAACATTAACGAGATATGAGAAAGTAGCAGCCATCATCAACAAGTAAATTCCAGTAGTGTTGAATGAAAGGTGAGTAATTTACATGTTTTATCTACCATAAGTAATATCCAGAGAGGTAATCAACAAGGTTACTGCATGTACATTCCTTTTTACGTTTGCAACTCGCACATTCCATCCTATTATTATTTCGCGTGCAATGGTGTAAATTCCTTGGCTTTTTAGCACGCGCGCGGTAAGCGAGTGTATACTACCAAACCACAGGTGGGTGTGGTATTCATGTGACAACAGTGGTTATGGTTGCTGTCACTGGTATGCGTATTTGACAGAGATGTTTCTTCCATATTTGTAGCACAAATCAAATATCCCTCTGCGAAATTGATGCTTGAGTTTCTTATTTTGTTTTTTAAATTCCTCTCGCCCGGAATTACGGCGGAAAGGCATTGTCTATTATGTTTGACCAAGATTGGTTTTCACTATAATATTTTTCTCTGAGCTCCGACGAATATTGTCGGTGTAGTCTGTTCGTTTCGTGGTTGTATTTCACTTATTTACACACATCGACAACGCTGCAGTTACATTGCTTTTATTTGTTTTTGTTTTCGTTTTTGTCATTTGTTATATGCAGGTATTTCGAAATATAAGATGGTCCAATTTCTCTGATTGTCTAGTGTACCACATGTTCTAAACCCATTTGTTCTACAAATTTGGTGTAATTTCCAATTGACCAAATACTTGCTTGGTCTGATTCTCACGTTGGTCAAATGACCACTTATATGCTTTTCAGACTGCAGTTAAAATCCTTAACCCCAGGAAATAGGTAGGGCTAAGGGGGGGGGGGGCCTTAGTACACCTATTTCCTGGGGTTAAGCTTAGCACGCTTCGGTTTCAGACTGCGTTTTACCAAAGTAGGCTAGCACGGTAAATAGTTACGGTACTATCTGGCCCTGCTAAAAAAGCAGGGTTAGCCGGGTAATTGCGGAGTTAGCCGGGCAATTGCGGTGCTAAGAGTTGCAGTCTGAAACCAAACCGTGCTAAGGAAAAGCGGGGCTAAGCATTAGCCAAATCAATGAAAATGTGGTCATGAATATGCATAATTATTCGTAAACTTGATACACAAGTAAATAGAAAACAATGAATAACATTAGGAAAAAGAGAAAAAAACAATGAATTACATTAAGGAAAAGAAGAGAAAAACAACGAATAACAAAGAAAAAGAGAAAACAATAAATAACATGAGGAAAAAGAGAAAAACAATGAATAACATAATAAAAGAGATATAAAACAATGAATAACATTAGGAAAGAGAGATGAAATAATGAATAAGATAGGAAATATAGAAAAACAATGAATAACATAAGGAAAGATAGATAAAATAATTAATAACATAAGGAAAGATAAGAAAGAATGAATAACATAAGGAAAAGGAGAAAAACAATGAATAACATAATGAAGATAGAAACAAGGATAACATGAGGAAGAGAAAAACAAGGAAAAACATAAGGAAAAAACAGGGAATAACTAACAAAGCAAAAAGAGAAAAACAATGAATAACAAAGGAAAGATAGAAAACATAGATCATGAGAGAGAGAGACAAACAATGGAGAACATAAGAAGAGAATGAAATCATTAATATTCATGATCCAGCAAATAGTCTGGGGTTAAGGAATACCCAGTGTGAAAAGCATTGAATTTCTTAACCCCGGCTAAGCAAATAGTATGGGTTAGAAACACAGTCTGAAAGCAAAAAAAGATAGTACGGGGTTAAGGATAGTATTGGGTTAAGGATAGTACGGGGTAGAAATAGCAGTCTGAAAAGGGTATTAGTGTAATTGTCCATTAGTCTAAGTTAGTTTTTTACTGGAATTAATAGCGGTGTTAGACCAATTAGAAATGAACATTAGACGTAATTAGGCGAAGTGGCTATAAGACCAAAAGGAAATTTGACGAACTGTTTGTAGACGAAATGGTTAGACCATCACAAGACGGGCATTAGACCAATTAATTTACCCACCATTTATTTGTAAGTTTTCCATTAGAATTTATAGATAATATCACACCACATTATTATTGTAGGCTTATTTGAAGGCTTCTACGCACATCATGACCGTCTAAAAATGTCGACCATGTATTAATATAAATGAAGAATTGGCTAAAAATTTGAAAAGAGTTTTATTAATTACGTTTCTCTCGTGAAGCAAATTAAAACAGGGACGTGCTTCAAACAAAGATTAAAGATAACCTTTGTATAACTAAGCCATATGTACGTTTAATTTGTAAACATCCGCATACAAAAATGAAAATAAAAAGTATTGCAATAGTAAGCTTTATTTTCCTTTCAGTTAGGAAGAAGGACTTTTGTAAATAAGTCACTTCACTTCACAAAACAAACAACAGCAACAAATAAACGAAAACAAAACAAAACAAAAACATATTGACCACGAAAGTGCCTCGAGCCCCAACAGTTTTTAAAAAATAGTTGTTCATCAATTAATAATTGTATTCTTGTAGAAAGTAGCAATGTACATATTGTATTCGTAATCGTTACACGAGTAATGATTTTAATGCATATTATATACATATTGATACAAAAACATAATTGTAATGAAAAAAAAAAAAAATAAAAATAAAAGATCACAACAATACGGCGATAAGACAATAATTGATAAAAATTGTAATCCATACAATGAAGATGTTTATATTATATTTTAATTAGAGGGCGTATTATATATATATATTATATATATATATATACATACATACTTGAAAATATCCAGTTTTTACCCTGGAGCACAGGCGTATCGAGACGCTTTAATTTCTTTTGTTAATGGGGGGGGGGGGTCTGTTCATCACTCACCCCCTACGCCAGTCGTCCTAGATCCCCGATGTCCTAGATCCCGATGTCCTAGATCCCCGATGTCCTAGATCCCCGATGTCCTAGATCCCCGATGTCCTAGATCCCCGATGTCCTAGATCCCCGATGTCCTAGATCCCCGATGTCCTAGATCCCCGATGTCCTAGATCCCCGATGTCCTAGATCCCCGATGTCCTAGATCCCCGATGTTCCTGATCCCGAGTCTAGATCCCGATGTCCCTAGATCCCCGATGTCCTAGATCCCCGATGTCCTAGATCCCCGATGTCTAGATCCCGATGTCCTAGATCCCCGATGTCCTAGATCCCGATGTCCTGATCCCCGATGTCCTAGATCCCGATGTCCTAGATCCCCGATGTCCTAGATTCCCGATGTCCTAGATCCCCGATGTCCTAGATCCCCGATGTCCTAGATCCCGAGTCCTGACCCGATGTCCTAGATCCCCGATGTCCTTAGATCCCCGAATGCTAGATCCCCGATGTCTAGTCCGATTCCTAGATCCCCGATGCCTAGATTCCCCGATGTCCTAGATCCCCGATGTCCTAGATCCCCGATGTCCTAGATCCCCGATGTCCTAGATCCCCGAATGAGGATTAGCCCTCTCCGCTCTACAAAAAGTCAAAATGCTCACAAAGACGTATAACGAGATAATGAAATTTTAATCATTTTAGTGTTGTTAAATTTTACTCATCTCTTCATGAAACCCAGGGGCGGATCTAGGTTTTTTCCAAGGGGGGTTGAGGGGATGAAAAAAAAAACTGCGATGCGAGCAAACGAGCGCGGAGCGCGAGTTTAGACAATCCCCGATTATAGGCCGCATACTGACTAGAACGAGGAATTATTTAAACAATTTTAGAGTTGGAG
This sequence comes from Paracentrotus lividus, assembly GCA_940671915.1. NCBI lineage: Eukaryota > Metazoa > Echinodermata > Echinoidea > Camarodonta > Echinidae > Paracentrotus > Paracentrotus lividus. The sequence goes on along the minus strand of CALNVZ010002100.1, from coordinate 30,037,905 downwards.
TTATTTTGTGCATTATGATAGGCAGCGAGCGCGAAGCGCGAGCCGAAAATTGGGTATAATAGAATAGGAATAAATAAAAGGGGCACTTTTTTTAGTATTAATTAATTTTTCAAAAGATAATTGTGATAGAACCTCCAAAGTATCTGCGAGCTGAAAATTTTGAGCTCAAAATAAAAGTTAATTGTGCATTATGATTTAGTATCAGCGACGCGAAGCGCGAGCCGAAAATATTGGGTTTTTAAAGATAGAATAAAAAAAAGGGCATGTAATTTAATTTTCAAGAAAGTATTGTAGACCCTATTAAGTATCTGACGAGGCGCGAAGCGCGAGCTCAAAATTTTGAGTCTCAAAATAAAGTTATTTGTGCATTATGATTTAGTATCAGCTAGCGCGAAGCGCGAGCCGAAATAAATTTGGTTTAAAAGATAATGGAATAAATAAAAGGGCACTTTCTGGTATATTTTTTTTTTTTTTAAAGATAATTGTGTATCGTAGACCCTATTAAGTATCTGCGAGCGCGAAGCGCGAGCCGAAAATTTTTGAGCTCAAAATTTGAGTATTTGTGCATTATAATTAGTATGCGAGCGCGAGCTCGCGAAGCGCGAGCCGAAAATATTGGGTTTAAAAGATTATATGGAATTAATAAACAGGTACTTTCTATTTGTTCGCCCACCCTCCTCTACTCCCCCCCCCAAAAAAAAAATGAAATAATAATAATAATAATAATGATGATGATAATGATAAATAACATAAATAAAATAAAATAAAATTACAAGTTAAACAAAAAGTAATTAAAAAAAAAAAAAAAATGGTCCCCGGATTTTTTTGGGGGGGTTGCAACCCCCCAACCCCCCCTCTAATCCGCTTCTGAAACCACAAACGATACAAACAGTATTACAACAACATTTTTCTTTCGTAAGTCTATCTATTTCACACCCCACTAATTTGAATGCCAATTTTGCACCCCCTAATGTTCAGATCACTTTTGCCAATCTCTCATAACCAATTTTGGCGCCCCTTAATTTCATGTCTATATTGTGCCCCTAAGTTTCACATAAATTTGCCACCTCTTTAATTTCAAGTCAATATGGCGTCACTTAATTTTGATATCAATTTAACAATGCTCCCTCATTTTGAGACAAACTTTCGCCCCGCCTCAGTGTCAATCCAAGTTTTCGTCCCCAGGTCTAAGATCAATTTGGGCGCCTCTCTAAAATATGACCAATTTGGCGCCTCTAAGATTAAGATCGAATTGGCGCCCCTCAATAATAAGTATGAGATTTGGTGATGATATATAAAGGACTTATCCTATCCATCTTAGACTATGGAAGTGGAAATGTATGATTCTGCCTAGTGTATCTTTAACAAAAAAACTTGACTCAATCCAATACAAAGCCTAAAAATTATTACGGGCACAATACACAATGTTTCATTGGAGGCTTTACAAGTGTTGACTGGAGAGCTGCCTTTGAGATATCGTCGATTGTGGCTAAACGATAAATTTCGCATATATGTATTGTCTAGTGGCTTAAACCACCCAACAAAGAAGTATTAGGTGATGTTTGTGATATGAGAAACATAGAATGGAAGATAGGAGAAGGGCCGTTTAAACTCAGATCATTCAGAGACGACGTAATTGTAGAAGGCCAAAACAACTTGTTGCCTAAAATCCCAGAATGGCGATTAACTCGGCCTCGAGTGTCTTTTGAACACCATGGCAGAGTACAAAAAACAGAAATGCCTCCATTTGAAATAAAATCTATTGTTCTAGACGGTATCAAAAATACCTGGAATGGATTTTTACATATATATACAGATGGATCAAAACTCGAAGACGGAAGGACAGGAGCCGCCTTTTTTGTGCCTCATTATGATGTACTGAAAAATTTTAGGCTGTCAGACATCTGCATCATGAGAGCAGAACTTGTTGCCATCCTTATGGCGCTTGAGTGGATAAATTCATTTGCAATATCCTCTTCGGTGTAATAATTTTAGCGATGCTTTATTCTGCTGTACAAAATGATAGATTCATACTTTATACGATGTGCTATTGTAAATGAAATATTATAATAATAAACATTCTGAAATTGAAGGATGTTTATGTTTCCTTTGAATGGATTCCATCACATTGTGATATCAGGGTAATGAGGATTGTTGATCAGGCTGCCAAAAAAGGAGCCTGAAAAGATTCACTGACATTATTATACCAAACACAAGAGTGAACTGGCAACCTCTCGATTGCTCCATTATAACAAATTATGGCAAACCGAATGGGACAAGTCTCAACACGGTAGGTTCCTGTATGCTTTGCATCGGAATGTTTCAAAACCTATATATAGATATGGTTTATCTCGAAGAGAAGAATGCGTGATACAACAACTAAGAATAGGTAAATGTTAATTTAAACCATTACCTTTTTCAATTAACAGCACGATACTGGTTATGTGAAGTTCAAAGTATTCAAAGTACTCATACTCACCTTCAAAGTATCCACCGTGTAGGTCCTCCTTACCTTTCCGAACTCGTAACCTCAATGAACCAATCCCGCTACTCCCTCCGGCTTTCTAATGGCATCCTGCTTAAACACCCTTTCTCCCTAAGATGCTCCCCACCTTGCAATAGAGCTTTTTCAAGTGCAGCCCTACACTCTGGAACCAGCTACCCACATCACTACGTAACCAGCGATCCTTTAGCATCTTTAAGCAAGAACTCAAATCATTCCTTTTCTCTCCGTAACTTAAGTAAATTAAATTTAATTGAATTGTCATAAGTATCATGTATCATATTAATGATAAGTATTATGTATGATGTACCCTCTTATTTGTGTTATGTATTTTTTAATGTTAAGTATTATTAATTGTAATTGTAATTAAGTGTAAAGTAGCTTTTAATTAAATTATGTACACAGCGCTTTGAACATTATAATGGAAAATGCGCTATATAATACATTATTATTATTATTATTATAAGTTGCCAGAGAGTTGAAACTATAGAAATTTTATTTTACATTGCAAAAATACAACAATGAGAGACGTCTCTTGAAATCGAGGATTAAACTGAACAATCCTAGTCTGAAACAATTATTGATGTCAAACGCAGGATTAACACGTGAATTGCTAGTTTATATACATGATACTAATCGTTTTTAGATAGCTGTTTAGCTATCGTGGATCCCTCTGTTGAACCGAACTATTTTGAATTGATGAAAGGAAGTTTCGTGGAGTTCCGATGAACATTGCTGCAATTTAACGCCTTTCGCTTTTATATGCGCGCATATAAAAAATTGCGTTTTCCAATGAACAATCTTGCAATTAAACACAACCTTTCACTTTTATGCATTAATTAATAACATTTTTTTTTTTTTTTTTTTTTTTTTTTAAAATCTTTTCAAAATACTAATTTAACCCATATCTAACAAAACTTCACAAAGGAAAGTCGCTCGTGGCTTAACTTTTGAAGCCTGCCGCAAAACTATATACGATCGAGCCTGGCGCAAATAATTTTCGAGATTGACAACGCCATCTATATGGAGAACCAACCAACCAACCTCAAGTTCAATATCAATTTGGCGCTCTAATTTTAAGACCACTTTGGGTACCCTTTGTTTTTGGTCAATATGGCGTTAAAGATCAATTTTCGTACCCAAGTTCAATATCAACTTGGCGACCCCTACGTTTAAGATCAGTTTAGCGCCCGATATGTTTTTCTCCTTCCCCTCATTTTTCTTTTCTTTTTTTTCTTTTCTTCCCCTCTTTTTTTTCATATTTTTTTTTCCGTTCTCTTCCTCATCTCCCTTTCCCCCATCTCCCACCCTATATGTCCCTTTATTTCTCTCTATTTTCACCTTTCTCTTCTTTTATTTCTCTTCATCCTTTTCCTCCCCTATTGGCGCCCGCTGTTTCCTATCTCACTGGTGGGGGGAGGGATGGGCGTCCCATGCCCCAGCATACGCGCCTGAAAGATGTTCTTATAGCTGTCATATAATTTTGTATCAGGGCAAACATGTGTTAAAGAATTAGCAGTTTTTGCTAGAGTATTCAACTTATACTTTACAATGAAAAACCGCAATCTTTTGTACATGTATTTATTATCATGACTCACAGTCCAGCGTCCCCGAATCATTTCTTAATTTATAAGAGGTTGCAACACAGCAAACATAAACGGGCAGGGGTGAACATTGCATTGTCCAGGGTTTGAATTTGACAAAAGGTTACGGAACTGAAGAAACCACAAATGTGGCAGTGAGGGTGAAAAGGTCATAATATTGTCAAAAAAATAAACTATTCTAATAATATGTTTATTTCATCCTAAAAATCTGCATTCCTGACTAAAATTGTTGTATCATAATTTGCAAACGTAATAATTTGACTATTACATGTAGATTAATTTGGTCTCATTTGAATACTATGTAAAACTATTTATTTGGCGTATAATGAAATATCACTGAATTGTTCGAGACAATATCCATGTTATCTACTTTTAATTTAGTCCATGGTGGAAACAAAAATAAAGATTTGGGGATTGTGCGGAATGAGTCAAAATGAGATTTCTAGTTCATCGTTATCATTGTTTAGATGAGTTTCTTTCAGATTTTTGCATGGTGGGAACATTGAGAGAAATCCATTGAATTGATATAAAATATGCCGTATATTTGTCGGCTATTATTCATGATCAACAATTTCTCGAAATCATCTTCCCGTGTAGGCTCTGGGCTGTTATGCTACGGTATACAGTTTTCCAACACAATAGGCGTATCCCAGAAATGCTTTTTTAAAACGTGTCAAGACTGACGCGCTTGGTGACCCCCCTTTTTTTATTAAAAATAATATTAATGCAATACCCTCGTACTTTTTTGTTAGATTTTCCAGAAAATGAGTTTTGAAGTCCTGATACTCCTTCCTCCTACTCGACACCAATTTTCCAACCTCTTTCCTTTAAGACAAATAAAAAGGTGAGAGTTAATTCGGAGAGCCCCCTTTTGTCTCTCCTAGGTCTGTTTATTGGGTTCTGTATTTTGATATTCAGTTTTCCCGCTAAAGGAAATAGAAGAAAATCATACAAGGAGTCGACATTCCTTGACGTACATGAAAACCTCCACTGTAAACTCGAGTGAAAACCTACAAGTTCGATTGCTTATTTTGCTCATTATGACCTTGCAAATGCATCGTGATCATACAAAGTGTGGCACTTGAAATTATACAAGTCGGAACGCCTTTCCGTTATTATTTAATATCTCCAGAACCAAGTCTTAGAAGACGAAACAGTTTGGAAATTCCTGTTCTCTTCCCATTCATGTTTCCTACCGTAGCCTTGGAGAGGAAAGTTGTTGATAGGAGGCTTATTTTTCGTTTTTGTATTTGAAAGGATTCTGACTTGGTGTTGTAGCTTTGAGTGATGAGTCATCTCCATAATGCAGTGTGGCGGAATAACAATAGTCGTGTGTACAGTATAGTAATACTGCAGACATTTAATATGCCTTCATCTCCCTAGCTCCCATCACAAATTGTAGTTACACTGTATGAATGGCTTCAGATGAACTATTTAGCGAGCTACCCTTTTCTGGGTTTGTGAGATACCAATTTGGAAGATTTATGCTACTCTCCTCGCCTTCATGTTTTCAAATAAAATTTGGAAGCAAAGAGGATCACCGTCTGTTTTTATTGGTTGCACTTTTAAGTCGCACCTGCGAAACTTCTAATATTCAATTACAATAATTATGTGGGATTCATTCATTCGTGGACAAAGGTATACCTGAATTATAAATCGCTAAGAACTGATGTGGCATGATATTTGTATGATATTGATGTATTTCGACTTGTATGGCTATATTTTTTTTATCAAATGCAAATTGTTAATTCGTCTGAAGTTGATCATTTCGATTTGACATTGCAAATATAGGGCCTATTGCTTTATATCTTTTGAAAATCTTCGATATTGCCTAAATTTGTAGGCCTACGTAGAATGTGTTTTTGTGAAAAAAAAAAAAAAAAAGAAGGAAAGTATAGAGAGGTATAGGCTAGAGTGCATTTTGTCATTAAAAAAAAAAAAAAATTCATAACATATTAGCATTGCAGCCATATACCAGAAACCGCTGTGAATATGGAAAGTGTATTTTGGCTTTCCACGAGCAATACTGGAGTATACGGGCATAGTAGGTTTCAATTAGTCCCTCATTAGATAATGATACGGGTATTGTCTTCAAATTCATATGAAAGTTTTTTTTATATGTTCCTGAATTTTTACTGTTAGTTTATTTGAACAAATATTCACCAAAAATTAGATTATCTTGGAAAGATATCATGCAAGCTTTTATTTTTATTTTTGTGTGATACATATTTATAAGAGTAGAATTCCCAAGAGGTAAATTTTCTTATGAAACTTTTGGAAAAATCGGTATCAATCATTCGTCTAAATTTAGGTGTACAACCTGCACTATACTGGAAATTTGCTGGATTGTCTAAATTCTGACGCTATAACCAATTGTCTCTCTTCTATCTCCATAGGTCAATGCTCTTCCAGAGAGTTGCGAGAGGTGGATACGCTCTCTTGCCCCGATACTGCTTGCGACTATACGACAGCCCCAGGCCCTCCCATGTCTCCACACATTCTGCAGTAAGTGTACTCCAACAGAGGCTGAAGGGTACATGACCATATCATGTCCCTATCTGCTCCACTGTTCATACCTCTTCCAGGCGAACGGGTCGACGGTTCAACAACAACTATGGCGCTGTGTTGACGTCATGCAGGACCTCAAATCGCCGAAATTTAAAGAGGTCATGAACGCGAGAACAAAGTCGAAGAGGTGGAGGAGATCTGTCAAAAGGAGAAGTGAGAATCTGAAGCATCTCGGGTGATGTCGTCCACACTCCACTTCTACAAAGCATCACGTCAACTGAAAAAAGGGTGCCGCCTCAGCAACGGAAGAGAAGTCAACCTTGGTGAAATCGGGTTGTACGACCCCGCATCATCATCTCACGCTGAAAAGGAGCGAGAGAAGCAACTTATAAGGGGGTCGAGAGAAGTAGCAGTGTCGCGATGAAATACTTCGATGACGCTCAAAGTTCGATACTGAAAGGAAAAGGTTGAAATCGATGTCGTTCTACACAAAGTTCACGGGAAATCTTACATGGATATGGAAGGGATGGATTCTGAAAGAGTTCTTGCGAGATGCCAGAGAGCCACAGCTCGAGGCGGTAGAAGAATGCCACAGATCATTCACATCTCATGTGGCATGATATTGATATCTTCAGAGGATAAAGAGCAGATGCGGCCACATACGATTTCCAAGTTTGGGGAACATCGTACGCGTGAATGGAAACAAACTTATCCCATTCGTCCCCGGAATCGGAACCCATTTGGAGAACGGCAAGCACGGGCAAGACCTTCTTTCAATCGACCGAAACAGAAGTCAAGAGTGAACCCTATTCCAGATGCAATTGAAGCAGCTTGTTTACCCAAAGTAGATTAGTAAGAAGTTAAGCGACCCTGTTCGTAATGGCTCGTCGACACCGTACTACGATATGATTCGGAGCAACAACAACAACAACAGTCATCGGGTTAAATGGGGAGACAAAGAACTCAAACTGCGAACGCCATATTCCTAAAAGACCACTTTGCCAGTCCACCAAGCTCCGCAAAGAGAAGGCTTGTTTGGCGATCCGCCTCCTTTATTCTAATCGAAGAATGCGCCAAACTTAAATCAGGACGAGGAAACCACTAGCTTTGTTCCTCGATCAACAAGTATCGGAATCAGCACCCAGACGCTCTAACAGTTACTAATCCAACAGCTTCGGTAACAGCCACAGCTGGAACACCCTCCCGTCCAAGGGGCCTCAAAAACCGCCAAGATCAGCTCTTGATTTTCTTCGCTGCTTCACCATGTGGAATTGCCCATTCACATTCCGATGATGCATTAATGATAGCAGAAACGTAGCCTCAGTATAATAAACTCACTCACTCCTCGAAGCTCCGGACGCAAAGAAATATCAAACCATTTAGGGGTCACATTGATGATAGCCAAAAACAACATGCCCTCTTTTGATCTCACCGTTGCTCCCCAATGGAGACGTTGCCGCACAGATTCGAGCCTCTAAGAAGATTTCTTTCCTGCAGAAATACAACAACTACCGGAGCACCACAAACAGATCCTGGATGCCGCACCGAACATGGTTCCAGAGGTATATACCAGCGACAAAGCCTGCATGGTATGTCTGCGATGCTGGGGAACGGCTGCATTCAGGTGTACACCCATACAGGAAATCACCTGTAGTAGCATAGATGCTAGACAAGTTCACCACGGACCGTTCACCGCAATCTCTGAGCGTATGTCCTCAAGCTATTTAACAGTCAGTTCTAACGTGGCATATATTGCGTGAGCGACATCATTAATTCGATGCCTGTGACCTTTGTTCTTGCGATACCGGTGAATCAGCAGGTTGCCCATGAAGTTCACGCGCCACGAACGGTCATCGCTGTTCCACACTCCTTCATCAGCCCGTACCCTCGTGGTGTCTGCTGGCTGGATCATGAACACCATTGCCCTCATCGGTTGAAGACATAAGTCAGGAAGTCCTCCTTGTCAATATCCTGTCCGTGGAGTTAATCCGTGTGATTAAACGACGGAGTTCATATCTCTTCAGGGTATGTGCCTTGACTCGTCTGGACAAGTCCTCATCACTGACATTGAAAATTGCCGAATCCACGTAATTACAAGTCAGATTTACATCACGAGGGGACAAGCCACGAGGCGCTCTAAGAGTTTAACACGAGGTAGTCCTCCAGAATACTCTACCTTGGTGTGAACGGAACTTAACATAAAGAGGCTACAGCGGTTTAGTCACGTTATGCTCTCAAATGAAACTTTCGGTCCTCACGTTCCTTTGTAGTATGTACTAAGGCATACCCTGGCAAAATGTGGGATGGGAGAGGAGCGTTTCTTAGAAGTCATGTGTAAGGTATCCGCACCAGTGGGCAAAATGGGGGGGGGGAGGTAAGTCGCAAAAACTACAACCTTTCGTTCACCTTAAAAAAAAAAAAATGCATGGGACGAGAGCAGGAAATTTGTTTTGTGGTGGGACCAATTTTTGTAACGGTCGGAAAACAAAATAATATAGAGCTTATATAGTACGTTAATCCTTTATTTACGTATGCCGATCTATTCCTTTCATTTCTATTCTTTGTGTCGTGATTGTCAGTGAAGTATATATTATGATAAATAATTATGTATATATTTTCTTTTATGTTTATTCTATTGCAACTTTGTAATTGCATTGCTTTACATGTAAAGAAGCTCGTATGAAATTAAATCGTGTAGAAAATCGTGAAGCACCGTTGACTGCTATGGTCCCTGATTAGGCGTGGATCTAGGGCGGTACATAATTCTATATAACAATTCTCATCAACTTGGGCAACATGCAAGCAGAGTTAACTCTGTGACATGTACCACTCTACGCACAAGTTAAGGGTTGTTTACGATCAGGGTACACGTCAAAAATAGCCTTCTGTGCACTATAAAGAAATAGGTACTGTAATATCAAATCTTCGTGGCAAACTGTTGGGCACTGTTAGAGTTACCTACAAGAGAAAAATAAATTATTGAAATACACATTTACTTCTAAAAATTGACCGTTATATGGCATTTTAGGGCAAAATTACAGTCTCATTTATTTTTTCTGATTTTGAGCCTGCACATCTTGATTATAGCATCATTAGGCTTGTTTTTCCAAACAGAATTACTCTGAGATGCGATTGTTTAAAAACTAAAACCCAGAAGTACACTTAATTCAATTTTTGTGACCATTAACCAAAATGGGTACCAATTCTGTCAAAAAATGTTCCTCTCCGAATAGGTGGTTTACGCATAGTTAGACATCACTTGATGAACAATGTTTTTGTCTGTAAGAACACTTGTATATATGCCACAAACTTATGTTATTCACCACACTCCATTTATTTTTCAGACAGTTCACGTTACAATGTTGTCAAATCACGTTCTGTCAAAACGTCCTCTCCGAAATGAAGCAATTGACTTTACGTGTAATAAAAATTTGAACCCTATAGAAAAATAAGTTGGTGATCTCATGCCTCAAAATTAAAAGTAATGTCATTTTACTTGTCTAGAAACACATACACAAAAATTGACGGAAAACAAAACAACTTCTTTTTTTTTGGTCCAGTGAGACAAATGGTGTACCCTGATCGTAAACACCCTTAACGCCCCTATGTTCGTTTGAGAAGACAGAGAGAGACTTCGGTCAACTATAGATATTTGTGAGAAATCATGGTCATTATGAGTGAAAATGCTAAATAAACAAGAGATGTATGTACATTACGCACATACCGTCTAATGATTTAAAGTTAATTATTACGTGCTCGAAAAAAGACGCTATGATACCAGGATATTATGGCACAAAAAGAGTAGAGAAATTTGTTTGAGGGAGGGGAGAAAGTGGTTCCTTTTGTGGCCGGCCTCTTTTGGACGTGTTTTATTCACTTTTTTAAATATTGGGTTCAGAGGAGGGAACCGCCATCCGTTGCCCCCCCCCCCCCCACTCCACCAAGAGCCGCGTTTGCTAGTCACCACAATATCGTAATATGATGTCAAACAAATCAATTTGAATGTAACCTTCAGCTACTCTTCATCATTTCCCGTATACCTCTCTTATCCAAAGTTGCCCAAGATGAAATAGAACACAATCGATCGAAATACATGTAATTTCCTCCTTCAGACTTTTTCCTCATGGATAACGTACTTTTGAAGTAAAGTAATTGTTTCGGAGATAAATGGTCCAATTTATAATTATTCTGCCCTAACAATGAAATAAGCGGAGTGGACCTTTCAGATTTTTTTTTGGGTTGTGTACGCAACTAGGGGTGTTTTATCAAGTCTTTCAAAAGTTACGAATGATTTTACGAACGACTGGTGATCAGTTATTGTGCTAGGTGATTGAGAATATGATTAATATAGCTCAAAAAAACTTATTCAAGTCGTTTGTATAGTCATTCATAACTTTACGAAACGATTTGGTAAAACACCCCCTGTTCATGTATGTCGTTAAAGACAGGCGTTATGTGTTTCATGAGATCCTGGGAAGCGAGTTTTGGTTTGAATATGAAATAACTTCATAGAACTAAATTTTATATTTTGACATTTAGATAACACATAAATGAAAAGAGAAACATTTTCCCCCGATGAACATGAAATATTTTACTGTAGTTTAATTATCATTTCGAATTCAGAGTATTCTTTTGAACTTTTTATTTAACGATATGAAATTCTTGGCTAGTTTCTACCTCCTTTAGAGATGCAAAGTTCAAAACACGTTATCATTCTTTACTCATCTACAACTATTAATGAAATGGAAAATATACAAATTATAAGACTTATATGATTGATAAAAATCAAATTTTGAACAGTAACCTCTGTGCCGCATCATACACGACTATTTCTAAGTGTAAATATTATCGCTTTTATTGTATTTGTATTGTTTTGTTTTTTAATGAGTCGATTTTCATTATACAGTTTCAACCAACCAAACGGACTATCACCAAATATTGCGTACGTAGAGAAGACATAAATTATCAGGTTTTTAGAAAACAGTGTTTTGGCCTTGTTTGTATATAGATATTTACCATCATGCACCTGTGATTAAAAAGAATGTATATATATTTTTGCACGGCAATCATGTTTGTATATAAGATGTAATTTGTAAACGCAACTCTACAATATTGAGATTTGTTATTTTGGAAAAAATAGATATGTTTGAATTAAAACATCATTATATGCTCAAAATTTTGTTCTGCTTTTGCTTTATTAATTTTCAATATAAATGTGTCAAAATGGATTTCCCTTATATGGTTTTTATGTCTTAAGTTTAAATTATTTAACGAGAAATATATGAAAAGTTTCATTGTAGACGTACCCGTCTTTAAACAGAAGTGAGTCAATTATCCTGAATTCTGATTGCAACTTTAATGCATCTTTTAAGTTCACGTTTCCATAGAAGTCTGTAAAAAATCTGGTAAAAAAATACCTTTCTTTGCAGTTACAAAAGCAGACGTAATCCTTTTGGAATGAAACTCTTCATATTTATGTGAAGTACATTACTGTGAATTGGCATTTAAAAATGGACAGACCGGGTGTTCAGGAGGCCAAAATAGACTAACAAATTCAAATTTTATGCATATTTTTTTTTTTAAATAAAGGTTGTTTTTGACAACCTGAAAACTTGCCAGAGGCTTGCAAGAGGCTTGCCCGACGTACCAACAACTAATATATGCAAAATGCATTCCATGTATTGTAGTTCATTCTTTTATAATTACAGGTTGCTTGAATACCTTGTTACTATGTCGCCAGGAAAATGTATGCATAAAATTTGAATATGTTAGTAAACTGGTCTATTGAATCGGGGTCTTCCCATGAGTCCTCGGTCCCACGAGTCCTACGTCCCACGAGACCTCGGTCCCACGAGTCCTACGTCCCACGAGACTCGTCCCCCACGATAAGACCTACGTCACGAGACCTACGTCCCACGAGTCCTCGTCCCACGAGGCCGAGTATTGTCCCACGAGTCCTACGTCTCACGAGTCCTACGTCCCACGAGACCTACGTCCCACGAGTCCTACGTCCCACGAGTCCTACGAGGCCGATTTTTCTCATATCGCATATTTTAATCATTATGATGTTTGGCTGCGTCAAAAATTGACTAAATTCATGATGGAAATGTCTCAAATGTATACTAGATTCATGATCTTGTAAGTTAGCTTTTCATTAGTACAACGGGCATTGGTTGCTGCAGGTTTGTAATCGGGGAAATATTGATTTATACTTGAGTAGCATCATATGCTTATTCTGGGGGGGTCCACGGGGCACTGGCCCCGGATAGGCAAAGGGGCGCCCCACAAAGGATGAAAGAAATAGAGAAGAGAGAGAAGAGAGAGAGAAGGAAGGAAGGGAGAAAAGTGGGGGGGGGAGTAAGAAGACAAAGAGGAAAAAGGAAAAAGACAAAGAACCAAAAAAAAAAGGGGGGAAGGAAGAAGAGCCGGAGAGAGAGAGAGAGAGAGAGAGAGAGGGAATAATAATGATTTAAAAAATAAATAAAAAATTATACGTGCACAAAATTGAGTATATTTAGGGGTTCAAATAAACGCTGGTTAGGGGGCGCCATTTAATCCAAAATCCTGGGCATCCAATTAACCTTAAATAAGAGGTACCAGAAACTGAGGGGGTGCCAAATTGATTTTAAATTTAGGGTACCACATCGACTGTATGTAGGGGCGCTAAATCGATCTCAACATAGGCGCTAAACTGATCTAAAACTTAGGGCAACAAATTGATCTTAACTTAGGGGGGGGTATTGGGTTTGACAGACGTTATCAATCAGATATGATTATTTACGTCTGGGACTGACCTTTAACGTCACTATCCGAGAGACGTGACTGGGTTCGAAGGCAGGGTCCACTCCATGTCAATTGTAGGCTGATCATAGAGCACAGAGGGTACTTGATGGGTCGGCGCGGTAATTTAATTTGATTTTTGAATGGGCAGGGGAGGCGGGGGGGGGGTTAAGAGAAACCCATGAGCAGTGTGTTCTGAAGGGTTGGAATATATGTTATTATGAACAAAAAATTGGGCGTTTAAAATCTGAAACAAGGTGAGTGAGTTTTCTGATTTTTGGATAAGTTTCAACACCCCTCCCGACGCCCAAGATTATAACAAAATTGGATGTGTTAAGGTTCACATACGCAAGGCGTCACTGCAATGTTGCAGTTTAAAACAAATGATGAATTTACATACATGATACGGAGGGCTTGAAGGTGCCGCCCTCGTAAAATAAGAAAGCCCCCCCCCCCCCGACGACAAAAAAATAAATAAATAAATAAATGGTTGGTAGGCCTTTTTTCCATCCCGCTGAAATGTTTATTTGAAATTTTCTTCTTGAACTTATTAGGGTTTGTTGTGTTTTGGTGTCAGACAGTCATAGATCCAGGGGAAAGGGGGCCGGCCCTGAATAACAAAAAAAAAAAAACAATGAAAAAGTGCCTAGAATGGTTATAGCCACGCCACCCCCACACTGTAACCACATGTAACCAAAATGTTTTAGTAGGGTACACGCAGTTTGATGAAAAGGGAATACATTAGAAAAGTGCCATACATTATTTTGTGCTTCACTTTTATTTCTGTTTAACAATTGTGATGTTCATACCTTTGTTTCAAGGAGCAATGCCATATCTTATTGGCAACGAGCTTAGACTAGTTCGCGATTTGAGTCTCGAGAGTCGTGGAGATGCTCCTGAATCTCCGGAGAGTGCGGGGATATTGATTAAAAGTCTTTCCAGTCTAGCTACTGCAAGCAACCTGACATCGCGATACTCTTTTCTACTTACTATACACAAAATCGGTCGCAACTAGTTCGCGACCCCAGTCTCTGTAGGCTTTCAGATGTCGCCGTGACATCTTCTGGGTCTCCAGGGAATCGCCCCCCCCAAAAAAAATCAACATCTCTGGCATTTTTCAAAGTCTTTAATTGATTTTGGGCAGATTTGAGGGGTTGTGCAGAATTTACTCAGCAAATATACAAAGCGAGCGCGAAGCGCGAGCGGAAATGTTTGAGGTTAAATGAACCGAATCTTGCATAATAAAAAAATAAATACTGCATTGATTACCAATGAATTTAACAAACATGCCGTACCAGTAGGCCTAGGTATGGCCAAATTTTATTTCATTTAATCACTATAAGCCTATTTAAATCTAAGCGAGCAAGACGCACAAGCAAAAAAAACAAAACAACAACAAAACACAAAACAAAACAAAACAAAACCAAAAACAAAAACAAAAACAAAAAAACAACCAATTTGGGGGCCTGAGCCGATTTCGTCTCCACAAATCTAAATACCATGCGAGCAGAAATTTTTTAGGCTAAATGAACAGAATCTTGCATATACAGAATCATGATAAATGCTCAATTATTAACGAAGTTAACAAAACAACACGTGGGACCCGAAGGGAATGGATGTGGGGAGGGAGGGTTAATTCTGCAGAATATAGTCAGGCGCAGATCCAAGAAAATCGAATTGAACTCATTTGGTGGCCCAATTGTCTGGGGACAAAAGCGCTCTATTATGTTTACGCATGGGTTTACGCCCTGTAAGTTTCATTGTGTGACTCTGGTCTGCGTCCCTACTGTTATAGCGAGAACTGCATACACCTCTATAAAAAGTAATAAGCTAATTTATTTATGTCAAAGATTTGTGTACTCTGCAATTTTTTTGCAATTTAAGTATAAATACCAATTAAAATAGCTTAAACATACATTAAAATATAATAAAAAGCAATAATGGAGACTATGCATTTACGCCAAGTTTTTTTTCATTTCTTCTGCCATTTTTTTAAGGACCTCCGTCTTCGGCAGGAGGTATAATTACAAAAATATATTCCTGATGAAGACGCAGGTCCGTCGAAAATTTGACATGAAATGAATAAAGAACTTGTGTAAAATGCATTATCGACTATTTGCTTTTGTTTGATGACTGCCAAAATGTGAAACTCTATGTGCTTAAAGATATAATAGATAATATAAATAATTTAATCTGGATTTTAATAATAAAATAATAATGATAATAAATAAAAATAATACAATATAAGCGCGAGCGAAAATTGTTAGATTTCCGTGGACATGATGGAAGAAACACGAGTGTGGAAAGCCCATTTCAGCTTTAAAAAAATAACATATCACCTCGCGTAAATTCGGGAAGGGGTGATTGACATGCCATCCCCCATCTTTTTAATTGAGGGATGCACCCCCCCCGGTGTCTACGCCCCTGTTCGGATTCATGAATTATGATCTCTCAAATTCGAGATTAGATTTAAATGTAAATCATTTGATAAATATGTAATTAGGATTCTCAAGGATGTAAATCTTAATTTTTCATGTAAAACCAAAGCACTACATTCATTAAAAATATATCCGCACTAATGTGAAGCTAATTTCGCGGAGATGGATTTGAGACGGAATTGGGACTACTTTTAGACTTGTAGACGAGTTGTGAGACGGTTTTGAACTTGTCGCGAGACGTCTCCGATACTCTTTTTCCGTCGCGGAGAGCCTCCTATATATATATATTTTTTTTTTTTAATTGTCGGCGACGTCTCTGCGACGCAGAGGCGGATCCGGGGTGGGGGTGGGGGGGGGGGGAGGGACGCGGCCCCTATAATTTGAAAACCACTCATTGACCGTACATTTTAAACCGAAAATTTTGGAGCCCCCCCCCCGCCTCCAGTAATCCTGGACCCGTCACTACTGAGAAGGATTAGGGACGTCTTTTAGACATAGTCCAAATCAGTCTCAAACCGCCTCCGCGAAATGAGATGTCACCATTATCGCCATGCTAGTGCCTATGGTATTAACCACAACTAAATTAATTCATGTTGTATAATTCAGCTACAAAAATATTTCATTGATGTTGAAAAACATTCTGATAAAAGAAAATACGATATGAGAAACATCGGCCTCGTGGGACGTAGGACTCGTGGGAAAATATCGCCTCGTGGTGATCGTAGGACTTCGTGGACGTAGGTCTCGTGGACGTAGGACTCGTGGACGTAGGTTCTCGTGGAACGTAGGACTCGTGGGACGTAGGTCTCGTGGGACGTAGGAACTCGTGGGACGTGAGGATCTCTGGGGAAAATACTCGTGGCCTCGGGGATCGTAGGACTCGTGGGACCGTGAGGCTCTCGTGGGACGTAGGACTCGTGGGAAAATATTCTCGTGGGACGTAGGACTCGTGGGACCGAGGTCTCGTGGGACGTAGGACTCGTGGGACCGAGGACTCGTGGACCCTCCCCATTGAATCTACCTCTGATGATTACTGCCATATTGCTTTGATTGCCGCTTCCCAACAGTGCCCTCAAAATTCCGGGTGTATCCGTCTTTTAACATTTAATATGCTGTAATTACATACTAATTAGCTTTATTACAATGATGACTGATGTTTCCATTGATTTTATATAATACGTTTGATTGGTTTGTGAATGAATGCGTATAGTGATTGGTTTTGAAAACTATCTGCATACAAATGTGACTCATATTTTACTGAACGCATTCATTGTTTTATTCAAAGATGCCACTTTTCAGGAAATTTATTTCTAAAAATTTCTGCGTTTTATTTTTTCAGCTCTTTTTTAGCAGCTTTTTCGCCTACGTGCGCCTTTTCAGGATTTTTTGCCAATTGCAGAATTTTTTAATGATACTGAGTGGTATCTCTGTTTATTAATTTGGCTTATTGACTTCGTACAGAATATGCATTTTTATAGAGGAAAAGGGTCCAATTGCAAAGCACTGCAACGAAAATGTGTGAAATTTAACCATCCATTTATAAAAGTATCAATTGGCATATAGACCGATCGATTGACGGTACTTATTTTTGCATTTTGTTAATTGTATTAATTTACTTTTGATTAATTAATTGTGCCATTATTGGAGGGAGGCCCCTTCCCTCCCCCGTCTTTATGGCACTCTAAAAACTTAAGGGCTCATATAGTGACTGCACTTAAAATGCAATATCAAATCAAGAACTAAAACTAGCATGCACTTCAGTTTTGTTTTTTTTTTCAGAGAGGACGATGCTTGCGTCCGTACCTGTGGTGTGTAGAAAGTACCCTTATATACCCGTCTTTCAAATGATTGATTGATTGGTTGATATTTGCTTGATTGTTTCATGGTCTATGTTGTTGCTTGTATGATTGCTTGGTTGATTGACTTTGTACAATATGATTATGCATTCATTGATTAATTTTTATTTGACTGAATAATATGAGTTTACTTTAAAAAGAAAGGTGATATAACCATGTCACTATGGGCCATTTTCTATATCCGTATCCTTTAACAATTTGGTGTTATCGGTAATATCAACGATGTTTCTTTCTTAAAATTTATAATTCCAAACTTAATTCTTCTCTTATCCCTTTGACATTCTTATTTCCATGTGACGAATGGCAACAAACAATGGATATTGAAACTATGATGATATGCATCTTTTAATTTCACTTTTCTATTGACGTACATGTATGTACACAATGTAAACAAATGTCTTTTTCTTTGAATGGCACCAAACACTTTATTGTAGAAACTATAATAAAAATATATATCTAGTTTCATCTTTTTTATTATCATTATTATTATTATTATTATTATTATTATCATATTTTTAAGTTTTCAAAGGAGTTCATCCCTTGGAATTTACATAATATGATTATGATATAATTATCTAGCACAACACTGATGATTTCATCAAAATCGAATGAAATATAAAGAAGTTATGTCATGATTCTTTTTTAAAGTCTTGCATATTTTCGAAAGACAGCTCTGTGTATCGTCTCATGCATATTTGATGAGCAAGCTGATGTCATTGATCCACTACTTACTTTGTATTTTCTGATATGAAATAACTATTATTTAAATTTTCTGCTCCATGAATATAAAAACAGACATGACTCCTTATGGAATGTTTAAATTATCATTACTGTAACTTATGTTATTATATAGATTTCTTTGTACACTAGAAAGGAAAAAAAATGAAATAAATATGATGATGGGTCAATGACATCAGTTTGCTCATTGAAGATGCATGAAACTATGCACAGAACTGTTCATCGTAAAAATGCGAAAGTTAAAAGAATCATAACTTCGTTATTTTTCGACCGATTTTGATAGAATTTTAAGTGTTATATTTGTATTTTATTCTTCATTACTTTGAGTCCTCCTTTAACGTCCTTTGGCATGACATTTATTTACAAATTCACTGGTAATTTACCAGTAGGAAGCAATTAATTGAATGCCTAAATACAGTGCGTCACTTGAAAAAATTGATTAATTCCAACACTTTTTTGAGATGGCTGCCAGATAAATATATGTCTATTTCATATCTTCAATCTCATATATATTCAATATCATTATGACACCAAACATTGTGAAAATAAATCATGCTTGAGTGAGCACTGCCCATTTTTTTTAAAGGACATGGAAATGAGGCTGCGCACAAGCTCAGTGTTCAATTATAGACGGACATGTATATGTATACACTGTTCGTCGTAAAGATTGAATTTTTTTTTCTGGCTCAAGCGATATTCATTATGTTGCTCCGGCTTTAATTTCTTGAATGTGTTTGTCACCACTTTAACTTTCCGGGATCCAGGCTATTATCTTGGATGCTCCCTCAACCCTTTCCGGTAATTTTTCTTCCAAAAAATATGTCACCCCCCAAAGATGGCCATTTCGACATTTTTTTCTTATTTTGGGGGCCCCTTTTTGTTTACGCGACCCACAAAGCCCCCCCCCCAGTCCTACCCCAAGGAAACACGTCTAGTAGATTTGTTCTTTTTAAGTTAAATCTAGTTATATGGTTACAGGCTCAACTCTTTTGTCTATGGGATATGGGTCAAAATTTATGTTGATTGGGGTTCAACATTGATTTTATTCATTTTTACACCGTGGAAATTTCTATCTTCCCTAAATTGTATTGTAAAGTCTCCACAAAACATAAATCAAAATAAGATATTATCTGTAATTACCATTTACTACCTTTTCATCACGGCTAAACAAAGATTAATGGGAAAATGATGATATTTAAGGGTTAAAGGTTGCTTTTTATTTATTTTAATTTTTTTCAGCATAAAGATGGAATAAAATATTCCGAATTTTCACCAGGCTCACTTTTTACTTCAACCCCTCCCCTAGACAAGAGACTGAAGCCTGTCCCCATGTATCTAGATTTAACTTAAAGAACAATATACCCAATACACCTCAGACGCGTCTCCTGGGGGAAGGACTGAAGGGGGGTTGATCGACCGGGAAAACAAAAAGGGACCCAAAAATGAGGGGGAAAAGGCAAAAAATGGGCATCATGGGGGTTGACAAAAAATTTTTTTGATGAAAGTCCACGTGAAGGGTTTGGAGAATGTCCAAGATACAGCCAGGGTCCCGAAAAGTAATAGCAGGGACAAACATATTCAAGTAATTAAAGCCGGAGCAAAATCATGTCGCTATAGCGGCAAAAAAATATTCCACCTTTAGGACGGACAGTGTAATTAAAAAGGGCATAAATCAGCCAAAAGAGTGAAAAAAATAAACCAAATAAAATCAAAATTATGAAGAAAAGTTTTAACAGAGAGGAAATTCTTTAAACACATTTTTTAAAGAACAGAAAACTAGTACACACTTTCATTTAAATAGGCCTATAATACATTTTCTCAGATCCCATGGATACTATACATGACGAATAACAACATAATATTATGTCCAAAAATTCTAAGAAATAACTCGTATCTCGCATGGTTGCAAACTGATCGTCAGGGTTAATGAAGGTTTGTAAAAAGTCCCAATGAGGGAGGACACAAAAAGTTATGTTTGCAAAGACATTTTAATTTTTTTTAAAGGATCCCCCCCCCCCGCAAACAGTTGCAACCATTTGCAACAGGTCACATAAGGTTTGCAAATTTTTCGTATGAATGTTGGTAAATATCGGGGCTTTTCTTGTCATCATGGCTTGGCGATATTTAACATAACTTGACAAATTTTTGTTTAAATTATTGCAAAATGAGAAGTCAGTGGCATTGGTTATAAAATATCTTTAGCCACTCGTCCAATTCACACTTACACTGCTTTGCAAAAATGTTTTCGTCACAATTCGAACATGTTCAAATAATCTGTGTGACAGTAGAAACTATAAGTTCCAACTCTTAAAGAACCCTGAACCCCCAAATTCGCTACATTCGCAAGCATTCACTGAAGAAAACAAAGGGAACCCATTTTTTTTGTTTTTTTTTGTTTTTTGTTACAAATTTACTAACTTTTCTAATATCGAATATATGCAAAAGCAGGGGGAGGGGTGTCATCAACGATGAATGTTTGAAAACTAGTTTGGGGTTCTTTAGATTTGACAAGGGTTCGTAAAGAGTTGCATTTTTTGTAATGTCAAAATTTCATCACCATCATAATGAATCTAATGCTCCTTTTTTATACAACCAAAGGCAACTGTTTAGTAAATGCATTGTACAGGTAATGCAGGTAAAATGTTAAAATTCAAACACAATATCATAAAAATTGCGAATTCAAACACAGCAAAAACAGCTTAGAATATAACGAAAGTAATATACCAAGCTTGTACACAACAAAGGCAATAATTAAAGCACACTACTGTATATGTATGATAAAGTTCGAACTCATATCCACACAGCAAAGTAAAGCATTATGAAAACATTATAAATATAAATATATATGTATTTATGATTATCATACTCTTTTTGTACACAGCAAATGCAAAATATCATGTATATAGAAACATGAATATAATGTATTGTTTATTCAAATTTATATATTCAAACTGATCGTTATTATCATCATGGTTCCCATGCATGAAACCTGAATATAAAGTCCGTACCTTTTGTACACAGAAAAGATAAACACACGTCAAAATGAATAGAAGCTTTTTGACATATAATAATAATGGAGGCTTTTCTAAGTGTGGTGCCTACTAAGCTCATTAGTGGTGACGTCATCGTACTGGTAGACTGAATGAGACGAGGCATTTCTAGTTCTCAATTCAGCCTGTCAAACCTACAAAGAGCTTTAAGCGTCACCCATGAAGAAGCCACAATTATTATTTATAATTGTTTGTCAATAGCTTTCATTCTTTATCGCTCAAAACTCGTTTAGGCAGCACGTCGACACAATTCGAGAATTATGTAGTTCAAAATGCCTTTGCAAATATCAAATAGTGAAAGCAATTGTTTGAATATGTATCACGTGGCATTAATTTTGTTTTGAATGACGATTGCAATTTATGGGATCAGGAGTTGGTCAAGCTAGAACAGTTCAATGACGTATCTAATTCTTTTTTTTTTTTTTTTTTTTTTTTGGGGGGGGGGGAGTTAGGTTTCCATGCGTCTTGCCTGGATCCATCCTTGACGCTAGCCCAACTAAACCAACCTATACTACAAGTGATCCCATGTTGGGATAAAAGGGAATAAGTTACTAATTTGTCTCATTAATACAGAATTCAAGAGGTTCAGCAATCAGGGACTAAAAATCCTTGTTGTGTACCTAGGGGAGACCGGGTATGGACGTTACAAAATTCACATTTTGGGCCAGATAATTCTAATGAAAGAACTCACGCACTCCATATTGGGTCTGTAGTTAGCCTATTATGTTGGCTAAAACCCGAAGCATATAAAACTTGAAAACATGTAAACACTAATTAACTACAGCTTAATTAGTGAAGACATTTTTTTGTAACAACCTACCCCATATACGGGGGCATGGCTAGGGGTATATTAGTGAAATACATGTACTATATTTACAGTACCAGACTATCATCATGTGCCTTCAGTTGTAAGAGCTATTACAAATTTCAATTTTTGTCAAAAATTTACTTTGAACTGTAAAAAATGGTTTTTGTTGATTTACTTTTTAATAAAACAACGGAGAAACCTCACGACCGGCAGTTCATCACAGCTATGTGTAGGCTGTATATAGATGCCAGTTAGCACATCCTCTTTTGTTCCATCTTAGCACACTGAGAACTGTAACAACTGACCCGTGTAACTTCCATACCCGGTCTCCCCTATACTTCAGGTTGAAAAACGAAATATTTATATATATATTTTAGATTTAGAATATGATTAAGAATATTGATTTTCCTCATTTTAGTTGAAAGTTTTAATACTTTTCCCCTTCAAATTTCAGTAACAAAAAAAAAATAATAAAAAATAAAAAAAAAAATGAAAAAATAAAATATAAGAAGAAATAAGAAAGTGAAATAAGGTTGCATCCAAATACTCCTTTTTTTCTTTCAATTCAGCTTGCTGAATGCTTAATTAAATAAATATTGACTGCCCGGGGCTAATATGGCATATTAGTGGGCCCTGCAACTAGGGCATAATTATGCCCGAGTTGCGAGACTGACGGGGCAATATGGTGATGTAAGGGCACTATGTATGCCATATGCCCGAAAGAAAAAGTCAATATTTTTAATTGTGCTTCAACTGCTGATCTCCAACATATGGACATTGTATAAAAATCACACAGTGGTAGTGTCTATCTACCATATTCCTAGTGTCTGTGTACAACTGCTACTAGTACAGTCATGTATGTTTTGATCCAATGTCACTGTCTTCTATTCAATATTAAATATCAAGGAATCAATGCCTCTCGAAACACAGCCTCGTATAATTTGCAGGATGTGTCATTCACGAGTCATAAAAGTTTGCTTTCTCAGGATATAACATTACCAAATACCGAAAAATATTTAAACTGGGCATTTGTCGATGCGGATTTTTTCTTTTCTTGTTTCTCAGCATTTCGAGTTGAACCAATTGCTGGACGCAATATGCTCTTCTGTGCGTATCCATTGTCTTGAAGCGTACTCTTTGTATAACGCGCGATCATTAAATTACGCGTAGGACCCCGACCGGCGCGTCAACATTTGTAAAATAGCAGCCTACCATGCGTTGTTTCAATTGGGATATTTTTTTATTCCTGGTCAATTGGCCAATATACCCCATGAATCGCTTCAATATCGATATCATAGTTAAAACTGCGCGTCGGTTATGATATTGCAATTTAGCCCGGTTTCAGATGTTTATAAGGGTAATAATCATTATTATTACCGTATCAGGACCTCTGAGCTATGTGATTCTACACTTATCGCCCCGCCAAAATGAGAGAGCGGTCCATAAATTACTTTATCACCCTCGATCAAATGTCTATGGGATTTTGCGTGTAAAAACAGCGGTCCATAAACTCACATCCGAAAATGAGGGCGGCAAAAAATGTGCATGAATTCAGCGTAGACGACCGGTATTGAAGTTTTGTGTGCATTCGGTAGCTCGCGACGTGCCTGGCCGGCCTGGGAATTTTGTGAACTTTGACATCTGATTGTAAACAAACATGGCAGCGCACAGTTCGAAGACGAGGTTTGCTTCGTTTGATGACAATGAATTTGATGGAATTTTGCAAGATAGGAATGCACCAAATACTAAGAGGGCAACTAAACAAGCAGCCAATATTCTGAAGGAGTATATTGTGGAGAAAAACCTTCAGCTTGATCTGGAAACTGTGGACAAAAAAACCCTTGCCTCTGTTCTTGCGAAGTTCTACGTCGAGGTAGGCAAACCGATGGAACTCACTACAAATGTCACCAGCACCCGCAGTCATACACAGCAGTCGCCGTTCATCTTGAACAACTGCTCGGTGACAATCAATTACTTCAACTAAAGAAGAGAGAAACATTTGTAAATATGTAAATACGTTGTGTTTCGAGCTCATGTTCTCAATTTGTTTCCGCCTTTCGAGAATTAACAGACTTTTGTGAATATTGACTTGTTATCATATTGTCTCATCATTGGAATCAAAAGAGGATTAAGGCCACCGCACACTATACTATACGATTTTTAGTCGCACGACTGCAGATTTTGGATCCGAAATAAACGAACGCGTGCAAAATATACGCGCATAGTTATTTCAGATCCAAAGTCGGTCAGTCGTGCGACCGAAAGTCGTAAGGTGTGCGGTGGCCTTAAAAATAAAAGGAATTTTATCAAGCAAGAAATGCTGGTAAGTTTACCCTTGTATTTCATGAATTTTGTGTTCGCTCTAGATGTCTGATTTGGTTAATAATAACAATATGGACTATCTACTTTCGGGAGACACGACATTTATGGCCCTGAGTAGAATCGTATTGCCCTCGTCTTCGACTCGGGGCAATACGATTCTACTCAGGGCCATAAATGTCGTGTCTCCCTCAAGGCTAGTCCATATTATATTAATATTTCCCTGTGTTTCGATATTGTAGGCAGCTAGGTAAGTACATTATGAGAATCACACGCTAGCATCCTCTAAGAAAGTGAAGGGAATCGTGTTTAATCTTGAGTTCATCAAGTCACACACAATAAGTTGAGGCTGGCCATGAAGTTGATTCATGGCCATTCCTTCAGGTGAGTTGAATTCATCAGCCTGGTCCCCTTTCCGCCCATAACGATTGATGACATTAATGTTGTGACGGTCGGGGTCCTGGGGAGCGTCAACGACGAGAAGCTGGTGACAATTAGCATCCTGGACAGCTACGACGAATCGAGTTGGACTCAACCAACAAACTCCAGTGGGCCTAGAAAGACCAGGAATTTCATCAGCGGTTAGGCGGCGAACACAATCTTTTCCATTGATGAACCATAGGATGCCGTTGAGGGTGTCACTTAGAAGAAGTTCTTGACGGCTGTTGGCTGCAATGTACTTCGGTTTCGAGTATGGACATTTTGATGACCCTCTCTGACTGGCAGAACCTGGAGATGATCTAAGGAAAATGCGAGCTAGCACGCGCTTTGTCCTAACATCGATCTTCTCCACGACTCCAT
Organism: Paracentrotus lividus; assembly: GCA_940671915.1. NCBI lineage: Eukaryota > Metazoa > Echinodermata > Echinoidea > Camarodonta > Echinidae > Paracentrotus > Paracentrotus lividus. The sequence goes on along the minus strand of CALNVZ010002100.1, from coordinate 30,012,500 downwards.
CTTCTGACTCTTTCCCCAAACAGACGTACAACATGTCCGCAATGTGTGTTATTGCTTTTGGAACCATGCCTTCACCAAAAGTACAGAAGTCCTGATATTGTTCCTCGCCTTTTCTTACAAAGAGCAGCTTTTTTCTTCGAGAATCACAAACAATGATATCGTCATTCTCTAGGACGGTCAAGTCACAGCACCCCGTAACTTTAGCTTCATCGGGGTCGTATAAGTCAATACGCTGAAGAGTGTCATGTGTGTCTTTGTCAACAATCTTCAAGGAATTTGTCTCAACAACGGCCATATTACCATTACTCATCCTATCCACGCCATATGGATGATCAAGATCATCCCTATTGATTCCATGCTCTTTGAGTGTTGACCTCTGAGGAGAAACAGAACTGATGGGTTTATTCTTCCTCCAAGTGGGGGGCGTCGTTAGCTCAGGCTTCCATGTCCTCAATGATTTGGTATTCGTACTCTGAGACAAAGATTGATTCGGCAAGGCGAAATCATATCTATTGAGGGTTGTGGGTTTCAAGACGACCTCTGAGCGTGATGTTGCTGATGATGATGATGATGACGATTGCCGACTTCTAGAACATGCGCTCTTAGATCTTGGAGGTGGATATGGAGTAAGTGTCGAATGGCTCGGTGTAACTTTCAGAAGAGATGATTTTGTCTCAGCAGTGCAAAACTCTGGAGGGGTACAAATTCGAGCTTTTAAGTCGCGCTTGCACTCGGATGTATCAAAGCATTCATCTGGCTTGACTGAATGGAGAAGATCTCGGAGCTGGTTGTGAAGCTTTTCAATGTTGGCGGGTATTGCGTTGATATCAACACATAGAACATTGAATTCCAATTCGCTATGGGCTAGTTTGCTCGTACTCATCTTCAAACGCTCAGCTTGTCTTAGAAATGCATCTTCGCTGAAATCAGGAGAACCTCTGTTGCATTTTTCTTCTGCTTCCTTAATGAAGTTTTCCAATTGAATTTCCCCCTTCTTGATCTTTTCCGCCTTCTTGTTAATACTCTCCTCAGCGTTGGCATTGCTAGCTGAGATCCTGTCCTCAATAGGTTTGAACCATGCATGCACACTTTCTAAAAATTTGTCTTTGACTTTTTTGACAGTGTGGATCGCTTTTTCGTGGTCAACTGCAATCTTCCTCTTTCCATACACACACTCTTTCAGAATTGGCTTGAGACTAGCTTCACTCCACAAGCGTAAATTCTTCTTCTGCACTGCTATCACATCTGCCTTCGATTGACGAGGGGTTGATGTTCGACTCCTTGGCCGGGGCATTTTGTCCTGTTTTGAATCGTAAATTGAAAATAAATTGGCAACTTTTAGTTAAATATTGGTAATTGGTCTGAACCTCAAAGTAACAAGGAATAATAATGAGATGTATTTTACCACATTAAGTTACCATGGTTATAGGGGTCTGCAAACTACAAATCTTGCTTTTTAGCAGTCTTCTTCATGACCAACCATTTTTTCATCATTTATGACTGTTGTACACTATAAACTTGTTATAATAAATTGCAAATACATTGTCATGTTTCTCTGTTTTTGTGTACAATGTAATTTTATTTGCATTGTTTGAAATGAAAATAAATCAAATGAATGAAATAAAAAAACACAATAAATCTACCTCAGTTACAACTAATTTAGCTTTCGATTTAACACAATCTGAATGCAGATGAAACATGACTATACATTGCTGTAAGCTGCTGTAAGTATATTTGCACAAGCTATAAATACCCAACAATGTATTCGAACGCATCTTTCTTATACAATGCGTCCCAAAAAGAACTATACATTTTTGACAAGGCTATCAAATTAAAAATATATGATTCTTGGGGAAAAGGTTTAGATGTATATAAAGCTAATATCCTCAACTATCATTATGATACAAACAAAAATCTGAAAATAACGCATTCTTCAGTGAACAATGCCCACTTTTATGAAGGACACATTAAAAAAAACAGCCTGCGCAGAAATTTGCTATTCATTTATCCCATGGGTATGGCACGCCAAGAACGATTCAAGTAATAATGGAATAAATCGGCTAAGAAAGACAAAAATAAACTGAAGTCAGAGCAAAAATCAATATGAAAACAAAACGATATTGATTGTTTATTTCTGACCTTTGATATATCTCTTACTCTGTTAGCTGATTCATTCCATTATTTCTCTAAATCCTTCTTGGCATGCCATACCCAGGTGTGTCATAATGATAGTTGAGGATATGAGCTTTATATACATCTAAACCTTTCCCCCAAGAATCATACATTTTTAATTTGGTAGCCTTGTCAAAAGTGTATGGTTCTTTTTGGGACGCACTGTAGATCGAAAAATCAAAGGTCATGTTTATTGGTTTGACTTTGAAGTCTGGTGAATCCCCTTAATGTGATAGATAAAAGATGAACTATAATTTTAGCCTTTTAACACTATCAACACCAAGGGGGCGGTGGCACAATGTGCCCCCTACCAAACTTGTATACACCATTTACATACACTTCGATCAAATTTGGTGACTTTTTCTTAAATGTAATCACAAAAATTTTGATACATATTTTGTGGGTATGATATTCGCCATTATTCGGTGTTGCCATAGCAACCACAAATTAGGAAACATGTCACTCGAATTTTTGGTCATTTTCTATATCCATAGTTTTAAAAATAATAAGGTTGTTATCAATGGGGATTCTTTCTTGATATTGAATAAACCATCTGACAAACTTAAACATTATTTGTCATAGATGAATGAACAAAGAACGAATAAAAAAACAAATTTGCAACAGTCTTCATTATCATGTATTTCAAAAAATCTAACTGCAAAAAGCGCCCCTACCCCATATGATATCCTTGAGAAATTGCAGAGCCTGAGTTGCTCTATCATCATGTAAAATAAATTATGATAATGATCGGTCAATAAATAAAAAAAGTGGGCACAATTTGCCCCCATTGGGTCTGTTACCGATCAAAATACCTTGGTTTTAGGGTTAATATGATAGAGGAACAATATTCCCATTAAGTCATTCACCCCCCCCCCCTGCCCATGCCAAAGTTTGGGATATGAGTTCTATCAAAATTTCAGTTCAATAATAGTAACCAAATAATCATTGTTCGCATCACAAAATGTTAAACTGTAAATAAAGAACACAATAGTAGAAAATATAAAAGTGAAAAATTCATTCATTCATTCATATTGCCTACAAGTCACAGAAAACATAAATTTTATCCGCATACATTCATGTTTTGTTTCTGAAGCCATTTGTGTTTAAATTCTCTGTTTTGTAAATCCCCTGACATCTGCCAGATAACTGCACCGTTGTAAACATTCAGATAAGATGGTTCATATTTATATTGAATAAATACAGGCCTAAATTGACATTACCTATAAGGTCCCAACCATGTACTATTTCTAAAGTCGGGTATATTGTTAGTTCAATCACAAACGTATATAACAGGAGGCGTCGATGGTTGAATGGAGATTCCCTTTTATTGGATCACAATGAACAAAAAAAAGTATACCGGTATAGTCATATACACAAAGCAAATCAGCGACACTACTTTGTGGCATTGCAGGCAAGCTGTCTAAAATTTAGATCATACTGTGATGTTTTTAAGCTGAATTCCGTGACAATGGTAGGCCTATATTAACAGTCCAATTATAATCATAGCTTTTAAAGATCTTATTGGTTCCAGAAATTTTGCCATGTAAATCATGTTCAGAATAAGTAATGCATTCAACCTAGGTCCTTCCTGACAGATAAAAGTGGTTTGGTGAAGAATTAAGACAAAATAAAACAAACAACAAACACGGGCATCCTTTCAATGCTGCTTATAAAGTTTGTATATAATGTCCTACCCAGTGATAGGGGGGCGCCACCGAAATTTTCGGATTTTTAAATGTACGGTCCAAATGAGTGGTTTTCAAATTACAGAGGGGGGGGGCTCGTCCCCTGCGCCCCCGCCTGGATCCGCCACTGCCTACCTCTTTTGCAACGATGTCGTTTATTCTGGATAGTTACTCTCAAATATTATAATTGATATGCATATTGATCAATCTTTCAGAGTAAAAAAACAAAAAACAAAGCAAACAAACAAATGAATACTTATAACGCATTGATTTTGGAACAACTTATAGATAGAAAATCGATAGGTTTGAAATTAATTTGTGGAAATTATGCGATAAAATATTGAAAACTTACCGGTATCTTTGTGAAAGTCGCTTCACCCATACAATGACCATAGACCCTTCATGCAATTACGTATACTGCTGTCTAAGCTTACCGAAGATTCACAGTCACTGGAATTATAACTATCGGGCCCAATAATCTTAACATGATTGGTCAAAATGAAGTCATGTGATACTTAAGGTATTTTGTGGTGCGGCAGCGGAGACAAAAAATAGTCCTTTGGTAAACCATCCTCTTTTTAAAATTTAGTGATTGAAAGAGTTTTTATCTTGTTTCGACAATGCCACATGTTCGTCTCAGCAAAATAGTGTAAAAAAAGCGAGCCAATTATTTGCAAATCAGCAGAGGGGGCTTATAGTCATGCTGTCCCAAATTTTATTCGGGAGGGGTGACGCACGGGAAGTCCCCCACTTGATATAAAATAACCAATGTGGTAACTTATTTACTCTAACATGTAGCAATGTTATTGTCGTTGCTATAACAACTCCGTGAGTGGCACTATTCTTTTGAAAGTTCGGTGAACTGTGCACTTACTAATCAATTATTGATATTATAATAATGGTAAATGAGTCTGAGTCAAAGTTCTTACACTGTGGTTAATTTCTTTCATTACACTGGGTATAGTCCCATACCTTTTTTCTTTCTACCATGGTGTTTATTTTTCATTGTATGCATATTGGTAATTAGAATAAGGGAATCTATTACATAGACTAGAAAGACACTTAGAACGAAATGAAAACTGATGAACAGGATTCCTTCTGCCGTTAAAGATAGATAACGAGCTACAAATAATTAAAAAAAAAATTATCTAAAAATAAAAACTTTTAAAGTTTGAATTTATTGTGATATAAAATGAAAACTGTTGACTGTAAACTCGTATCGCTGAAGTTGAAAGAGATGGATTATATACTTGAAACAATATACTTGCATATAAGGTCTATTCCGTCGATCACAAAACTCACATGATGTTCATATTTCCCCCGATTTTTATTTAACACACATTCTTATCAATGTAAACTAAGTAATTGCAATATTCCATCACCTAAATTCTTTGTCATCTTTAGTAATTTGATATTGAAGTTGATAGATGTATATATAGTTTCTATTAAATCAAATGATAGATGCAGTGTAATTAATTTATAGACTATTATAGCATGATCAAGAAGGCTATAGGAGGTAATATTGACATGAAAGAGATATTTTCGCAGGTACAGCAGACTGAAAACTATAGTTGATACCTAGGATGAATTTCCCCTGTTCTATTATGTACAATGATTTTTATTTTGATTGAATAGAGCACCTTGGGAGAGCAATATTCGTTATTCAAATAGTGGGGGCTTGTTGGGGTGTGTTGCGGTGCTTGTTATAGTGTGTCAAAAAAAAAAAAAACAACAACAACAAACAAAAAACAGGAAAAGAAAATGAAAACAGAAATGAATATTATTATCATTTTTATTTTTATAATGAGATATTTATGAACATGTATAAAAAATCTTTATTTCTTTTATATTATTTGATTCTTAATTTAGTATTCATAATTCATGCATGAATAAATCAAACCAATAGACAGCCGTGTTAACTAAAATATTCCTTTTCCCTGTACTTTTGAATTGATATTTTGTTTGTTTTATCTAAAATCTTTAAGCCAAAATTGACATAGGGACTTAATACCAATAGGGCAAGAAAATTTTTACCTGAAGAGTTAATCTCAGGGTAGAAATACACATACTGATTTAGATTTTATTTTATAATAGTTGATCATAATTTGACATAGCTAAATTCATACTTTTAATGACAAAGTAAATGTGATAGACATACTCACGGCTATATTTCAGAATATTTATACACGTAGATTATGCACATGTCATCATCTTCAAGAACAGTTGTAAGCTTTATTTAAAAGATATATACATAATTATAGTTAAGTAGCTTTATAGATAAGGTTAATATTTCACATTGTTAATCTATCTATTTCGAATTGTTTTTTTTTTCATATATATAAAAATATGTAGCCCCCCCCCCCCATTATCTGTCTTTATTATTATTATTATTTCTTTCATTCTAAATGTAACAGCTTTTAGCTTCAATCCTGAATGTTGTTTAATAAACATTTTAAAATAAAAAATTTTAGTGAGATTATTTTCAACCCCTCATAAAAGATCACATAAAATACATAATTGCTGTTTCATATGATTATGACGCCTCGTTCCTAAATGATGTATATGATTATGTGTATATCATAATGAAAAAAAAAAGTAATTTAAACCACGCAGAAGGCAAACAGTGTAGTCCGGCATCCCAGAAGATTTATTCAAGTGAAAAGCGCCGGAACAACTGAACCCATAGGGGGTTGGGATGGACCCTGGGCCTCACAAAAATGGATTGCTGCCGGGTCTGAGCTGTGTACTTCCCGCCAAAATCACACATTTTGTGACGTCACTACCGGAAGTCACATTTGCGACAATGTACAGGTAGGTGCACTTGACACTGTCACACAAAACGTGTCCCCAACATATTTTTAGGGCTTCATTTTTTGCTTTCTTTTTTTGAGTTTGACTAACCGATAGTATACGATACACCACAATGAGTTTTCCTAGAATTTTCGTCCCCGAGATCGATGATAGCGACGTTAAGGTGCCCTGAGTGTTGAGCTAACGTTTGACCAGCGTTCTTGGAATTTGGTGTGTACGTTCAAAAACGTTGCTACTCGTTAACAATACGCAATTAATCGTTGTCTGAACGCAAATGTACGCTGTGATAAATTCATAATTTATTACACGTTCACAGTTTTGAGCGTTTTCTAGCGCGTAACAACGCACTTATCAATAGGTTCTGTATGCGCTGGGCATTAGCAGTGTGAACGTTATGCGCGTTGGATGTTCGTTCCCTTGTCGTTCTCTATTCGTTCCCTCGTCGTTCTTTGGTCGTCTAAACGCGTCCAATCTATCTCGGGAAGTTTTTTTTTAAAATTATGGTTTATTACTATTGTTTTCATTTTTTAATCAATATTTTTTAATGCATCGATTTTTTTCCTCCTCGTTTAAAAAAAAAAAAAAATAATAATAATGATTAAAATCTTCCTATTATTGAGAAGAGATTATGGGTAATCGATCGACATGTAATTCAATATAACTGTGGTCTCTTAATCTTTATTTATTTGGGAATTAGCTATATTATATGATGTTATATTATTCAGTAATACTTGAATGCTGCGAGCGCCTTTCAGAGTCGCCTACTAAGCCTGGTAATAGTTAACATTAAAAGCCTTATAACACTCGGTAGGATACATGTAGATTATAAAGTGATACATAAATGTAACTATTATTAGTAATACTCTATCATGCCATGAAGTATGTTTAGAAAGATTTTCGTCAAGTGGTATTAATGTAATTTAAGAAACAAACCTTCATATTTTGTTTTTTAAAAAAAAATATTATGATGTATCTAGGAATAGGTATAAACCAAAAGCTGGACCACGGGAAAGAATAAGGGAAACAGAAGAGAACACAGATAGGGAAAATGGGTAGACAAAAAGGAAAGAAGGTAAAAAGAGAATGAAAAAAAAACAGCAACAAGAAACAGCAGAAGAGAGAGAGAGAGAGAGAGAGAGAGAAAGGGGAAGAGAGGAGAAGAGATAACGAATAAATATAATATAAGGGAGAGAGACTGGAAGATGAAATAGGAAAAAGAAACTAAAAGAACATTATTGAGAATAGAGATCTGAAACTCAAAAAGTTTTATAATAGACACAAAGTTGTTGGAAACATAACATTGTGCAATACATTTTTTCCTTTTTTGGGGGGGGGGATGGGAGGTTGTGGGGAATCTTTTTTTATCTGTAATTTATGGGCACAAAATTGTTTATTCATTGATAGTATTCATTGTCAATGCAGTCAATGCATTCTGATAACTGTATAAACAGTTTGTTTTCCTTTTTGTTCTGTTTTTCCCTATATGATCCTGAGGTGTTATACCCCCTCATAATTATGATTTTATTGTTATTTTTTATTTTTAGCACTTAATTTATTTCAAATAAATTGATGGGTGAAAAAATCAGCTTGCGATTTTTTTTTTTTTAAATCAAGATGAACCAAATAAATGGACGGGCTTGTTTCATATTAGATAAAATATACTTTTTTTAATTTCTCAACCCTAATCATGACGAAGGGGTCATACTCTTTTACACTTCATCTACACTCAATACAATATTAGGGTGTTATAAGATGGTTTTGTTTTCTTGAGATAGAAAACATTACATTTTTAACTACACTGTTGGTCAAAAAGGTTGGATTTTTTTTATTGATCCAGCCACATAAATAATTTTGATGTTTATTTGTATTATATTTTTTTTTATATTGGATTTTTCCTAAACCATGACCGGGTATTGAATAAGTAAAAAAAAGTACTTCATCCACCACAATAACCATTCTGGCAACTTTTTTTGGCTTACCAAAGCCCCCTCGGTGCTATCCCATGAAACGCTTTTGAGGTGTAGGGTTGCTATTGGTCTCAAATCTAAGTTTAAAAACAATGGTTTCTTGTTTAAGTGAGGGGTTGAATTAAAAAGTGTGACTGGTAAAGAATATAAATAATAAAAATATTCCACCGTTATGGTAAAAACAGAGAGAGAAAAAAACCTTTAACAGTCAATTGTTATTATTTCTTCAATTCTCTTTTCGTCTAAGAAATAACCAAAGCACTAGTGGATCCAGGATTTTGAAATACGAGTGGTGCATCCCGAAAATTTGAGGGAAAAAAATAGGTGCAAGCGAAATTTTTCCAATTTTTAACATATACAGTCAATCATTTTTGTTTAAATCATAGAAGGGGTTTGGATATCCTGCGTCCCGTCTGGATCCGCCACTGCCAGGTTCCCGGAGAGTTGAGAGGGTACAAACAAATTCAAGAAATCTAAACTGGAGCAAAATGATGTGGCTAGAGCAAAAAAATAAAAAATAAACAAATAAACAATAGTAATAATAATAATAATAATAATAATAAATAAATAAACAATAATAATAAATAACAATGATAGTATCCAAGCTTAATGAACAACAGTGTAAATTCTGCTGGTGTTCTTTTGAACTTCGTATTTTTAAGGTAATAAATTGCTCCAAAATGATGAATAAAATATAGAAATACCAAATTTTTGTTAACATTTAAAAGTGTTTAGATACGTTTATACCTTGGTATTCACAGAAAACAATTACATGTATATTTCAAGTCGAAAATTTTCATTATACCGAATAGTTACTTTACATGTAAAATAGCACTTAAACAGGGAGGGAAAACTACTGAGCACAAAACATTGAAAACAGAATAAGCTTTAATAATTTTATTTGATAACACAAAGCGCCCCCATTTGGTGACATAAGGATATTGAGGTAAAAAACATACGCCCCCATTTGGTGACATGAGGAAATTGAGTCAAAAAACATATAAACAAAAGTTCTGCGTTGGTTGGACGCACTTCGAACTATGAAGGAACGTTCACCCAAAACGCTAAACGATCAAGTAGCGACTGCCCAGCGCTTTCAAAGCGTCTTTATAAGAACGCTGTTACACGCAAAAAATTTTGAACATGTTCAAAATCAAAAATTGACCTCAGCGTTCCTCAGCGTTTCTTTGCGTATACCAACGAAAAGCAAACGCTTTCCTACGTTTGCCAAGCGATTTTCGAACGACAGTCCGCGCTCATGAACTTACGCGAAAATGCAATTAACATTCCACGAACGTCGGGCAGTCGTGACTCAATACGCACATGTTTGGCGTTTCCTAGCTTTCTTTAACACGTCTAAACACGCTAGACATAATTTGGGCATCGCTGTTCAGTCGTTGCTAACGCTAGGCAATCGTTAGGTGGACGCTAAGCACGCGCAGTCATCGTTACCCTGACACTATTTATTCGCTTCTCAGTCGTTTAGAGCTCATTAAAAATTCCATTTTGGGCAGGGAAAATGGAGCGTTCTTGAGCGTATTTTGGACATAGTCAAATTTCGAGTGAAAATCGTGAACGCTAGACACACGTTACCTCAACACGCTCTAGTGTGAGGGCACCATTAACGTCACGGAGCGACGTCGTCGACTTGCGACCAATTTGTCTGTTTTTTTTACTCGTTTTCGGTTTCAAATTTTAAAGTTTTGGTTAGATTGTTTTTTAAATACCCGATTGCTCTGAAACTTTGCGAACATCTTTAGCAAGTCCTCTGCCTTCTGGAGCATATTTGGTTTTATAAGTTATATGTATTTTAGCCTATTTTTCGGCCATTTAAGTAACATGGTTTTAAGAAAAATCGGTCAAAAATGAGAGTTTTTGAGGATATATATTTCAGAGCCATTCATAATACACGTGTTGTATGGGGATTAATACCGAACTCATTATAATCTCACAAACATACTCATTATCCCCTTGTCCCCGCTATTGTCTCCCTATTATATATTCCCCCATACCCACCCACCCACCCACCCACACACGCACGCACACACACACACACACACACACACACACACACACTGCTATTCACCCTCTCCTTCTTATGTCGTCTCACATTCGATAAAGTTCTTAATTTTGCGTTTTAAGTCCTTCCCGACTTCCAATCACTGTCTTTGTCACAAATTTCTCCGGTCCCCTTCCCCTCTTTTTATCTTTCCTCTCTCTCTCCCCACCTCTCTCTGTCTCTTTTCTCATTCTCTTTATCTCTCTCTGTCACTCCCGTTACTCTATTAACCCCTTTTACTTCTATCTTCCCCTCTCCCTCTCCCTTTTGTTTTCTCTCTAACGATTTTAATTGCGGTCTGTATAATTTATTTTCATATATTTCTTATGCGAATTAACAATTCAGTTTTTAAGGAAAATTAAAATGTTGTCTTCCTTTAATTCAAAAAGATATTTGTTCAGATATTGATCATGTTAATGGGTATTATTTTCTTTTTATTTCCATTCAACTTAGTGAGAAGTTTTTTTTTTTTTTTTTTTTTTTTTTTTTTTTTTTTTTTTTTTTTTTTTTTTTTTTTTTTTTTAAGGGGGCGTGTTGAAACTTTCAATTATTTTGGATTAGATCCTTTTAGCACGTTCTGATAGGGTAAATCAAGAAACAAAAATTCGTCAAGAGAAGTTGAATTTTATGTGGCTTCCTCAATCTTCAATGCACAAGCGACCCATTCATTTACCAACTTTTTCTCCCAGTAAGTCAAAAGTTTTCAAAGTTACCCTAATTACTAACATGGACGACGTCTCTAAGTCCTAATATAAGAAGCGTTCCGTGACAATTTTACAGCAAACAAAGGATGGTGGTTTTGAAGACGTTATCTTTAACCTTTGCTATAGCTCGGAAAACATATCTGTTAGCACCAAGAGTCTTTCTTATCAGGGCTGGTGATCTGGTTTAAGGATCACTTTCTGATTTCATGAAAGGCAGGTTCTACAAATGGTGTAAACATGGTAAAAAGGGGCTATCAACAATCAAGTTCTAGCTGCTGTGATGAAGCAAGCACTGCCAAATACAAATAAGGTTTGGAAGATGTTTACAGTTCTCCGGTCATGCCGGTGTAGATCATGACAGTGACTCCATCTACGTACATTGGCTCCTTGATGACAATGCTGCACTGAATGATCTCTAACATGTCTAAGAGAGATATAAGAGTTTCTTCAAGGATGTCATTAACTTACTGGAAATAATAGAGGTACAGTTCCAGAAAGTTGGCCTACCCTATCTACCTCACGTGTCATGAAGTGTATCGTGATCTACAGCTCACCGAAAGGATGAATGATATCGATATACGTCTATATACTTCACTTTGGTTACCGATGTGTTCTTGGCTATGAAATGGCGAAATTATGCAAGGTGATGGGGATGCACTTTTCTCATCAAGCTTCAGGAGCTTGACGCCAACGAACGTTTAATTCCTGAGGCTGATGCATGTTCATCAAGGAAGCATGTCCATACATTGCTTCATGAACTAGTCAGTCATATCCACCCAAGGCATGGGACGATCATTGCCGTTGAGCTGGAATGTAACGGCAGCTAAATTTGAGACTTCAGTATATCTTATGCCCTTGCCAGACCTATCGCAAACAATTTGACGAGTTTTTCTTTGTACTGCTCAGTTCTAGCAAAATAGAATACTGATATGTAGATTGAATTAGATGGAAGTTGACTGGTGCTTGTCTTGCACGAGTTTCATTTACTCTCCGCGACTCGTGCAGACCCTTTCAAAAAAAAAAAAGAAGAAAGATATAAGTCTTTGGTCTTGGGTCTGTATGCTGGTTTGCTTTGCAGCATTCCACTTTCTGAAATCACGGAGAAATCTTGTGCAACATTGATCTGCTTCCTGTCTTGTAGAACCTGTCTTAGTTATCTTATTCGTGTTTAGACACTCATGTTAGAGGAATTACTACAGAGGAATCAGCTTGACATGCATCATTGCAGAGTAATTCAATTGCTCATGACACTCAGCCGGACAAGGGAAGCTATTCGTCCGGTGAGCTGAGAATCAATTAGAACGGATTTATAGGTAGAACAACGGTTGCTCAAATCCTGGATAATTCGAGAGGTAAAACTGAACAACCTGCTTGCAGTGCTGACATTGTCGACGTCAAGAAAGCTTTCGATTCCATCCATCGAAAAAAGATGATGAAAAATGACTACGGTATACCATCATGACCATCAAATCTACTAAATACTATTGACGACGTGTACACTGTTAAACACAAGGGCTAAAGTTGTGACACCAAATTGAGAGACAGAAGAATCGAACATTCTTGCTTGCAGAAGTTTTGCAAGGAGATACTCTTATACCCTTTGTCTTCAAAATAGTTCATGAATATGCACTTCAGAAAGATAGCTAGAAGACTTTAAATACCTTGGGTCATCGGTAAATTCAAAAGAGTCTGATGTCACGATCAGTGGGACAATAGCCTGAAAGCTCTCAGTAAAGTGAGTGCCATCTGGAAGTCATTCTATTCCTGAGGAATCAAATTAAAGGCTCAAGAATAATAATGCCGGTCATTGCTTTCGACAGTCAGAGTTGGCCCCCAACAGTCCCATCCTTTGGGAGTTAACGGAGGAAGCGTTGTATACAACACAAGACGTACCTAGACATTATGAAATATGATACTGGATTAGTTTGCAACTTGGCACAAACGAGCTGAAAAACTGCATGCATGACAGGGATAACTCGAGGATTCGTCCATGCTAGGTCTCCCTTTTTCATCAGCTTGTTCACTTATTCTGCCTCTAGGTCAAAACTGACAAGTTCAAGAAGCGACGAGGGGACATATTTCGTTATGAGAGAGTGAGAACCCATCTTTTCAAAGCACAAAGATAATTAGTGAGAATTGCTCTGCCTTATAACGTCAACTCAAGTTCTGGAATAGGATTAGTTGTACATCCTGCCTCAAGAATATCGCCTTCTTTGGCATCCATGTCCTAGATCTCGTTGAGAAAGAGGAATTGCCATCTTATTTTGCAGATTCCAAAAGAAGAATCGGTTTCCTAAGGGGAAAACAAGGACGTATCGATAATCATTATTCGTGTGGTGTACTGTAGATCACGACAATGTAACTATCTGACACAGGTATACAACACAAGATTCTGTAGCTGTGCCTCCATTGGTCTCCTGATGTGAAAGAAAATCTAGTACCTCATTGGGGGGATCATTCAATACAGCATTGTCAGTTAGAATTTGGCAGTGTTGGACGCTGGAGTTGTAGAAATCAGTTGTAGAACTTACATTTCGTGAAACTGGCAAGTGATCCTACGATCAAGACACTAGCCTCGGTGAGGAGACGCTCTATCGCTGATCCAGTCAAGAGGGTTCACAGAGTTTTCTCCAAAAAACAACCTCTAAGGGTGAAAATCGCCAGGCATAACTATGGTATATTCAAAGGTTGGCGCTTGCAATACTTGAATGGAATATACCTTCACATCTACCGCAGGGTCAGGTAATGACCATTTATAGGCCTACCCGTTTCATTTTCTGCGAAACTGTCACGGAACGCTTGACGGGGCTGAGAAATGGTACCCCTTTGTAAATCGCAATTTTAGGCCCTGTCTTCAATTGGTTAAGGAGGCATTCCGTTACAATATTTGGAGAAAAAGCCGGTGTTCGAATGAAATTTTACGATGAAAATTGAAGGAACCACCTGACATCCGTCTTCTCCCGCTGAATCTTCACATTCTCCTAATGTAGTTGCTAAATACGCCGTTGATATGATACTAATTTTGACAGGGTAAAACACCCCAAGAAAAAAAATTAAATAAATATATCAATATAAACGAAGACTTTGATTGAATTTTCAAAACCATATATATATATATATATATATATATATATATATATATATATATATATATATATATATATATATATATATATATATATATATATTTATATAAGTGCGATGAGACTCAACTTTTTGGACATGACGACGTTTTGTCCAGATGATATATGTGTTATGAATAAAAAGTCTAGGACAAGCTTGGACGTTGCTGGACTTTGAATCTTTAATCAAGCTTTCGGCTTATGCCTTCATCAGGATCTCTGAACAGAAAATCATAACAAACAAGAACAAAAACCATAATAAATAAAAGTAAATCATATAAACAAAATCAGGCACCTACATCTTATCTTATACATTATATAAGATAAGATGTTGGTGCCTGTTGGTGTTTGTATGATTTACTTTTACTTTTATTTTGGTTTTTGTTCTTGTTTGTTATGATTTTCTGTTCAGAGATCCTGATGAAGGCATAAGCCGAAAGCTTGATTAAAGATTCAAAGTCCAGCAACGTCCAAGCTTGTTCTAGACTTTTTATTCATAACACATTTATATATATATATATATATACATGTATATTTCAATCACTTATGCATAATGAAAAGGGGGAATGGGAGGATAGTAGTAAAAGAGGTTGTTAGAGAAGAGTAACAGGAGTGAAATAGAAAGATAAAGAGAATGAGAAGAAAGACAGAGAGAGGTGGAGAGAGAGAGAGGAAAGATAAAAAGAGGGGAAGGGGATCGGAAAAATTTGTGACAAAGACAGTGATTGGAAGTCGGGAAGGATTTTTAACGCATAATTAAGTACTTTATCGAATGTGAGACGACGTAAGAAGGAGAGAGAGAGGGTGAAGAGAAGTGCGTATGTGCGTTGTGTGTGTGTGCGCGTGTGTGGGGGGGGGAGGGTGGGTGGGTGGGTGGGTGTGGGGAAATTATATAATAGGGAGACAATAGTGGGGACAAGGGGGTAATGAGTATGTTTTTGAGATTATAACGAGTTCGGTATTAATCCCCATACAACACGTGTATTATGAACGGCTCTGAAATATTACCCTCAAAAACTCTCATTTTTGACCGATTTTTCTTAAAACCATGTTACTTAAATGGCTCAGAAATAGGCTAAAAATACATATAACTTATCAAACCAAATATGCTCCAGAAGGTAGAGAACTTACTAAAATTGTTCACAAAGTTTCAGAGCAATCGGGTATTTAAAAAACAATCTAACCAAAACTTTAAAATTTGAAACCGAAAACGAGTAAAAAAACAAACAAATTGGTCGCAAGTCGACGACGTCGCTCCGTGATGTTAACGTCGCTTTCATCGATCTCGGGGACGAAAATTCCAGGAAAACTCATTGTGGTGCATCGTATACTATCGGTTAGTCAAACTCAAAAAATAAAATAAAAAATGAAGCCCTAAAAATATGTTGGGGACAAGTTTTGTGTGACAGTGTCAAGTGCACCTACCTGTACATTGTCGCAAATGTGACTTCCGGTAGTGACGTCACAAAATGTGTGATTTTGGCGAGAAGTACACAGCTCAGACCCGGCAGCAATCCATTTTTGTGAGGCCCAGGGTCCATCCCAACCCCCTATGGGGTCAGTTGTTCCGGCGCTTTTCACTTGAATAAATCTTCTGGGATGCCGGACTAGTGGGCTACATTGGTGACAAGGAGGCTCAATATAACCCAAATAATCCATGATAAAATGCGAGAACAAAAACACTATAACCATAATTGCACATGTATGGAGAAATCCCCCCCCCTCTTTTGCAGGTACTTTAACCCCATTTCAGGCCCATTGCGATAGAAAAAGAAACTAAATTTATTTTACAGTTTGATTGAATAAGTTTTTGAATGCTTTGAAGATCAACGCTCCCTCGCATGGTTTGAAAAACTATAAAGCGCATGTAGATTTGGAATATGCGGTAATATTTGAAACATGCTGTCGAAAATTTAACCTTATGACTATGAAGTTCAAAAATTAAACATCCCAAATTCCCTTTGAATATTTTGGTCACTTGTGTGCTCTCATGTCATCCTTCCAAACAAATTTTCTCATCTCATATCTTTTGTATCGTACCCACTTTTTTCAAAGTCAAACAATACAATTTGAGAATATTTGTGTTGAATCGAAAAGGGAGTGCTTATGAACCATATGGACAAGAAAAAGTAGTTCCTACATATCAGAGCTACATTTTTTTTTTTCTCCTCAAAAAGGTCCATCTGAGATGGCCTTCCGTGAGTGATTGTCCCTAAAACCTTCATTTTGCCAGCGACATTTTGGTAAAGACAGCCCGACGCGGAGCGAAATGGCAACAGGTAAACGACTGCAATATCACAATGAATGAATGAAAGAATTATGAACTAAACTAAAAAAAGAAAAAATCCCCGAATTCTAATGATGTCATGACAGCCAATTAACAAACATAATATCATAGACGAACATTTAACAAAAATGCCATCACACTCAAAACGATCAATCGATAAGCATAAGGGTTCATGTTTATGAATGAAATAAAAATAATAAATAAAAATCACTATACTTTTAGGGTAGTATCTCTTTGACTCTGACTTTTCTCTCTCTCTCTCTCTCTCTCTTTCTATCTCCTCTCGCTTTTGGTTGTAGCACTTTTCTATTTCATGTGCATTGTGTTACTTACTCAGGAATACCCAAGCACAAGCACTGGAATTCACGTCATTTCTAATAATTCGCTATTATCATCACTTTTGTCAATTTTATCAAGTTTGCTGAGTGGAATTTCACATTATTGCTGCATGGCACATTCATGACATTTATTCTTGAGTCACTACAAAATGTTACTGCTCAGTAATAACATCCAATAATGGAGCATCACACGATCAATCTACCTTCCATAAAACCGTCTTGATATAAGTCTCAACTATAATGTACGTGACATTAACACTATTTACTCATGCATCGACATAAGATACATTTTTATCACTTTTTTAATCTATTAAAATTATATGCGTAGTATTTTGCTCAGGGGTTGACAGATTTTGGTAATAGCTTGAACTTTGCACATTTCATCAACCGTATGCGTTCAAATCAATGGTACCGCAGGCTTTTAACAAGGGAGTGGCAACCCGACTCATCTTTCTTTTTGTGAAACAATATCGATATGAATACATAACGTTACGATCAGCCTACGTCTTATGGTATAAAGACATCGCCTCGTTAATCCTTAAATCGATAAAGAAAGTAGTAAATGCATGCCTATATTTTTACACTTTTGCTCATAAAGGTGTTAGGGGGTGGGGGCTCCAGCATCAACATTTTGCTCCGGCTTTAATTTCTTGAATGTGTTTGTCCCCGCTTTCACTTTTCTGATACTTTAGACATTCCTGAACAATTCCCTGGGATTTTTCTTTTGTTAAAGTTTTTTGAGGCCCTGTAATGCCCATGTTTGAAATTTATCTCATTTTGGGCCCCTTTTTTGTTTACCCAGCAGACCAAGGCCCTCTCAGTGCTATACAGGGTGTATCAATAAAAACGGGACAGTTTTGACAAGTCTGTCAAAATTCTGTTTCAAATTATGATGTCTACATTTTGATGTTAATAGATACTCTGAAGTCTTATCTTTCAAATGCCATTTAAAATAATAAGTTTCGTTCATGCTTGAGCGTACACAGAACGTTTTTGTCGGAGGATCAAAAAGGGGCTTGCGCACTGAATGGAAGAAAATGAGAAATACGATCATCAGACTTCTTGCTAATCAGCAGACTAACTCTTGACCTTTTTATTATCTTTACCATTATTTTCGAATTATGCTTTCAAAATTCATTTAAAAAGCTATTTATTTACTTGGATTGTTTTTTGTTCTGTTTTTGTTTTTTCACATGTTAACATGTTATCTTTTACCATTGAATATTCCTTCAAACTATAAAAAAAAAAAAAAAAAAAAAAAAAAAAAAAAAATTGTTGTCAACCCAAGAAAGGGGATTTGGTTGGTTGGTTGATTATTTGATTGATTGATTGCTTTGTTTATTCGTTTGTATGATTGATTGATTGTTTGATTGATGGATTGATTTATTGATTGATCGATTGATTTATTGACTGAAGGATTGATAGATTGACTATTTTGAATGATTTGATTAATTCATTGTTTCTTTGATAGATTGATTGATTGATCGATCGATTACTATTTGATTGATTGTTCAAATGATTGATTAAATCGTTGGAAGAATCATAGTAAATCGACTCAAAAGACTAACGTAATCATTGATCACTGAAAAGTAGCAATCAATCCGAATGGGTGTACCTGATCCAGAATAATGATTCAGAATAAATAATACCCTTTGAATTTAACAAAAGTTTTTTTTTTTTTTTTTTTCTAACCTCCGACAAAAACTCTCCATGATCGCTCAAGCATGAACGAAACAAACAAAGCATTCAATCAATCAATCAATTAAACAACCAACCAAATCCCCTTTCTGGCGTTGACAAAAAAAAATAAGTTTGAAGGACTATTTATCACAAAAAGATAACATATTGAAATGAAAACAAAAGCAAAACAATTAAAGTAAAAAAAAAAAAACGGCTTTTTAAATGAATTTCAGATCATAATTTGAAAATAATGGCAAAAATAAAGAAAAATTTGAGAGTAAGACTGCTGATTAGCAAGAAGTCTTATGATCATATTTGTCATTTTTTCCATTTTGTGCGCAAGCCTTTTTTTGAGCCCCCGACAAAAATGTTCTGTGTGTGCTCAAGCATGAACGAAACTTATTTTTAAAAATTGTATTTGAAAGATAAGACTTCAGAGCATCTATGAACATAAAAATATAGACATCATAATTTGAACAAAATTTTGGCAGACTTTTAAAAACTGTCCCGTTTTTATTGATACGCACTGTAGTATCCCATGCAGGAAACACATCTGAAGTGTGGGTTGTTATTGTTCTTTTGTTAAATCTAGGTTTATGGTTACATACTATAAGTTTTCTTGTCTAGGGAAAATTTTGGTTTTGAAAATTGACTTTGTTCATATTTACACAATGGAAATTTTGAAAAGAATGTATTGTAGAAGATCAGCCACACGTGAATCATAATTATCATAGTTACCATTTACAATCTTGTCAAAAAGGCTGAAACAATATTTCGGGAAAATGATAATAATTAGGAGTTTAAGGTTGATTCTTACTTTTGTTTTTAGCATAAAGATAAAATCAAATATTACTGTTTTTCACCATCACATTTTCACTTCGACCCCTCCCCTAGATACCAAAGTCTGTAAGCTTAAATCTAATTTAAAGAACCTCAAAGAACCCTACACCTCAATCACGTTTCCTGGGGATGGGACTAAGGGGGTCTTGGTTGGCCGGGTAAACAAATAGGGGCCCCCAAAATGGGCATTATGGGGGCTGACAAATTTTTAAAAAGATAATTCCCCGAGAACGGTTGGGGAACGTCCGAAAAAATAGACATGGTCCTGAAAAGTAAAAGAGGGGAAAACGCATTAAAAATATTAAAGCCGGAGCAAAATGATGTTGCTTGAGGCGAAACAAAATTAATTATCAGACCTTTATGAGCAGCAGTGTATTTTGAAAAAAAAAAGTTCCTTTAGCTACACCAAACCCGACCACCATAATCTGCTGTACAAGTAGGATGGTTGGTACATCACTTTATCTACAGTCTTATGCATTGCAATTGAAAGAAAAAAAAAAACAAGATTTGATTTTTAAACTTTAGACTAAAAAGCAATGTCTAAAAAGTATCGGAGGTTTTGAAATCAAACTCGTAGTCACACAATGTGATTTTGTTTTAACTAAATAATAATAATAATAATAATAATAATAATAATGTGATTTGTATTGCGCACTCTGTAGAGTGCTCAAAGCGCATTATCATATTATTATTACTGAAGGCAGAATAGGGTCTATACTGCCCTACTCTGCAAAAAGAACCAACTGACAAAAGTGACACTAGTTCCTGTATTAAAGGGCAAATTGTGTCCGCCATTTTAAAAATGATCTCATGGTGTTGTACCTTAAACATCTTCGAGCTTGATATTCGTTCATTTATGAAATTTGGAAAGGAAAAAGTTTGTATAAATGAAATAAATGAATTTTATACATCATTTTCACAAAGGAGCCTATAATGTAACAAGCTTAGCTTTTAACTTAGGCTCTTTCATATTTCTTTCTTTCTTATGCTACTGATGTCATTCGTTTTATGATTTATCAAATAATGTATAGTATTGAAATGACATTTAATTGTTGTTTTATTATTGTTTGATTGGAATATGTAAATAAAAACTGAACTGAACTGAAATAGGCTATGAGAACACACACAAACAAAAATCTGAAATTCACATTTTGTCCCCCCCCCCCCCGATCCGCGTTTCTTTATCTTTTGTTATTAACACCCATATACGACAGAGATTTCCCAATGGTCTAAAATTTAATGAATCACTTTTTGATCCTCAAATTGGCAAAAATTATATTATTATTTCACTCCTACAACCTTTAAAAATCACATTCATCATGTTTATATTTAATACTTTACTAATGAAAATTATAAAATGCATCGAAAAATTGCCAATTCGCGCGTGAAAATAGCGATTATACATTTTCTTCGCGTTGCCAATTTAAAGATTTCAATTATTATTTTCATTTAAATTGTTCTAATTCAAGAACCGTTGAATGTACAGTGGTAGAACTAAATCCCTTTAGGTCAGTGATTTTTGCTCTTTTCTGTCGATACGTAATTCATATTCAATGGCATTTTAGTTTCAAAGATAATGTAAAAGCGTCACTAAAAGGAGACTGTCCTTGATGGGTGCAAACTCCCATGGAATCCACCACTGACAATTTAGTATCCATATGGTGAAGCGGGAACTTCTTTGATGATGATACGTGAAGCGCTCTTCCACCCCGTGTAGGCATCGTAGTTCCCGTATCCAGAACAATCACCGACCAAGAACTTCACATTCACAGATCCAGCACCGATAGTGTGGCAGTAACCTATTAATAGAAAAGGAGAGAGACGTAAATTGTTCCAACAAGTATGAATATACTAAAAGGAAGTATTTAAAGTCGAGTATAAAGGAAGGTCGTCATTTTAATTTCTCCCGATATGTTTTCATGTCATCGGGTCAGGGTAATATCCATGGTTTTGGCCTCATTATTTATTTAGTTTATTTCATTTATTTATTTATTTTGTTTTCTAATCTGACAGTGTGGATGGATCATCCTGTAATAATTATCTGTTTTTCTTACCTGAAATACTCCTGTGTCTGTGTAGATTCATGTTGTTAGTATTTGTCTGATATACCGCCCCGTCGATAGGCACAGGGGAACATTCATTATCATTAAAAGTAAAGTACCATCTCTTACAGCATCCGCTACATCCATAGAGACGAAGATTGCCGCCATAGTAGACCCAAAGAGCTGAGTCGCTCTTCCGCTTCGTGAATGTACATGTCTATATTGTGGGCGACAAGAAGTTAAGAAACTTTCCCAATTAAGCACTTGAAATTGATTAAACATTTATTTCACAGATTATATCATATATGAAATTATATATGAAAGAAAAATAAATTTTGAAATGTGTTAACAAGATGAAGAGGCCACAAAGAGTAAATAAAGTAGGTGAAGTGCTATCCGATACAGTTGATATTTGGGTGCCTCAAGGCTGTGTTTTGTCTCCAGCATTGTTTTCCATATAGTGACTGTACCAGCACAAGGCCTTAATGTATTTTTTTAGAAATTGGCCACTCACTTGTCCATCGCACTGAAAAGCTTTAAATGGCCTATTAGTATCTGACTGCAATAATTTATTTTCTCATGCCAACTTGAATCTGATTAGTCCATTTCTTCATGTTTCTTCCATTTCCATTTTTTCGTTTCTCAACTTAAAACTTATGTCTTCTTGTTTTAATCTTCAATTCACTCACTCCAATTTCTTACATGTTTCTGTATTTTAAGTGTTTTAAAAATGAGGCAAATAATATGTTAATCATCATAACTATAGAGCCTTTTCAGTGTATTCAGGGTCTGACGATTTGTCAGTCACATTAGAATCTATATATTTTTTCTCACTGAAATTATTGTATTATTCTTTTTTCAATTATTATTAGTTTGTGAATCCGATGTGAAAAAGGAATTTCCAATTGATTAATCAAGAGGAAGATGCGAATAGCTGGCGCAAAAAAAATAATAGTAATAAAAAATAATAATAAAAATTAAAAAATCTGATAACCTTTTTGTTACAACTCTATTATTGTTCGCTTTTTTTTTTTTTTTTTTTTTTTTTTTTTTTTTACCAATTGATGAGGGTCACCTAAATCTTTTGTCGTAAGGTATGACATTTATGACGGACCCTGTGATATTACATAATAAAGGTGCTATCTCATTTCGCGGAGACGTCTCCTCGACAGAATAGAAATTTCGTCTCCGCGACGGATAAATAGTATTAGAGACGTCTCCGAGGCGTCTCCGCGACAATTTATGAAAAAAAAAATCCATCTCCGAAATTCAGGAGACGTCTCGGAGACGTCTCTAATACCCTTTTCAGACTGCAGTTAAAATCCTTAACCCCAGGAAATAGGTGGTGCCAAGGGGGGGGGGGGCTTAGTACCACCTATTTCCCGGGGTTAAGCTTAGCACGCTTCGGTTTCAGACTGCGTTTTACCAAAGGAGGCCAGCACGGTAAATAGTACGGTACTATCTGGCCCTGCTAAAAAGCAGGGTTAGCTTGGTAATTGCGGAGTTAGCCGGGCAACTGCGGTGCTAAGAGTTGCAGTCTGAAACCAAACCGTGCTAAGCATTAGACAATCAATGAAAATGTCATGACTATGCATAATCATTCGTAAACTTGATAACAGAAGTAAAGAGAAAAACAATGAATAACATAAAGAAAAAGAGAAAAACAATGAATAACATAAGGAAAGAGAGAAAAACAATGAATAACATAAAGAAAAAGAGAAAAACGATGAATAACATAAGGAAAAAGAGAACAACAATAAATAACATAGGAAAGAGAGAAACACAATGAATAACATAAGGAAAAAGAGAAAAACAATTAATAACATAAAGAAAAAGAGAAGAAAAAAATGAATAACATAAGGAAAAAGAGAAAAACAATGAATAACATAAAGAAAGAGAATGAAATCATTAATATTCATGATCCATCAAATAGTCTGGGGTTAAGGAATACCCAGTGTGAAAAGCATTGAATTTCTTAACCCCGGCTAAGCAAATAGTATGGGGTTAAGAAACACAGTCTGAAAGCAAAAAAAGACAGTATACGGGGCTAAGGATAGTATGGGGTTAAGGATAGTACGGAGTTAAGAAATAGCAGTCAGAAAAGACTATTATGCTATTGATCCGTCGCGGAGACGAAATTTCTATTCTGTGGAGGAGACGTCTCCGCGAAGTGAGACAGCACCCTTAGATCCATCGGTGATTAAGCTTAGACTATTTCTTCAAATACAACAATAGAGATGTACTCACATAGATGGTATCATAGTCGTTGCCATTAGCCGAATACCAGGCACACTGCTTCCAGTTGTTATAGTCTAAGAGTTCACCATCCCCTGGAGAACCACTTGAGCCCTGTGGACCAGGTGGGCCGGCTGGTCCAGGCAGACCTTTGGAACAGGTCTGGGACACAAACAAAAACAAAATATCAAGCCATGAAACAAATATCAAATGGTGCTAATTCCCAAACTCCAAGCAGTAGGTCACTCTGTATACCCACTATGAAAAGTTCTACTTGTCACCTATAAAATTTCACAGTAGAAGTACCTTTAAAGGTGCCGTTTTGTAACTTTACAACTGTGAGCACCTTTAAACGATGTGCAAGTGGCAAACTTAAATGCTTTTTCTTACTTTACGATTTAAGTTGCCAGGGAGCAGAGAAGGGTTGGGAAGGTAAGAGTTTTAGGATTCTTAGGATTCTTCTTATCTTATCTCAAGATAATTAAGATTCTTACCGCTCCCCAAGCATCAAGTTGTAATGCACCATGTAGCCATATGATGAAGAGAAACAGCCATGTAGAACTCGCAGAACTCCTCAAATAATTCCAGGGTGTCATTGTGCTTTCAGAGGTGATTTTGCTGTTGCACGATTACACAATATTTCAATTCTTGTTCTCCTATCAACGTTGAATTTCCATTATGTCCATGAACATTTACATTTATCTGCTTCGTACAGGTATACGTATAGGAGTGCTCTTATTATGAACTGTCCACAAATTATGTACAATCTTACCTAAACCAAATTCCAATCAATGAGTTAATCGTAGAATCGTCACGAAAGAGCGGTATAATACAAAACGCATAGGTCATACTAAATCAATATACTTTACAATTTATATTGTAAGCCACTATGGTATAGTACCAGAATGAAAAAAATAAAACACCAAACACTTGACTATTACAATATTACAAACCAACAATCTTTATTCCACTTTGTACAATAATATTTTACAATAGACATCTTTCGGTATTGACATCACGTCGTGGTCACCTTATTGAAAAAAGGCCCATGAATAAAAGTTTTTGATTACACTACTTATGGTAGAAGGAATGGATGGTAAAGGAATGAATGAAGAATGAAACGAACTTAAATGAAGACATTTGCCCGAGTACTTTTTACTTATTAATTTTGGCATTTACAGTATAACTCTCCTATATACATGTATATAATAAAATCGTAAATAAGACCAAAAATGGAAAGAGGAAGAAACTAAAAATGTGACGGGAATTCCTTCTTTTCTATTTAATTATTTATTTATTTTTTCATTTTCATTTTTTATTTATTTCTTTTTTGTTGTTGGCAAGAGCAAAGGAGAATTCCATTTAAGGTATCAGTTTTATGCGAGCAGAGTGCGTTCTAAAAAGAACAAGCAAAAGCAAACAACAAAGAAAACTATTTATGTGGTAAAAGCTCATTGACTCAACCATCATTATGACAACATGAAGTCCAAAAATAATTCATGCATGGGTAGCTCTGTTCACTTTTGTAAAGGATACAATATAATAGACTTAGGTTGCAAAACATAGCCCTCCAATATGACTTTCAATAGAAGCCTGCATATATTAGTGAATATTATACTCGACTTTTAAATTATAAGATTCTTTGAAATTATTATTTACTTAAGGATTAATGTTCTAAATATTGAATTTTTTTTTTTTTTTTTTTGGGGGGGGGAGGGATTGTTACAGATTTGTGTATCAGCAAACCCATCACAATGTATCATTCATGTCCTTATCATCCAGCGAAATATTTTCTGGCTGGAGAGACGCCAATTCTCGACAATGGGATGAATGGTTATCAACATTTCATCTTAAAAATCAAACTAAACAAGATTAATGCGATTGCATCTCCATACGTTATTCCTCCGCCCTTAAAGTAAGTAAGTTAACAAATGAACTTCTTTGACTTTAGTTCTACACTTTAAAAAAGAAGGTTAATTTTTAAAAACTCTTTTATTCGTGTAAAATATCCTTTTCAGGGTCAAATTAACCTGGAATCCGCGTCGATTGAACCTTTGACCCGGAATCTGGGTCCATGTGTGCAATACACTTTGACCCAGACAGTATAGTCATCAACCTTTTGCCCCGTAATCCGGGTCGGTCGAAGCCTTTGACCAGAATCTGGGTCAAAATGACCCGGAAAATGTTTGACCTAGATTGACCCAGAGTCTCAGTCACGATTGACACGGAATGGTTTAAATTTGAGCCTTTTTTTTTTTTTTTTTTTTAAAGTGTACGGATTCCAAAATCTAATCAGATCGTCATATACCTGTCGTGATTCACATTACCGAGATCGTATTGCAGCAATTGATTGTCTCCCAACTAACAAAAAACTTGTACAGATGGGGAAAAAGAATCACAGACAAAAGCATCTATGTAATTGCACCTCGTGGGTGGTACCCTTCACCACATCCTTAATAACTGTGAAAAAATGCTCGACCGTTATACCTGGCGCCACAACAACATAATACACATCATCTTCAAAAACATGAAAAACACTTCGAACACCAACATCAAAGTTTATGCAGACATAGAAAGAGAAAGCATTAATGGGGGCACCATACCACCACACATAATACTCACACAACACAAACCAGACATTTGCTACATTGACAACAAAAATAAGAACATCATCATCATCGAACTTACAGTCCCCTTTGAAACCAACATCAACAAAGCTCACCAACGAAAACAGGACAAATACACAACCCTCATACACGATATAATGGCGTCAGGTTGGACCAGCAAACTTATTTGCATCGAAATCGGGTCACGTGGACTTATAACTCCACAAAACAAGTACCGTCTCAAGGAAATACTGACCTTTAGTAAGACAACTAAATATTCAGAATTCATAGACGAAATACTTA
Source organism: Paracentrotus lividus (assembly GCA_940671915.1). Classification (NCBI taxonomy): domain Eukaryota; kingdom Metazoa; phylum Echinodermata; class Echinoidea; order Camarodonta; family Echinidae; genus Paracentrotus; species Paracentrotus lividus. Next base: position 29,985,649 of record CALNVZ010002100.1, on the reverse strand, counting down.
AGTCTGTTCTTTTTAGTTCATATGTTATTTTCCAAGGCAAATGTGAGCCAGCGTGGCAAATCGACCACTACCTAGCAGTGTAAATTCATCTCGTTAAACATGTTAAATAAGAAACTGTTTGTTCGTTGTATTAATTATTATCTTTTCTAAATTTTGAAATGTCCTGTCCTACGATAATATAGGCCAAATCAGTTTAATCAGTTTAATCATGGTCGGAGATTCTCAATGTATAATATATTGTCTCATTATACGCTACCCTCTAGCTTTCTGCTCTCCCTTTTTTCTCTCTCTCTCTCTCTCTCTTATCATTTTTATAGTACTGCTCTCCCATTCCTTCTTTCTCTCTTTCTCCCTCTCTCTCTCTTCTTTACTTACCAATGTCTTCCACTACCTCCTTTCTATTGTATTCCTCCTGTCTCGCGAGACATGACTTATATATTTTATTTAATTGTACATAATGTTATTACCTTTTCACGATTTTCACGACTACCTTGTTTATACTGTACTTCTTTTTGACATATACTATGTATTATTGAAATGTTATTCGAACTGTTACCGTATTGTATTTTGTAATTTTGTATAACCTGCCGCCTAACCCAGTGGGTTGACGGGCCTGGTTTTTCTGTTGTTATGTACATGATCTTTTCAATAATAAAGACATGATTAATCATCAAATTGAAGTTCATATCTCCATTGGTTATCAGTTGAGATGTAACCATATAACCACGTCTCTAGGCCAATTACAATATCAGGAAAGAAGATATTAATTTATATTTTTTACTTTATAATTCATGCAATATTGTTTGTAAATGTTACGAACAAATCATTATCTAAAATGAGTCAGAGTTTTTGAAGTCAAACTCGTCGTCGCACACAGAATATGTTATTACCATAAACAATCCTGATATACATTGCACATAAATACAATGTTTTGTCGTTCAATAATACAAGTAAAAAATTAAATTAACTTTGAAACTTTGGACCGTTACATCGTCATTTTTTTTCATCGTGGCTTTACGGAACTCATTACCAATTAATTGTTCTTAATTATCCGATTTAGAAGGACTAATATATGGAAATCGAATATATGTATCGTGCGCTTGATATCAAATCAATCACAGGCTGTAATTTACGAACCAACGGAAAAATGTGTAATCTCAATTAACGACAGAATCAAAGTACTATTATGAATCTAAAAGAAGTCACCCGAGTGCCTTCTCACATTCAGTCACAGTCCCATCATCAGGAAACAGATTCATTTGACGGCGTCCTGAGGATACATCTTAAATTTATCAAATTTTGCCACATGTACCCTATGTTTTATAACACCCCCTTTAATTTGATCCACCAATGTCTCTTGACAGGCTTAGTATCCATACGGTGATGCTGGGACCTCTTTGATGATAATACGAGACGCGCTGTTCCATCCCGTGGAAGCATCGTAGTTCCCATATCCAGAACAATCACCGACCAAGAACTTCACATTCACAGATCCAGCACCGATAGTGTGGCAGTAACCTACAAAAATGAAAAAGCGAGATATATATATATATCAGTGTATATATCAGTGGTGGCCAAAATTATTAGAACACCAAGCATATTTAAATGATTTTATTATTTTTATTCAGTTGACAGCATTTTAAATACCTATAAAATGGTTTGGAATGTTCGAATATCATCAATAATGCTTTAAAAACTAAATAACAAAGCCATGGAACTCGCCACAAGTCGCCCTTTTTTTTTTATGTCACACCCACCAATTGATGATTTTAAAAATCTTGCCCCTTTCAGGATCAAAGTGTTCATAACGGTAAACATTTTAAGCTTCTCCCACAAAAGTTTATATATTCTGAATGGAAATTTCCTGAGGATGTCAAAATGGCATTCATAAACAACAATGGTGAAATATTGACATCTTTTGTGGGATTTTTTAATTATTTTGAAGGCCCCAATTTTTTAATTCAGTGCCCTATTTAAGTCCATTGTTCCAATGACCCTTAATATTTCAACATTTTTGAATTGCTCATAGAAATTTCCTTTGAAAAAATATACATTTACAAGGAGTGGCTTCGTTAAATTAAAAAAAAAAAAAGTCTTAACCTTCAATGGCATGGTATTTTGGTCATCTAACACCAAGGGTGGGGGCGAATCCACCTCCCCATTTGACCAAATTTGCTGAAACTTAGAATGTATTTGAGGTATATTAGAATAAACAAGCTGCTAAGTTTCATACTTGCACCTCAAATACTTTTTGAGCAATCGGCATATGTATTTGGCATTTTACTTTTTTGCATTTGGACTACATGTTTAATACAAAGTCTATGGGGAAACTATTCCAAAAAACTATTTTTTTACCAGATGGTCGAAACTATTTAAATTTGGTATCGACATATACGTAAGACTTATGCTAAAAGTCATGAAAGCTCATGCACACCAAGATATTTTTAATCTGATTTCGCAATGAACTAGGGCATTGATAATCCCATAGACTTTGTGTAGGTTCAGGTGTTCTAATAATTTTGGCCACACTGTAATATAATATTTAAAACTCATGTAAGGGGGGGGGGGTCGTTATTTACTTTTCCCCGGCTATGTTTTATACAATTTAATTCCAAATAATATTATTAATTCAATATAATCGATAGAGTTAAAAACCACACCCAAGTTAACCCCCTCTTTTTAGGGGAGCCTTGTGTGCCTAATTACACACCCATTGGAGTGCCAGTCGTGCAATTTGGCACATACTATTGGCGCATAGTATCATCAGAGTTCTTCTCTGTAAAGGGAATCTAAATATCATATCACTGTGCGTTACATTATACTTCATTTACACCCTATAAGTTACAACCTTCACCAATACGAATTACTTTAACATTACACACAGATGGCAAGATAGTATAACTGCTTTGGCGTTTTCCTTTAAAAAAAGGGGGAGGGTCAAAACCTGATGGGGCGGCGCAACCAATTTATTTTTTCACTCATTTTTTGAATTAATCATCATTACGGATGCTTTCATCCTTTCCACCCCTCCTTTCATGGGGAGCTGACTTTGTCAATTTATACACGTAATGTCAGTTTGTCAACTAACCTGAAATACTCCTGTGTCTGTGCAGATTCATGTAGTAAGTATTTGTCTGGTATACCGCTCCATCGATAGGTGTAGGAGAACATTCATTATCATTAAATGTAAAGTACCATCTCTTACAGCATCCGCTACATCCATAGAGACGAAGATTGCCGCCGTAGTAGACCCAAAGAGCAGAGTCGCTCTGCCGCTTTGTGAATGTACACGTCTATATTGAGGGCGACGAGTAGCAAGGGGAGAAAGGAGAAAGAAACTTTCACATTGGGATGAGGTTGCATTATAGCCCCATAGAAAATGCCTCAAATTGTTAAAATTATGTACACTCGATGATTGCGATTACTTTTGCAATTATTAAGCTTTCATTGCGATTCTTCATCGTCGCAAAGAGTTCTTTTGTTTTATAGACACAAATTTTACCGAATAAATTGCAACAGCAAGAAATATATTGTCGCTCTAATTTGATACCAAATACACATGTTGTTTAAGAAGATTTCATACGTCAACATTTCCATTCGCTTGTATCACTTTTGTTTTTCTACAAACAATAGTATAGAGATGTTTACTCACATAGATGGTGTCGTAGTCATTGCCGTTATTCGAATACCAGGCACACTGCTTCCAGTTGTTATATTCTAGAAGTTCGCCATCCCCTGGAGAACCACTTGAGCCCTGTGGACCAGGTGGACCTGCTGGTCCAGGCAGACCTTTGGAACAGGTCTGGGAACCACAAAAATATAAAACCATTAATTAATAAATTTCATTATAATTCTCAACCCTTTAAATACTCTAAGAAGAAGGGTGAAAGGGGTTTAAAAAAAGGTTCCCACTTATCAAATAATGTCATATCGGATACACGTTTAAAGGTGCAACTTACAACTGGGAGTACCTTTACACAAAATTAAAGGTTCAAGATTGTTTTTTTTTCTAGTGTGTATAGACCACAAAGTAAGTTTAGATAAAATACGTCAACGTCCCTTCCTTTGTGGCCATATATTGCACCCGCTTCTTTTACACCGAATTGTTATGGGTATAAAATTACTCAAATTATTCATGAAAATGAAATTACGACAAGCGATTCATTTTGTCTGTAATGCATGCACTCATATGTGAAATATTGTACATACATTTAGATTAAGGGAATAGATCAGACTGATTTACCACTATCTTGACTATCCTTTCAGGCTAAATAGACCAGTTTACAAACATATTCAAATTTCCTTTTTCCTGGCAACATCGTAACAATGTATTCAAACAACCTGTAATAAAATAACGAATACATGGAATACAGTTTGCATACATTAGTTGTTGCTATGCCAGGCGAGCCGCTGGCAAGCTTTCATGTTGTCAGGAACAACCTTTGTTAAAAAAGTATTTGTAAAATTTGAATATGTTATTAAACTGGTCTATTATTATAAAATATGATCTTGTATGATTATGTAATTTTCATACGATATTCTAAATAAAATCAGACCGGTGGCGAATCTTACAAATTAAACATGTCTTTACAAAATGATAAATCAGAAGGTTCTTACCGCTCCCCAAGCATCAACTTGTAACGCACCACATAACAATATGATGAAGAGAAACATCCATGTAGAAATCGAAGCACTCTTTAAATATATCCAAGTTGCCATTGCGTTTCAGAAAGGATTTTACTGCTGCACGATTATAACTTTTTAATTATTTTATTGTAAAATATAAATTTCTATCACCATGATCACATTCTGGAAAATCACACGTATGTGCTTCGTTATTCAGATATGTGTAGTGAATACACGTCATACGTATCAAACTGTATACACTATATAATACTTTTTTTTCCTAAACAAAATTTAAATCAATAAGTTAATTGTAAGATCATCACAGTGGGCAAAAAGCAGTATACTAGTAATACTAAACGTATTGGTCAGACTTAATCAATATACCTCACAATTTATAGTGAGTGTCACTCTGGTATAGCACTAGGTTAGAAATAACACAAAACGCAAGACTATTACCGTATTGCCAACCAATAGTGTTGAGGTTTATTTCAATTTATACACTTTTAATACAATAATGATTGGCCTAAATGGCCCATTTCGGTATTAACGTCATAATGATCACAGAGTCAGAAAATGCTCTTCAGATTACTAGTATACAATGTCTTCAAAAGAATAAGCATTTATGATGTAGGAAGATCGGGTAGTTAAAGAAATTAATGATGCTATTGCGATGAATTTGAATTAGAACATTTGCATGATGTTTAACATAAACTTTAAAGAACGCCCTTATAAAGACAGTGTTTGAAATGGAAATGAGGGAAGTAAATAACTTTGTGACCAGAAAATGTTTGAATAAAGAAATATTGAAATTTTGCAGATTGTTAACGCATCCATTTTGTATAAACCGGGGGTGGGCTTGTCTAAATAGGGTGGGCCAGATTCTACAAAATAAGGATAAATTTATTTAGTGGAATCTAGCCCAGCTGATACCGCTTCAGCCATTCGCTGGACATTGACATCTGGAAGGGGCGTATCCTCCACATTTTTTTTTAAAGACCTGGATAAATCCCTTTTGCCTCTCATACCACATCATCCCAAACTTTTGTCTTTGATTGTAATAGACCAGTTTAGCCTTCTAGCATATTCAAATTTTATGCATACTTTTGATTGTTCTTGACGACCTGAAAGCTTGTTTGAGGATTGCCTAACATAGCAACAAGTAATGTATGCATACTGGATTCCATGTATTGTAGTTCATTCTTTTATTATAGGTTGTTTGAATACCTTGTTACTATGTCGCCAGGAAAGAAACATGGATAATATAATAATTTAGTAAAGCATAAACTGGTCTATTATGGGCATGGTAGAATGCCCAAATCTGATCGGTTGCTTGCTTATTACATTAATCAAGGAAGGTAATCCTTGTATTATGAATATTCATATAAATACTTATAGAATATTGGATGGCCTTTGAGGTTGATACAAGGAATATTGGACGAGCTTTGCACAAATATTGGACGAGTCGAAGACGAGTCCAATATTTTGAAAAGCGAGTTAATATATCCTTGTGTGACCGAAAATAGATCATAATATATATCATTATTATCATACAGGAGATTTATGAAGAGCCCCCCCCCCACCATTTTTTATCATAGTTTTTTTATTCATTAGGATTCAATAAGATTCGGCCCCCCCAAAAAAAAAAAAAAAAAAAAAAAATTACCCCCCCCCAAAAAAAAAAAAAAAATTCCCCCCCCACCAAAAAAATTTGCCTCCCACCAAAAAAAAAAAAAAAAAAACCCGTCCCCAATCCCCTTAAAAAATTATTTGGTCTCCCCAAAAAACAATACAAAAATATTAATCTCTCTGGTTATTCTGCACTTTCAATTTGGGGATTCCCCCTCTTGCTGCCCAATATTTTTCGATATTGGGCAGTGACGCCACGATATTGGGCGAGTTCAACGAACTTTGTAAAGTAGGTCAAGTTTATGAAGTGCATCAACAAAATAACATTTGTATTTGGCCTCTCAAAACCCTCTGTATGGATAATAATGCAGAATATCAGCATATGAGGAAAATATTTCGGATATTTGCCCATTGAAATAAAAAAAATTATGAAGTGATTTTAATAATGCTGTTCTCCAACCAATAACTGCTAGATATAATAATAAAGATTGAAATAAAAATATTACATATTGACAATGTATTTTTGTGCAAAATTGTCCCTTTGGCATTTTATATACTCTATTGTAAAAGTGTACATCACCGTGACTATATACAAGACAAAGCCTAATCGTATTTTACATCTTGTCCCACCTTATCTACTTCCCAGTTATTACATTAATACATATTTGGCAACAAAAGGTAAACAAAATGTGAACACATTTACTATTTTTGGCATGAAATGTTTCATATAGTTCAGGCAATGAATCAAGTCGTGAATATCGCAATATTGGAAAACAAAGAAAGATGATTTGCCCTGAAGGCGGTATCTCACTACGCGGAGACGTCTCTGGGACGTCTCCTGAGTCCCCGCGACGTTTCATGAGTCTCGGGAATCTCAAAACCATCTCAAAGTAATATCAATCCGCCTCCGCGACGGAAAAATATCGGAGACGTCTCCGCGACGAAAAAAAATTGTCTCCGCGACAGAAAAAAAGAAGGTATCGGAGACTTTTTTTCCGACTCTGAGACGGATTTGGGACTAGGGGAGACCGGGTATGGAAGTTACACGGGTCAGTTGTTACAGTTCTCAGTGTGCTAAGATGGAACAAGAGATGATGTGCTAACTGGTATCTATATACAGCCTACACATAGCTGGGATGAACTGCCGGTCGTGAGGTTTCTTCGTTGTTTTATTTAAAAGTAAATCAACAAAAACCATTTTTTACAGTTCAAAGTAAATTTTTGACCAAAATTGAAATTTGTAATAGCTCTTACAACTGAAGGCACATGATGATAGTCTGGTATTGTAAATATAGTACATGTATGTCACTAATATACCCCCTAGCCATGCCCTGTAATTCTGCCTAATGACTGTGCTACAGTTGATTTCTGTGTGTAAAATCACACATGGGGTAGGTTGTTACAACAACCTACCCCATGTTGATGTAACAACTTACCCCAATTACATTACATATGTAAAATTACATTTTGTCTCAATTTTCAGGTGTTAATATTTTTATTTTTCTATTATTACTTTTGTCTATTCTAGAGCTCTACTTGATCTACGGTTAACGATGTCAAGAAACTGGAAAGTTTAAATTAAAGTATTGTCAACTTACCCCGTATGTTTACATATTGTAACAATTGACCCCGTATGGTGTAACAACCTACCCCGTATATGGGGTAGGTTGTTACAAAAAAAATGTCTTCACTAATTAAGCTGTAGTTAATTAGTTTTTACATGTTTTCAAGTTTTATATGCCTCAGGTTTTAGCCAACACAATAGGCTAACTACAGACCCAATATGGAGTGCGTGAGTTCTTTCATTAGAATTATCTGGCCCAAAATGTGAATTTTGTAACGTCCATACCCGGTCTCCCCTACTTTGAGACGGTTTTGAGATTACCGAGACTCATGAAACATCACGGGGACTCAGGAGACGTCTCTCCGCGACAAGTTTCAAAACAGTCTCAAAACTATTTCAAAACCGTCTTAAAGTAGTCCCAAATCCGTCTCCGCGAAGTGAGATACCACCATGAGAGACGGCTAGTTGCCAATTGATCTGCATTCCTGAATTAAATCATGTTTGAAATATATGATCCTCCGGAATAAGTCTTCGTTGTGCATTCGTGATGAATTCTTATTTAGAGTATAAGTTTATTGGTTCATTTAGTATCCATACGGTGACGCTGGGACCTCTTTGATGATAATACGAGAAGCGCTGTTCCATCCCGTATAGGCATCGTAGTTCCCATATCCAGAACAATCACCGACCAAGAACTTCACATTTACAGATCCAGCACCGATAGTGTGACAGTAGCCTTAAGAAAATATAATATGATATATGGACGCTAAATTTAATTTCACATAACGCTAGACCTATACATTTGTCATATTCATATTGTAGTGAATTAATCATGACAATTAGGGGGTTTGTTTTCATGTTATGTTTCGTACATAATTATAGGCCTATAATAAAATATAATATTCTTTGCATAGTGTAATTCACATGTGTTTCCTTCCCCTTTTCTTTCTTTTTTGCGATCCTTGACGTCAATCTGTCATACCTGACTGTAATTAATTAATGTTTTGATTGACATAGCCAACTGCTTTTATGTGAATACAATTTCAACAAAATTGTCAAAACTTTATGCTACAGTCACACACACACTTACGTTGAGTTACGTCCGGTTGCGTCCAAAAATTATTTTATTTTCTGCGGATGCCTACCTGTCATAGTCAGCAGTGGAAATATTGATAATTTAGTTCATCCAGTAAAACAAAGAAATACATAAGAAATAATAAAATAGAAGATGAAATAAGATTAAAACAACACAAACGAATCTATATACGTAAGTGTGTGTGTGACTGAAGCATTAGCGTCAACCGATTAATTTACAGCCTGCTCGGACGAAGCAGGACAAGACCAAGCTATTTTGAGCGCTAACAAACGGGACATTTAGAGCCCCCAAAATAGGCTTTTTGATAGATCTTAAAATGAAATCCTAATCCTTAGGTATACTCTTGAGGTTACTAAGATCCTTCAACAAAAACACAAACAATAATTGAAATAGCTCAATTCATAATTAATTTATGATCATTTATTCGTCGGACCCAGAAAAAAAATGGGGTTTTCAAATTTTGACCTTGTTCCAACGATACTCTGAATTTAAAAAGCAGATCTGAACTTGCATAGTCATACCATCCTAAGCATGTAATGAACATTATAAGGACATATTTTAACGTCCATACAACTTCGAGTTTTCTGGCAAGGTCAAGTTTTAAAATTTATGTCAGGTAACACACGGGACAATTATTCCCAGAAATATTTTTTATCAAACATTTGGTGTAGCCAATTTAAGGCGTAGCAACATCTTATGTGAAAAATTCCCTCTGATAAAACAAAAGAAACATAATACAGCACACAAATGTCAGCAAATACTTTTCTTTTTTTTCATTACTAAAGGTATAGGGTAACAAACAAAACTGCATAATTTTACATCAGCTCAGTAACTTTTGTGAGACTATTTCAGAGACATGAATAAGACTAAAAAAATGGTAAACTACGTGCTAGGTTCGTGATGTTTTCACCAGAAGTAGCCGAGATGATAATGAAACAAAAAATACATACTTTTTGGTTGTCCTCTTTAATTTTTTTTTTAATGGTTGAAAATAGGATTTTTAAAGCATCTTATTACTTTTTTCAGGAATACTTATGAGCCTGGTGATGACCTTGAAATGACTTTTTGACCTCATATTCATTTAGTTCATTTCATACCCTTTATGGTGATATATTACACATTATAATACCTTCACACACCCAGTGACACACTCGGCACAAAAATGGTCAAAAAGTTGTAGAATCACCACCTTGGGAACAAATAGCTAGGACTTGTCCAGCAATGGAAGCAACGGTGCCCAATTTGTGAAGTTCAAAACTGGTAGAGGGCGCCGAAAAACAAGCAGGCGCCGCCCGGAAGCTAATATATTTTAAATCGCCCGATCGCCTAGTAGGCGCTTGTCGGCTTTGGTGACTATAGCTTTATATCGATTTTTACTGAGCCTACCCCACCCCCCCCCCAAAAAAAAAAAAAAGAAAAGAAAAGAAAAGAATATGCCTTAAGACTGCTAGTCCAGATTCAGTTGAACCCATGGATTTGAAAAGTATGTTAATGACATGTTTTCTTACCTGAAATACTCCTATGCCTGTGCAGATTCATGTAGTAAGTATTTGTCTGGTATACCGCTCCATCGATAGGTGTTGGAGAACATTCATTATCATTAAATGTAAAGTACCATCTCTTACAGCATCCGCTACATCCATAGAGACGAATATTGCCGCCGTAGTAGACCCAAAGAGCAGAGTCGCTTTTCCGCTTCGTAAATGTACACGTCTGATCATGAGCAATAAGTGAGAAAAATAATATAGAAGACAATAAATTATATGTTTTTAAACAATATAATGGATTAAAAAATAATTTTACGAGCATATTTTTGGGAGTGGTTAATTTTTTTAAGGTGCGCATCCTGGCACCTCATTTTACTAATGAATTATTCCTTATACTTTTTGTTTGTTTGTGTGTATTCATGTTTAAAAATTCTTTTTTTAGTAAAAATATCATTTGAAGAGCATCTCTAGGAGTTGCAGAAGATTATACAGATGTGCATCTTGGCATCTCATTTTGCCTTTATTGTGCTCATTATAATTAATTACATCATTTTTCACTTTCTTTCTTTCCTCCCTCCCTAAGTAGACCATTTTCATTGATGAAAAAAGTGGAATGGAATTCTTTCTTAAGGCGCCATTCCCTCTCAATACTCATTTAAACATTGATGAAGCATAGGGGCGACCAAGATCTAAAGCTTCGAAAGAAATAATTACCGCTTCCGGGAAACAACGTAATTGTGTTGACTTTGGCAAAAAAAATTTTTTTTTTAATTATTATTACTTGATCAATAAATGAAAAATACGTACATATATGGTGTCATAGTCGTTGCCATTAGCTGAATACCAAGCACACTGCTTCCAGTTGTTATAGTCCAAGAGTTCACCTTCCCCCGGATCACCTGATGGTCCTGAAGGGCCGGGGGGACCAGGTGGGCCGGGTGGACCTTGGGAACATGACTGCAGGATTTAGGGAAGATAGTGATTTATTATGTATATGTATTTCATGTACAATTGTTGAAACCACTCTCATTGGAGGAAAATGAATATGGTGTTGAGAGCTATGTCGCATCATCATGGGAAAAATTCAATTCAGCTTTTATGCTATGCTCAACAAATAGCATTCATTTGTGTAATAAAGGTACGCTTTGTACGCTTCAGAATATAAATCCTTGATATTAAAGATCTTTCAAATGTAAACAGATATAATGATGAAATTGAAACAGATCAATTTGAGAAAGGATTCGACAAGGAGAAGATATAAAAGACGACGTCGAACAAAATCTCTAAATGAAATATACACGAGTTTAAATCAAGTGGGTAAAAGGTTAGATCAGAAGAAGTATTAACGTTCTTTAATAATATTGAATGTATGATTGAAACTCACCGCTCCCCATCCATTCACTTGCGTGATCCCAAATAGAAGCAGGATAATTAGAGATGAGGTTAACAATATTATTCGACTTAATGCCATTGTTGATATTCCAAATATTTGTCCAGAATAGACCCAGAATGTTTATGACAGCAGCAAAAATATTATCCAAGTTCCTTCAGAAAATTCAATTTGTGCTATCTGGAAAGGAGATGGAACTCTTGGCCATCTATCTTTACGACTCCTTCTGGAAGTTATTTGACGAGTCTTGGTACTCAAACATTTTTGTCCTTAGAAAAGATAATGATTGGCCTATTTTGGAAGGCTTATTTTCATCATTGCATGGGGTATATTTTCATTGTTGACGAGAAGCACAAAATGACAATCAATAATATCCACTTGTTCAACTTCAAAGAAAGTATATCTCCCACGACACCCCTCACTCTCTCTTTCTCTCTCTCTCTCTCTCTCTCTCTCTCCTCCTCCTCCTCCCCTCTCTCCCTCTCATCTGCCTGCTCTCACACCCCCCCCCTCTCTCTCTCTCTCTCTCTCTCCATTCACTCTCTCTCTCTCTCTCTCCCTCTCTTTCTCTCTGTCTCTCGTACTGTTTATCCCCAGCTCTTTTACCCTTCCCCATGTTTGCATAATTTCCATTTCCACATTTCTGTGTTTTTCGGCTCCTTTTCTCGATTCATTATAACTTATGTGATATCATTTGAAATCGTTCGACCTTTTTTCAGTGCAGTGATCGTCGGATGATTAAGCAACAAAGCGTATTTATATTGTTTTGCAAAGTGTTCCATAATTATGAACATCGTAGGGCTAGTGTGTTATATAAATTATAACTTTAGAAAGAATTATAGAGAGGGTGAATAGTGATATAGATTTTATTAAAAAAAAAACCAAACAAACAAAACAAAACAAATAAAAAAAAATCACAACAAATAAACAATTAATTAATTGATATCTTTATTTGAATGAAACCATACAAATGAACAGCATTGATAAAAGCCTACACTGTCCTTCTCTGCATGGCGTTATTTCCTCTCAGGTGTAAACAGTAAAAGCACTTATTATTCTCTTTGTACGTTCCAGTATTGATTTCTCGTTTAAACACCTCAAAGGGAAGCATAATAAAAGGAAGCCTGCCGATGAAATCATCAAAGGACCGTAGATTGTAACTACGCCACATATTTTGTTCAACATTAGTATTAAACTGCTGTATCTGATTTACAGTTTTGGAAATGATGATAACAATAATAACAATAAAAATAATATTGATTAGGAGCGGGAACTTAAATTGTGTTGAAAGGTGAAGATGGCGAGCGTCACAATGATCGTCATATTCCTCCGTATCATGCAATACACTGAACATACCAAATTGGACAGGGGCATGAATGGATAGGAGTGGCACCCCCAAATTTGGAATCTATCCCCCTCCGTACCACTCCTCCGTCACTACCTAACCTTACAATCTAACACCCAACCTCTTCACGAAGACAAGATAGTGCTTTCCTCATCGATTTTCATTAGCTAATCTTATTGATTGGTAAGCATTATGGGATAGATCTGAAATGTTTTGGAGACCATCTCTGAAAATGAAAAAGAAGATCGAGCTAATGCTGAAGTAGAATAATATCATATCAGGTCTGTGTCATTTCAATATTTCTTCTTATCCTCATAATGACTTTGGCTTCTTTCTAGACACGTTCGTTTGTTAAACTGGGAAAATGAATAATGAAAACATAATTATATCGAAGTTTAAAATGAAAGTAAAATAAGTGAATAAGCCAAAACTCCAGATTTTAACTTCGGCTACTTCGTCCTTCACCTCAATAGCCTTACAACAGGGACCGATCCAGTCAGGGGGCGCCCCCTATGATCTGAAAACTACTCATTTACTGCACATGTTCAATTCAGAAAATTTCTGCGGCATCCCTCTTTTTCTTCTTCTTTTTTTTCTCTCCAATTTTCATATCCTGGATCTGTCAATGTATGACGTGCAAGAATAAACAAAGAGATATTTGCTTGTAAATTTTAAAAAGAAAAGTATTAGTTTATAATTCGAAATGAACAGGTTACTCTGTATGAGCACTAAATATTTTTTTTAAAATTTTTTAAAAAATATTATAATTATCATATTATTGCAATTAGTGAAAACACTCGAGAGTAACTTTTTGTTCGCACGCCGCGGCGTTACGTTAAAAATATATGGGTGTACAAAAATATTGGTTCTGTGCCTACGTCGTCCCCCTCCCCCTTCACGCTCAAGAACACCTCTTCAAATTACCCTCAACCAGTTACGTTTATTGGGCTTCTTAATCGGCCCTGGCAAAGGGGGGAAAATGAATATTTTCAATATATTGTATTATTTTGTAGTTTCTCATCAGCAAATCATAGATATTTATTATAAACATTTGTAGTTGCATATACTTATAAACCTTACAAAGTAAAAAATGTAGACCAAAATTATGATTTTCATTTTTTAAGTAATTTTATTTGGCTATTAAAAAATATGTATACTACAAATTATATACAATTATATACATTATGCCGTACCAAATTTTTACATTAATTATTACGGCAAAAATAAAAAAAACCATAAGCTTGGACATAAAACATTGTAATAAAACTAATGTTGTTATTTCACATTTTAAAAGCAGTTGTGTTAAACTAAACATACGTCCAGCTTCAATAAAAGACCATACCTATACTGGTGTTAAATTGACACCAGTTTTGGTGTTGAAATACATCACTTGACAGTGATGGTGCTATTTTAACACCACATGCTTGTGCTAATTTGACACTTTGTATGGTGTTGATTTTCCATTTGTCACTATAGTGGGTGCTGATTTGATTATATTGATGTAAATTTAACACATTTTTAAGGTCCTCTATTGAAGCTGGGATCCGGAGTTGGGCCTGGCTTTTATGGTGTTAATGTCCAGGAATATTTGAATATCATGATCATCACCGACTGAAGTAAATTTTTAATTCTATTCTCTTCTTGTTGGTTCAAAAGTAAAAAGAACAGGATTATGACATACATAAAAAATGAATGAAATATAAACGTCGATAACAAAAACAATACACATATACCGTATTTCTGTTTGATTTCATAGAGTATATCTTTTGGTGATTAGAATAGCAATTACAATTAAATGAATTTATCTTGTAATTTTGTCAAATTATTGTCACCCCAATCTATCTATATAAAACAACGCCATCACTGATCATTATATAAAATAAATAAAAATGAAAGCATAAATATTCAACAAAATATTTTCAGTGATTCTGATGGGATACATTGTTATGCTCGTTTATGCTTTACTCATGTTTGTTAAAATGTTACACTGTTAAAAGAAACAGAAGATTTTACAGAAAGAAAAATACAGAACCGTTCTGTATTATGTATGTTAATATAATTCTGTGTATTTTTATTACGGGAAATTTTCTGAAATTTAACAGAACAGGTCTGTTTTTAAAAAGGAAAAGGGCTTTTTCTTACAGGAAATTTGTAAATTTACATACCCCATATACCATCTTTCTGTAATTGTACTGTTATTTTACTGTAAATTGTGTTACCGATTGTGCAGTAAGATTACAGGTGTTCTGGAAGTTCTGCTGCAGAAACTTTTTCTATTTTTTTTTTTAAGGAGAAAAAAATACAGAATAATTCTGTATATTTATATAACGGGAAATTTTCTGCAATTTAACAGAACAGGTCTGTTTGAAAAAAGGAAAAAAAGGTCCTATTATAGGAAATTTGTAAATTTTCATTCCCCCATATACCAATTTTCTGTAATTTCATTCCAAATTTGTGCAGTAAGATTACAGGTGTTCTGGAAGCTCTGCTGCAGGAACGCTTCTGTTTTTAAGGAGAAATTTCTAACACTGTATATTTGAACCAATATTAATATAGGCCTATGAACGTTGATTTACTTCATTTAACAAAGTGGAAGAGGAATGATTCAACACATCTCCCCTCATTAGAAGCATGAATCAAAGAAATAATGCTAAATCTTTTGAAATAAAAACTATTCTTATATTTTATTGATAGACAATCGTTCGCACGACCCATAAGACTGATTCATTTGTTTCTTTTCATAGTGCTTTTAAACATTTACTCTCCCCCCCCCTTCCAGAGAACCGTGGATACGCCACTGAGTAGATGAAATCTCTTCTCAGCTATAGGGAGAGGCAGGCAATTCTTCAATTATGATACGTGAAATACTGTTCCAGCCTGTGTAGCAGTCAAAATAACCGTACCCACTGCACGCCCCTACTACCAGAGCTACGGTCACACTCCCAGCAGCGATATTGGTGCATACCCCTGTGAGAGAAAAAAATAAAAAATATAAATATAAATTACCCAACATAAACATTTTAAACATTTTAACATAAACAGCAATGGGCGGTTTTCAAATTATAGGGGGTGCGTCCCCTACGCCTCCACCTTGACCCGCGACTGTGATATTTCATTAGCCTATATGATATAGCAGGAAACTTACTAGGTAATCCAAAATAATTGGCCAAATCATTTTGATCTCTAACTGAACTAAGTTAAGAATTTAAAGGTGTCTTGGACGAGGTATTTTGAAAATGGGGACCTTTCCAAAATCCTCTATCAAAGGGTCTTCGTAGGGCTTGTAGTTTAGGGTGTCGATTGCAGGAAAATCCTTAAATGCAAATGAAATATTTATTACAAAGGTAAAGAAATACAGACTCTGAGAAATGTATTTACTACAAGAAAAAAAAAATAATCATAAAACCCATTGATATAACGATACTCATTAAATGTATTTTTGAACATGAATTTAGATTTGGGATCGCATTCTGTTCCCCAACTCTTCATAGATTATAGTACGCATATATTCTTGTGCATGAAATACTCAGATCATTATGATCTTGTTAAGGGGTGTTTATATTATTGTTTGTTCTCACCTGCTATTGTCCGATGTCGATGAAGATCTGCAGCGGTATAATGAGCCATGTAGACGGTCCCGTCAATGACCTGGGGAGAGTTACACTCAGCACCGTTGAAAGTCAAATACCATCTACAGCAACAACCATGGCAGTTATGAAGTCTGGTGCAACCACTGAACGCCGCGTACAGGGAGGACGTCGATGAGTGTTTGGTAAACGTACATGACTGATGTCGAAAAGAAAGAAAATTGTTTTTGTTAATCAAATATCATTATAAATCGCATGTTGTAGTACTGCACATGGTGGTTTTTGAAAGTGGGGGTGCAGGGGCTGAGCAGAAGGAAGATTTGGGTCTGAACGTGAAAAATAACAAACAAAACAAAACTATAAAAAAAAAATAAAAATAAATAAATATTAGATTCAAAATTCCAAGGAGGAGTAGAATATTGATTGTTTCCCAACAATAATTTCGAATCCTATGCCTATATTATTCAAATTATTAGCAGTGGAAGGTTTCACGGTTCACCATCTTTTTTCTTGAGGTCAAGTTATTCATATTAGTTGGGAAAATATAAGTTCTCGTCCAAACATGTTCATAACTATATATTTATTCTATCTCTTTTCAAAACAACAATATTCATTCATTTTCAATGGCATGTGGCTCAATCAATATTTTTTACGTTTATTAAAAGGCGTACAAGTATGTTCTTTATGAATATCTTATGATTATACTTAAGATAGTATTATTTAACAAAAAGGGGATCAGAATGACCCTATTCTTGGTGGACGGAATGGGGCCAACGCGATATGTGTCTTGTTTTCTTTTGTTGTAACATAATTTGATGATAACTCACATAAACGGTTCCACTGTCTCGACCATCTGCCCAGTTAAATGTGCACTGTCTCCAGTTTCTAGTTGATCCCATTACGTCATACCAATCATCCCCTGTCCCTGATCCTTGGTTGCCTTCTGATCCTGGTGGCCCGGGTGGCCCTTCTGGCCCAACACACTGATGAGTAGTAATAAGATGGGCGAAGTAAGGAAAGAGGTTTAAGATAATAGATCTTAAAAGAAATTGGATTTAAGTCAAAGCAATGCAATCAAGATTCACAATGAAACTTGTTTCCTTGTCAATTTCAAATAGGAAAAGGAATTGAAATTCTCAATTCTTATTAATATTATCTTTTCCTTTTTTCACGCCAACTTTATTCTTGGTGATTAATAATAAAAACAAAACAATTCAAACGAAACGAAATAATCGAAAATGACTGGATAAACTTAGACTTTGACAAAAAAATATATATATGGGCGGGGTACAGTATACCATTAATAAAACAAGATATTTACGTGAATACTATACTTATTTTTCCAGGATTTCATGATGTCAAATTAAGAAGGAAAAAAAAAGACATATCAGTGAAAGATTTATTTTTTAAAACAGGCTGGCTCGCTCATAATATCCCCTCAAAAAACGAAGTAAATTAGAAAAGCTCCTTATAAGCAGGTAAAGCTAACTATGAAAATTGCTTATCTGGATATGTTGCAAAAAAAAAAAAAAAAAAAAAAAAAAATAAAAAAATTAAATAAAAAAAGAATATTGTCAAAAGAATAATAAAACTACTAAGCCCTGACCTTACTATGTTATATGATTACTATGAAAAGAGAAATTTTGAAACGTGATTAAAGTTATCCTCATATCATAACATGCTATTTAGAACATCAACACATCTATACAGTAAGGAATTGAAGATGATTGACAGAAAAACATGCAAGAATTTAAAGACTAAACGTTAACATTAGTTATGGAAGAAGTGAAATCTAGACGCATAAGTTAAGAATAAAAAGCTGTGATAATTCAAATAATTTAACCTGTTGACATATCTGTCAAATAGGGAGACGATTAGGAGTAAACAAATGGAGAAACGTTTGCCATCTTATGTCCGCCATCTTGTTTGAGTGCCACACTCCTCCTAGTATTGATTTGCTGTTCTTTAGGTAATGAAAGAGAATCCACCCCCCTACTAAACGATTCCATCCTCAAAGGCTGGAGGTCAAAGTAAGCACACATCGACTTAATCAATAATTTCCTTATTGTTATTCCTTTATATACATCGTTCATGGCTTCCATCATAACTTTTCTTCTTCTTTTTTTTTGACAAAAGATATTGCTGTTGAAATTCCAAAACCTAATATTTTGATTAGCATCCTTTTTGATTTTGATAGTTGATTTTAAAACTTTCTAGGTACGGCCAGAGTCTGAGCTTTTAGTAAAAATAGATAAAGGAATTAGGCTAGCCCCCTTTTCCCTTTTTTGTTTGTTTTTTTTTTGGCCTGTAATTTTGGTGTTATAATTTATACACGCTCTTGCGGGCACACTTTTTGTGTACACCCAGTGGCGGATCCAGGATTTCATTACAGGGGGCCCAAAAATTTGGAATTTCAGATTTTTGGTACCCCTATTTTTTTTTTTCGCCGTGTTTTTCCACGTCACACTGCCTTGCCATAAAGCGGGGGGGGGGGGGTGGGGGGGTTGGTGGAGGTATAATCTTTTTCGGCCTTCGGAATTGAGATGAGAGGGCTAGTTGAGAAGAATTGTCTCTTGAATGTAGGGCTCTTTAGGCTTATGGCCTTCCTTGGTTCTGTTCATTTAAGTTGATTGAAACGTTATGCGAGGCGAGCGCTCAAGCCGAAAAGTTTAAGTAAAAGTTTGAGATATCTATGCATTGTAGTTCCTATTTAGTATGATCGAGCGCGAAGCGCGAGCCGAAAATCTTAAGCTGGAATTTAATGTGTTTGTGCATTAAAGGTCCTGTAGGCCTACAGTATCCGCGAGCGCGAAAAAAAACAAAAAAACAAAACAAACAAAGCAAACAAAACAAAACAAAACAAAACGATAAAACATATAGTTGAGGCGGCAAAATGGATTTGAAAGTGGGGGTCTCGATGGAAAAAAGGGCACTTTTTTCTGAAAAGGGGGACACTTTAGATCAGAGGAATAGAACTAAAGAGAAATGTATTTGGAGAGGGAGGGATACGAAGAAAATTTGTCTTTAAATATATGCTTATAATGGCAGCCTTGATTCCTGTACATTTTAATGGAACAAGTAACGCGAGTGCGAAACGCGAGCCGAAATTATTAAGCTAAAAATTGGAGATATTATTTTGAGCAGTAGGCCTAGATCCTATTTAGTATCAGCGAGAGCGAAGCGCGGGCCGAGAATTTATTATCAATTTAAAAGATACATTTTACGTGCGTTGTTAACTAACAACGATAGAAAACAAATCCACAATCTTTGCTATGAAAATTTTGTGGGCTGCAGGTCCCAATAACACAATTATCTAGTGATTTTTTAATTAAAAAAAAAATTTTTGTCTTAAAAACTGGGGGGGGGGGAATGTTTGTACAGGCCATCACCCCTCCTCAAAATGGGGGGGGGGGGGGTATCCCTCCACCCCCCCCCGGGATTTACGCCCGTGGAAATAGGGGTCTTTCAGCGTTTTTCCCCTAACTTATTTCAAATAGGTGAAGTTAAACTATACCCGGTTGTTATGTGTCCGGACGGGTTGTTTGTCCGGACAAGACGGTAATTTTAGAAGCTTTGTGATCAATATTCCATTAATCGATTGAAAGTAATATCAGACAATATAAAAAATATTCACAAATATTTTTGCCTTTTACTGCACAAATTTTGAGAAAATCCAGAGCAAAAGATGATGTTTTTATCTGCTTAAGTGTCCGGACAACGGAGCCCCCATCCTACCGTAGTTTTCAAATCTTTCTGGAACAATCCCTAAATAGGTTTCTGAATATGGTTAAAAAAAAAAAAAAAAAACCTGTACTAGATGGGTATATTTTCCTGGCTCCCCCGGCGCCCCCCCCCCCAAAGAAAAAGTATGTAATAGGGGTAATTTTGACGTGGCTTCTGAACCAAAAGTCTGTGGTAGGGGTATCTCTAAGAATCTCTAAAAATTAAAGCACTATTAAAGTTCTTATAATTATAGCTATCATTCTTCTGCTGCTGCGTTTCCATAGTGATTCTTTAATCGATCGACGCCGCGCCGCATCACACTTAATCGATCATATCAAGTCTAGATCTAGGTTCGACGCGACGGCAGGTCGACTTCAATTCAAAAGTTACTGAAATTGGCAGAATGTATCCATAGAAGTAAAAGAAAAGCTGTGTATCTATTAATTTGGTTTGGTAAGTTTGTCACCATAAGTTTTAGAAGTGTAGATCTAACGTCAGTTTGGGAACTTGCAATTCAGAAAATTACCTTCGGTCCCGTGTGCTTGATTTTGTGTTAGTGTTGCATGTTGTGCACTTACACTTATTGCATGGTCAATTATTATTGACCTTGCACCGCCAAGTAGCTATACACGGCGGACGCTCACCCCTGAAAAGCACGAATTTTTCTGCCTTGTTTTAAAATCATCAGACGTTTTACTACTCAAAAAGTGTCCTATATTAAAAGTTTAGATCTAGTCTAACTCTATAATATGAACTACTTTTTTTAGTTTAAAAAAAATGTAAAAAAACTGGGAAAAAGCTCACCGCTTTGCGTAGACGTGTTCTCCGTGTGGGATCTTGCAGGAAAGAGAATTTTTCTATAGAGAGCGTTAGTCTCGTATATAGGCGTCTTATTTTATCACTCAAGCAATGAGCTTGATCTTTCTCGTTGGATCAGGGAAATTTATTTGTTTCAAAACGAGATTTGTTTGATAAATTGGTCTGCAAATTATTGCCCCCCCCCCCCTCGGGCAGTTTCAACTTTTTCTCCTCTCAATCATTAATCCTTTCTTCTGCTTTCTTCTCCGCCCCCTCTCTTTTCCCTTTCCTGTTACATTTTTTTCCCCGCCACCAATGGGCCTTCCTACATGATTGGGTGAAAAAAAAAAAACACTTTGCAGAACGTTAATGGATCTCAGGCACGTATCCAGGGTGGCAAGCTGGCACTACCCCCCCCCCCCTTTACAAAAAAAAAAATAAATAAAAAAAATAAAAAATAAAAAATTGATGACCTTTATGATGGGCAAAAAAGCCGTTTTCTTTTTTTTTTTTTTTTTTTTTTTTCCCATCATAAATCCCGCCTCCCCCCCCAAAAAAAAATAGAGAAAAAAAAAAGTAAAGTCAAAAACGGACCAGCTCGATTTGTTTTATTTATGATATGGGCAAAAAATAAACATCTAACGTTACCCCCCCCCCTCCAAAAAAGAAAAAAAAAAAAGAAAAAAAAAAAGAAAAACATGGAAAGAAAAAAAAGGGGGCAATATATGACAGGGTAAAAAAATGGGTGTGTACCAGAAGTGTAGAATCAAATTTTGCACGCCCCCCCCCCCCCCCTCTCTTGGAAATACTCGATCCGCCATTGTATCTTTTGTAAAGATCAGTACCGGTTGGGACTGGTGGGACTACCTAGCACTGAATAAATTCATTCGATAAAAATCTTCTTTGGGCCTGGAAGAAATCTAGTCCCGTTATGAGGTCAATTGAGTTCCACGGGTCAATCTTGTTTACAATTTGTAAACAAACATCGTCAATTACACGATAGTCAATCACAAAATATTATCGTAGTATTCTAATGCTTTATTGAATGAGTTCTGTCCTCTTATTATTGTTCTTTAGGCTGCAAGCCCTCAACGTCGCTCAACGTATATTTAGCTGGTGCGTGCAATTCCTGATCTCATTCACTGAAGTGGCTGATAGGAAGTACAGAATACGACTGAAATGTAAGCACCTCAACAACTTTATCATCCGTACTGCTGCCCAAGACACAGAATTTTAGTGATAGATCAGGTGAGTGTGAAATTTATTGTCAATTGTAACAATATTTTTGATAACAGGCCAAAAAAGGGAATGGTGGCCGATGGGGAATGCGTCAAATGCCGTGAGTCCGTTTCACGGTATGTTTGCACGCATATGTGCATGTTGTGATGAATTGAACTGAACATTCTGTCTGCGTCTGTATTGGTAGGTGCTAAAGTTACGCGGGTCTTAAAGCTAAGCACTGCAAATATGCGGAAAGTGAATGGAGGCAAAATATGCATTCGCATAAAATCTTCAGAATCTTCAGAAAGTTGACCGACATCGCTGGTGTCAGCATCACGTCCAGGTTTGACTTAGATCTATGTAACAGTTAGTGTCAGTGACAGTGTGGTGTGAACTTGAACTACATTGCTTCTATGAAGTTTGGAATTTTAGGACAGTCGGCATATTTTTGGTTTGTATAGGCAAAGTGTTCCAGTTTTTGATGGTTTGTGGCAAGAAACTATGAAGGTATGCTTGGTTTACATCGCAGAGGTATGAATCTTTTGTCGTCATCTCCTCTTGGACGGGCAGCTTTCACGACATAGGGCGGAATTGTCCACTGCGCTTTTATTATGTAACGCTTTGTAGAGCGTGGTGAGTCGACAGTGACGTCTTCTCTGCTCAAGTGGGTCAGTTTCAGATCTTGAAGCATAGATGTAACACTGGAGGTGCGATGATAATCTTTCTTGATAAACCTGGCAGCTCTTCGCTGTACCATCTCTAGTTTATTTATAAGATTTGAGTGATGGGGATCCCATACAGTAGATACATATTCTAGTTTTGGTCTGACAAGGGCAAGATAAGCAATTCTCTTCACCGGTGGGTCACACTATAGAGGTTACGTTTGACAACACCGAGGATCCGGTTAGCATCATTTGTTATTTTGTCTATGTGACTTTTCCATGTTAGGTTATTGGTGATGTGGATACCAAGATAACGACATTGGTCAACTGTTTTCAGATCTGTTCCCATGAGATTATAAGTGAAAACCTTGGGTGTCTTGCTCCTGGTTATGTGTAAGCACTCACATTTGGAGGGTTGAAATTCATCTGCATGATTCTGCCCATGATCTTAGCTTGTTAAGATCAGTTTGTAGTTGGACTTGTCTTGTTCAGCTTGGATTGGCGAAAAAGCAGGCAATCGTCAGCAAAGAGCTTGATTCTCGTTGAATTGTCGATCATTTCTCCAATGTCGTTTATGAATAGAGAAAACATTAGTGGCCCGAGAACGGTTCCTTGTGGGACTCCAGAAGTGACTGGGATAGAGGGTGAAAATCTCCATCTATAACTACTTTTTGAGATCGGTTTGAGACCAAACGTTTAACCGTCGAGTGTTTTCCCTCTAACTCCATAATGGTCCATTTTCATTAGGAGTTTTTGTGTGATACCAGGTCGAAAGCCTTGGAAAATCCAGAACAAGGACATCAACTTGACCCCCCATGACTTGGTCGAGATGACGCATGATTCTTCCGAGGTGTTAATTAGTTGGGATTCACAGGAGTGATGTTTAAGAAAACCATGTTGATAAGGCTTTAAGATCTTATACAATATCTATATGCCTCATGATGTTGTGTGCTATGATATGCTCCAGCATTTTACAGGCCACCGATGTTAATGAAATTGGTCTATAATGATGGGAGCTGATCTAGTTCCTTTTTTGTAGACTGGCAGACATTTGCAGTTAGCCAATCTTGGGGTACTGTTCCTTCGTTAATGGACTGATTAAATATTCTGGTAAGAATTGGAGCTATTTCTTCTGCACATTCCCTCAGAATATAGGTAGGAATCTTGTCGGGCCATAAGCTTTGTGAGGATTGAGTTCCTTCAATAACTTTAAGACTCCAGGTACACTGATCTCATAGTCAGGCATTGATGGAAATGGATTAGATTGCATGACTGGGATGCTGTTCGTTCATCCTTGGAGAATACAGAGCACATAGTGGTTGTTAAGGATCTCAGCTTTGCGAAGGTTATCACTCACCAATCCGTTTTCTGATTGCAGAGGCGGGCTCCCGTCCTGTCTTTTCTCTATGGGAGACAAATGACCAAGAATTTTTTGGTGATGTCCGAAGATTTTCCATGTGGAGTATGCTTCTGATGTAGTTGTTTTGTGCTTGGTCTAGATCCCTTCTAATAGCATTACGTAGTTTCCTGAATGCTAACCAGTCACCTTCTTTACCAGTCTTTTTAGCTTTATTAAAAAGACGCTTGCGTTTTTTTATCCTCTTTTAATTTGTGAAGTTAGCCATGGACATGTTTCCCATCTCTGACTGTTTTAGAGGGGATATGCTGCTCGATTGCATCTAGGATAGTATCTCGGAGTTTACACCAGTTGGACTCTACAGATATTTCAGTGTTGTAGTTATCACCTCCTATGTCCCTTATTTTATCCTTGACTGAATAAATATTCCCTTCTTGTACAAGTAGATTTTTCTTGGCTTTTTCTTGTTGAATTTAAGGCTAATGGAGAACTCCGCTGTCACTGCGAGGTGGTCACTCATTCCCGGGATGGTTGCCACATTACTGATGTAGTCCGGGTAGGTATGAGTAAAAGGTCGAGAAATTACCCTCTCTGGTTGGTTCTTAACTACTTGCGTCATATTGAAGCTTTCCGCTATATCCATGAATTTTTGATTAATAGTGGACCCATATTGGGAGTTGATGGTAAGGAGTTTGTGTCCCAGTTGATACTAGGCAAGTTGAAATCTCCCCCCAGTATGATGAATGGTTGGGAGCTAGATCCTGAGGTCATCTTAGATAGGTTTTCCTCAAGGCTTAGTAGTGATTCCGTACTTGAACTTGGGTTTCGTAGAAGGATCCAATAAAGATTGGTTTTTTACCTTGGATGTGGATTTTACCCCAAGAGCCAGTGTCGTTCATGCTGTCAGGTGGGCTACGAGGAGATCACTCCTATATGCTAAGATTGTTCCCCCGGAGCCAAGACAGTTGTCCATTCGGTAGGCGCTATCCCCTGATGGAGACCTGTACTATTAGGGAATGTGGCATCGAGGTGCGTCTCAGTACGAGTACTATGTTACATTCTGCGCCAGGATCAATGACTGCAATTCTCCTTGCTTGCTTGTGCTTCTAAGGCTGCGGCAGTTTACTATAATTAACTTAAGTTTCTTTGGCGCTTTTGTCACTTAGGCTGTTTAACTGATTCAACTGGTTTGGTGGAGTATTACTCTGATCTTCCACATCAGATACATCAGAGAGTGCTGAGAATGGATTAGCATCCAAGAAAGAGGATGAGTTGTTAAAGAAAGATTCTAGAAATTGGGTAACTCACAAGTGTAACATATCCAAGTTACATTAGCTCCTTGCTTTTGAAGCTTCTTATACTGGTCCAGGGAGATATCCATGCAGCCCGTATGGTACCATCGTTCGCAGTGGTCACAACAGATGGCCGGGTGGTCATCAAGAACGATGTTGTCGCATACTGGACATCCATTTTTTTCTATACATTTGTGACAGAACCAGTTTTCATTTTCCGCGTTTTCCTGTAGACTTTTATATTCTTCAGTTGACAGGTTCACACACCCAATATGCTGCCATAGGTGGCAGGAGTCGCAATATACAGCTCTGTGGTTCTTGGCAACTGCTCTCCTACACGTACCACACGGGTGTTTAATAGGGCCAGGGTTAAGTTCACAGTCCCCAGATAAGATTATCAATAGTAATATTACTGATTGCTTGTTTCTCCCACTGGTTGTTTTCTCGATGCGTGGTAAGCCGAAGCGGTTTCTCAGATTCGTTGAGGACATTAAAAGAGACGGGACGTCCATTAAGGAGTTGGTATTTGTAATACTGCTGCTTGAAAGAGTACCGATGCAAGGGTGCTCACCATGGCTTGCCATGTACAAGTGGCTCAAATTTTTAGTGATCCAGAAGATGAAGATGGTGGTCACAATCTGGTTCAGGATAGCCATCATTAAAAATACAGATTCCAGAATTAAGTAACAAGTTAGATATTCTGGTTCCACTAATAAGGCCGGTAGACAATTCCCCAGGAAGAGGGCAAGAATCCAGAACAAGATGGTATTGCAGAGGGCAGATGTGAGTGGACAATAATCAGGAATCCAAGATGGTCGCCATAATCCTTAAGAAAAACAAAATGGCCGCCACTTTCCTGCCAAAAAAGGTGGTGAAGATTTTCTCTAAGAAATTACAAATATGAATTTAAAAATCCTTGAGGGTGGTTCACTGAGTGTCAATGATTCAGGATGGCACAAGATTGCACTAACATAAGCATTAAAAAGGTTTAAAAATCGAGTTTAAAATGTCATGTGCTGCACTGTTGACGTTGATGCGATTCCGTGGGCTAGCTGGGCATGCTCCGCCGAGATTACCCGCGCACTACTCGTTGACTTTGATGGCACAAATTTTCGTCGGGTCTCTCAAAAGTTTAGAAGTTTGCTCCTTGTTAAAAATCACAAATTGCACCACAAAATTCACAAAAATGCTGATGTCGATATAAAACAAGATGGATGAGAAGTAAAAAACACCAAAAAGTGACGAATGGTCATAAATTAAATAGTTTAAAAAAGTTAAAAAGACGGAGCTCCGGAGAAGCACGTCCGTTCACGTCCACACACACTGACTGATAATAGTCATACAGGTGCCGTAAATAGCAAAATAGTGTTTCATTTCATTTCAAAGACAAAGTTCAAAATTTCTCCTTTCAGTTCACGGCTAAAAATAAAACTTAAAAGCGAGGTGCCAAAAAGGTAAAAATTATTGAATTATGGTAACAATTTCATAATATATCATGTAAATTTGGAAGAAAATATATATTAAAAGTGTTAAATCAAACTTCAAAGTGAGTATGTAGAATTAAGACCCGTTCTGTTCTGACGGCAACAGAAGAGAGGTTCTCGATCTGGCGGCGATTTTCGTAACTGCTGTTGTTTAATTCCATGTTTATTGCATCAAGATAATCCTCAGAAAATGTAGCAAAAGATGGTATAAAAATAGTAATATGAAATATTGAATTATATGATTTCTAAATCATAAAAAACTAAGTGCGTAGCTTTTGGTCCCTCCTTCAAAACTTTTAATCCTCTTCCTCCATAAAATTTATATTGCACGTGCATCTATCCTTTCCACTCTCTGGTCACGTAAATGTTCAAAACAACAATGTCTCCATCTGATACAAAAGACACCAACACTGATGCTTGCAGTACATGTCATGAGTAGACTTCTCTCCGAGAAAAAGCGGAGGAAGAAGTAGAAAAACGATTTTGAAATGGGGTAGTGCGCCCGCTATTCGATCAAAGAGCTACATCAACAGCTGTCACAGATCACAAACACATTACTAACACATCAGCCTCCAAACTTACACAAAATATTTCTCAACACTACAATATACATTCAGCACAAAAATAATGAGTAAAAAATTTAAAACGAGATTAGACCTACAACCGGAGATAGGCCTAGATCTAATTCCACTGTAGTTTTTTTTCTTCTTTTTTTTTTTCTTTTTTTTCCCCAGTAATAACAAGTAGATTCCCTCTAGGAATATCTAGGGATATACTGTTGAATTAGTTATATGTTACATTTAAATTCTCATTTTTGCCTCTGTAATTGTTTTGTCATAATACAGTGGAAGCAACTGGATAATCAGCGATGCCTATTTCGAAGTGCCAATAGTGCATAAGTTTGGCATTATATCTCAGAGTCAAAGAGATGAACTTCAGGAACGTTTGCTACAACAGAATGTCTATCAGGTCTCAAGAACTCACATATTCCACAAACAACAAAGTAAAATAATATAAATTTCCTGAAGTTTTCGAGCTGATATACATTAGAATCAATTTTCTGATAAAGGGAATCTTCTTTACAGGACCATGAAATGTTGCAGATTGTTAACTGATATCCCAAATGCATTATATGATTAATAAGTCTTTTTTATTCTTGCCATTTCATAACTTTGGTAAAGCTTATATCTGCATTGTAGTTATATAGTCTTCAATGTTTTTATATAATTACACTAATGATATATCATAATTCTTGTGTTTAATCTCTATCCAGGAATCCATTGGAACTGTCAGAATCTTTCATCCAGCAGTTTAACAACCCAGGTAACCTTGAAGAAAAAGACAAGAATGAAGACCAAGCACTGAAGCTTCTTACAAGAATCAAGGTAACAATATTATTCCACAAGACACTTTGAACTACCCAAGAGAACTCACATGAAAGTCTCCAAGTCTAGTATAAATTTTACATGATATGTTTGAATGATTAATCAATATTGAAAAGACTCCTCAAATCCATTATGCTGTGATAAATTATCAATGCTCTTTATTAAGTACTTTTGCTTTTTCCTTCTATTAAACTTACACTAAGTTAGGATTTTTTTTGTTAAATGAGCAGAGAAGAGCAGGTCTCAAAGATGGAGGGCGAGTAATCATGTGGATATCCCAAGGGCGTGGTCAGAACTGTCCATGTTGGCACAGTGTCGAGGGAAAGTCCAGGAAGGTAAGTTCTATTCTCTCTTCAAAACAGTTAAGTCTTGAAAATGATGATTATAGTTTTTTTTTACATGACTGATGAAATAAAATATTTTAAAAATGATCAACCTTTATATTATCATCATCAAAAGACATGACTCAGTTTATGGGTAAAAACAGTAGAGGTGACCACAAGAGTAGTATCTTAAATACTTTTTTTAATTATTTTCTTTTTCAGAATGCCTGGATGCCCTGATTGTCTCTCTCAGACAAGCGGAATTTTCAGTCGAACATATTCCCAGTCTCTTCTATCTAGCTGAAACAACTCTTTACTGGCTGAGAACAGATGCAAGGATCAACCATTCTCAGGATTGGAGAGATTAAACTTCTCAAGGTAAGCTAATATATTATTTGGTTGGATTAAAAAAATAATTATAATTTGGGACAGGGGTTGGTTGAAGCATTAATTCCGCAAGTTCCAAATTTAACAAAATTCATTTATCAAATACAACAGAAATTTGATGAGTAATTGTATCAAGTTGTCCATTTAGTGCTTCTTAATTAAACAAAAAATAGGCATAAACACTGCAGAAATGGTGCTTTTTGTAAAATGCATTTCATAAATTCTTAAGCCTTTGATTACCAGTAGGCATGATAACCCAGGACTATATGTAACACAACATCAAGTCCTGGGCCTCGTAACACAAATGTTTGCGATCAATTGCAAATTTGAAAGAACTACTCTGATTGGTTGTTGGTCAGTCATTTGAACAAGAAGCACATGCAAAAACGATCTTGATTGGCTATTACCATTTTGCGATTGATTGCAAAGTTTTGTGTTACGGAGCCCTGAACACTAAAACTGTCAATTTTACTAAACCTGGAATGGTAACCATCGGGTTACAAATTGTACCTCTATAACTCACATTGGCTAGATCGATTGCAACAAATGTGTTTCAATGCATTTTGTTAAAGTTATGAGAAATCTAAGAGTTGACAGTAAGCTTATAACATTGTTCTACAAGGCTCTGATACAGAATATTTTGAATTTCAATCTAATGTGCTATTATGGCAATGCTACAAATGCTAATAGAAAGATGCTAGAACGCGCAAGGAAAGTAGCAATGCGTATCATAGGCGTCGATCTACCCCCATTGAAGATTTGTACCTTCTTATTAGTACTCCTCGTCTACTCTCTCTCTCTCTCTCTCTCTCTCCCTCTCCCCCTTTTTACTTCTTTGCATTCTTCCCCTTCCATTCCTTCTCTCTCTCTCTCTCCCTCTTTCTCTCTCTCTCTCTCCCTCTCTCTTTCATAATCTTTCTTTGCTTTTTCCCCCTTCTCTCTCTCTCCCCTCCTTCTACTCCTTCCTGTCTTCTTCTACTCCTTCCTGTCTCCTTCTACCTATACCAATCTCATTAATATGATGTCTTGTAAATATCATATTGTTATGTACCATTCCGTAGTGTTTAGTTGATGCAAGGACTACTTCTGAGTAGTATATAAAATGTATACATATCCGTTTTATTGTTATTCCTGCCTTCATTATCTTTATATATTTAAACTGACAAACTTGAATTGAACAAACGAACATAATGAACTAATAATGTAATATTTTATAATTGACATAATAATGATTACGACAATAATAATTTTGATAACAATGTTTGTAATAATGTAAATAACTTTAATAATGATAACTATGCATTTGTTGCCAGTGTTCTGTTAAGATGCCTCTAAAAACCATGGATATGTTAAACTGTGCACATTGAATCCTATCATTTATATGTTTTTTCGTATTTTTTTTTCTTCATATTTTCATTTATTCTATGTATATGTAAATTGTAAACCAGTGGAAGAAGAATTTCCGTTTTTGGACAATAAATGATTTATCTTATTTATCTTATTTATCTTATCTTATACCCCCAACGACTGATGGTATTTTTTTTTAATATTGGTAGATGGGTCAGGCAGTGTTCATGAGGTTGTTTTATCATCACATGGCAGGCCATCTGCAGGGCAGATCAGACTTCAAAACTAGACTCCTCACTTACCTATCAGGTGAGTTTCATGACGGTTTATTGCTCAGACTTTTACATCAAATTCAAAATATCCAAAATCTTTTGAAGGAAATTTCCATATGAACATAATATTGTATTGTTTTTGTGTGTTATATCCATTTGAATGAAGGTTGTCTGTAAACCTAAAATCGCTTTATATGATCTGAGAGACTTTCAATTTTGTTAATATGACGAGTGATTTAATACATTATTGTATTCAGTATAAACAAGTATGCGTGACCAGAGGAATGGAGTGTAATGATATTTTGGTATTATATCCACCAATACCAACCATATTTCGCCAGTAGAGAGAGTTATTAATTAAACAGCAAACCGAAGGACTAGGAAGCTACATGTATCACTTTCAGTCATAATCTAAATCAACAGATTTCCATAACGTTGCATGTTTTTATCTATCACACTTTTTATAACCATGGAATATCACAGCTATCACACAGGGTAAGTTGTGTGCACAATTGAGTTATATAGATGAATTCATGAATGCATATTTATAAAAAAATTTAAAAAAAATAAAGACAAAAAAATCCTTGCTAGATTTGTAATTTATCTAATCAATGGGAACATTGCCATGCACAGCAAATGTAATAATGTGCAGCTTATTTGTAATATGCAGTTTGAAATAATAACTAAAATTGCCTTTATCTATTCCCGTATCTGCTTGAAAAGGAAATTTATCAGTGATATAAATGTAGCTTGGGCTATACAAGTGTCAATCAGAATTTTATCTGCTTTAACATATCATTGGGGTGTAACAACTTCTAACACTTTAATATTAGCAGGTATGCCATAATTCTTCTTTGAAAACCAATAATCATTCTCACGCCTTTTTGATGTACATGCAGCAGACTAACAGACCTATGCCTATGTTTTATAGATGCATCGCTAATATTTTGACTTGCCCTTTTTAAAAATTGTTCTTAAATAACAAAAAAGTGTTTTAAAATAATCTTGCTTCTCTTATCACATTAACTTTAATTTTCAAATTTTCAATATTAAAATCACTCTAATTTGTAACAATTTTGTGAATTAAATAGAAGATGCATACTATGAACTAATTACTTTCCTATCACTTCTGTACAAGAGCTGCTACTATGAGTTCTTATAAGTTTACTGCACACTATTGGCAGTGTAATGTATTTCTTAACCATAGTGATTTAGTATAATATTTCGGTAATTTTACTGACTCATGTCCAAGTGGCTTGTCTTATTTTGATGACAAAGTATAACTTGTAATTTAATTTAATTCTTTTTGCAAGAAATATTTTTCAATATAATATTGTGTGCATTAGTGTGATTATAAGAAACCAAACAGGTTTCATAAAATCCATTTGTCTTGATTAATTAAAACAGAAAATGGGGTGGGGGTAGATTATCCTTTTCTTTTTAATACTTTCAATTCTATTAGATTGTTATAATTGTATTCCCCCTTTTCTATTAATTTATTATTTTTGCCGGGATCAGGATTTGCTGAGAATGAAGAAGCATATAGTCCATACCCTGGTGCACATCTATGTTTAAGATTAATAGCTTCTATTGGTAAGATGATTGTAGGTGAAGTGATGATGGAGGAACTCAAGAAACATCCTGATGAACTTACAAGAGATCTCTCTGATCAACACATTCATCATGTAAGTGGAACTCAATTTGCTTAGTGTGTGTGTTTGTTTTTCAGTTTAGGTACACTTCATTTGAAATAAAGAATGTGCTACAATTAAAAATCTATAATTCTGTTTGGGATAGCATTTCAAAAATATGTTTTAGAAAAACCAATCTTCTAGGCAATAATGCTTTATTTTTGCCTATGATGTACCAATTGTTTTCCAAGAGAATATCATCATGTTGTATTCTTTTGTTTGTTCAATTCCATCTAGGGTATATTTTGATGACTGTAAAAATCATAATAAATAGTAGAAAATTGTTTTCCAAACTTGATAATGAGAGGGAAATTTATTAAGGTTAGGCTTAGTCTAGTCAGACTAGACTTTAATAGCAGAACAACATTGTATAATCATGATTGTTATGCCGTAAATATTCAAAAGTAATAAGAAATGAATATTAAAGGAAACTGAAATAACAATAACATAATTTCCTTAGAACAGCATTGTTAGTGAATGATAGCATGGTTTGATTTCATCATATTTACACATTTAATTTCAGGAACTTCTTGAAAGTGAATCAGATCACCATATTGCGAGTCCTTCAAGCCCACCAAACTTCCATCGCCACCCCCTCCTCGGAGTACCCTAGGAAGCACTCCTGTGCGAGGACCATCGGCAAAAGAACCAACCCTGCCTCCTCTAAACTCGCATTCAGCCAACTGCACACTCAAACCCAACTACACGCGTTCCAGACCAAACACCCCAGGTGCAGCTCTCCCTATCGCCACATGCAGGTTCCAGCGTCGGCCAGATACATATACTAGCAGTATCCATGACCCTTAGTCCTAGTCTCGTGGCATGCTTGGATGTCTGGCGCTGTATGCAGTTCATCTTAGCTCGGGCTTTCCTGAAGCAGTCAGAGGCATTGTCATTATGTGGGACTACATTATAGGTTCTCAGAACATTGGTAGAGATTTCAATTTTGTGTACTAGAAAATGTGAATGTGACGGTTGGCTTTTAGTGAGATTTTATATATTCAGAGGTGGGAGGTGGCTTCTGAAAATAACTATACTTAACCTGCAATGGACTTCTTTTTAAAGATCCATTCTTAATTTCCTGTAAATAAGAGTTTGGGCATCTAATTTCTATACAAATCATTGTCGATTGGTCAATTAGATTACTAATATGAGAATAAAACGAGAACTGCTGAATATACTTACTGCTATCCAATAAAAGAGAACTAGTGGTCACTCTGTCTCTTACAAAGATTCTGCTAGGATCGAAAGATTAGTCTTATTTTTCACTCAGATTACTAATTGGATCAAATTAAAGTAGATTTTTCATTGTAAAATCTATTCAATTCATTTTAATTTGTTTAAATGGGCAATCTGGTGATGCAACTGGAAAAAAAAACTTGTTGATTTGTTTTCCTTTTCCTCCCCCTCCTTCTCAGGGTGGATGCAGTAAGTGCTCTCTTCATTATCTCTGAAGCAGCAAGGGTAACATGAAAGTCATGAAAAACGTTGGCAAAACCTGGCTAGGGGTGTGGTCCCAGCAACCTCAGCTCCAGAGATCCACACCGCAAAGCAAGCAGGTAGTAGAGCCCAGTCAAACTGATCGCTTCGACAACCTGGGAGAGGATGTTGAGCTTGATGGTTTTGATGAGGGGTCCGAAGATGGCTCGAAAGGTATGGTTACTTCATATTGTTGACAGTGTGGAAAATCAATTTAAGATTGCACATGTTGAGAATTATTTTACGTCTGTTCTAATTAGATCTTGATGATAGTAATGATGAGGTCAAAATTCAGAGGTCATGATGCCTGGATTCGTTGATTTAAGGGTGAAGCACAGTTTAGATACAGTCACATTTGTCTGATGTCAAACACGGATCAGGGGGGGGGGGCCCCAGGAGGCCTGGGCCCCCCCCCCCCCACAAAAAAAAAAAAAAAAAAAAAGAAAAGAGAGAAAAGGGAGAAAGATGAAAAATGAAGAAAGAAAGAAGAAAAAGAAAGAAAGAGAAGGGAATAAAGCCTGATCCTTGTACAATTTTCGCCCCACCTATATTCATATGAAGAAGTGCGCAATAGGGCCTAATTGGGTTCTAAACAACCATAACTAAGGCCTTTAATGTGGAGAGGGTCAAGAGGCCGATTTTTTTTCCATACTGTATTTTGCAATATACTCGCTCCGAACGTTGTTTGTAAAGAAAACAAAATTACATACTGACGAAAGAAGAAAATAGGAAATTTTTAATACTAAATTTTAAAATTTCACAAGGAAAAGAGGCATCGTGGACCCTTGCCTCATGGGAAAATAGACGGCCTTGTGGGAATATCACTAGAAAGTGCCTCTTTATTTATTCCATATATCTTTTAAAACCCAACTTTTTCAGCTCCCTCTTCGGATTGCAAAGTATACTAAATATAATGCACAATTAACTCAAAATACTGAATAGCGTCTATAATAGGCATACATAGTTATCTAAAAAAACGTAATACTAGAAAGTGCCCCTTTATTTATTCCATATATCTTTAAAAAACCACAAATTTTGAGCTAAGCGCTTCGCGCGCCCAGCTGATACTAAATCATAGATGCACAAATAACTCAAAATTTTACCTCAAAATTTGAGCTCGGGCTTCGCGCTCGTGGAGTACTAAATAGGATCTATAGTCTCACAATTATCTAAAAAAATTTAAATAACTAGAAGAGGCCCTTTATTTACTCACATATATCTTTTTAAAACCCCAAAAAATTTCGGATTCCGCGCTTCGCACTTGCGGATACTAACTCAAAAATCATAATGCACAAATGACTCAAATGTTTACCTCAAAATTTTCGCTTGCGCTTATTCGCCTCCTTCGAGTTGTCGGTCGCAGATGCTAAATATTACACATTATCATCTAAAAGTTTTAATACTAGAAAGTGTGCCCTTTATTTATTTATTCCATATATTTATTTAAACCCCAAATTTTCTGCTCGTGCTTGCGCGCTCCTGATAATAAATCATAATACACAAATAGACTTCCATTTTTTACCCTCAAAATTTTCAGCTCGGTGATACTAAATAGGGTCTATAATAACAATTATCTAAAAATTTTTTAATACTAGAAAATAGCCCCTTTATTTATTATCCACATATTCTTTCAAAACGCAAATTTTTTAGCTGCGCAGCTCGTGGATACTTAAATAGGGTCTATAATACACAATTATTCTACAAATTTTTATACTAAGAAGAGCCCTTTATTTATTTATCTATATATCTCTTTGTTTTGTTAAAAATTTCTGATTTTTTAATAATATTTTTATAATTAGAGGAGTAAAATAAAAATTGTTTAAATTCCTTGTTTTAGGTCAGTATGGGCCATATATCGGGAGATATTTTAACTCGCGCTTTGGCGCTCGTTTGCCCGCTCGCTCAAAATTTTTTTTCTTTTTTCAAAGTTGGCCCCCCCCCCCCCCTCCTTGGAAAATCCTGGATCTGCACCGGTCATACTCTGATTTAATGGATTTAAGATGGAATCAATGTATATTGAAGATTAAACCAAGGGATAGCTAGCTTGGGTTAGCATACCACCTGGTTGTTCTTTATTACGAGACATCCCACGGTATCCTGTTCTTATCCCTCAAGACTCTCCCGCAGTGGAAAGAAGGAAAAGAAGAAAAATATCTCACATCAATAAGGATATCAACTGAAATCACTGATTACTTGTTTAATTTGAAGCAATGTACCAATATGTGCAGCTTCAATAGTATCGATTTGGACTACTTTCTAATATTTGGTTGATATTGAGTCTATTAAAAAAAAGTCATAATTAGAAAACAATTGTGAAACGAATAATCACTTTAAGTCGTATGATTTGATCAATTCATGTAATTTAGTTTGTCAAGTGTATTTTCCATGGCAAATTAAGATATTTTTGTCAAAATGTTCAGGGTATGATAATCATTTTATTTAAAAAGCAAGTAGGTCTGATCATTCATACTTGTGACATGTATACAACCCTCATACTGTCTGTTTAGAACACCGAATATCACAGTACAACAATTCCACTTTTGATACTTGTGACGAATACCCTCGGACGACTCTCTATGAACAGACGTTATGCTTTCAAATTACCAATATACTAGAACGAAAATGTCACAAGGTGAAGCTTCATAACCTAGTAGTTTTCCTCCAAAGTTAGTGTGCATAACATGCCTAACTGACCTGTTCTTTACGATCCAGTAGTCCTTTCCTCCTTCAGTTGTTCCATATAACCCACAATGAGAACACCATGGTCCAAGAGGGTAGTGCTACATTGAGGCTCGTTGTAAACACCTGTAAAAACAAGATGGCGTCATCAACGTTATATACTGTTGATTTTAATTGTATGTTATACATACACTCAGCATTTGAACTCCTTCAAAGAAATGACAAAATGTCCCAAACAAAGGAAAAGATCAAAAAAGATAAGAGAGAGGGGGAGGTCCATTATTCCTTCAAAACAATCTTAAAGTGCAAGATTTTCTCCATCGGAATGATTGTTATTCTACGATCCCTTTCACCAAGTTAGTCAGCTTCTCAGTGAACGTTGTAATCCAAAATACACCCACTTTCTTCCCCTAAAGACTCTTGTAGCCCTATTCGATCAAGTTCAGTTTTGTTAAGTGTCCTCCCAAGAATGTCCTTGGGCAAAAACAAAACTTTCATTTGTTTCCGTCTAGGAGTTGGGCCAGTAGTCAGGTGGTCTACTTTCTTCAGACTAGTTATGTTGTCGGTAAACATTTCAAACAAACTGCAATAGTTTTTATCTATTTGCTTTGAACCGGAAGTCTGTATTTAATCTATATCCTTTGGTTTGTCGATGCTTTATTTGATATTTACCCGAGCTGGTAGAGCTGGAAAGAGATGGCTGGCGTCGATGGCCACTGAGATTGGACCAATGTTGGCAACAGCCTTCTGGAGAGCCTTCTCGCTTCGGATTTGACGTCAATGTATCCAGTCATAGTAAGCGCTCCTACGTCAGCCTTCTTGAAGTGGCAGTGACCGTCAGACTAGAGAAATATAATTGACATATTAATATTGACTACCAATATTAATTATTATTTTTTTTGACGCTGTAATTGCCTGAGAGGGATTAATTTTACTCCTTCCATTGTAAAATCCGTTGTAAGGTCTTATTATTTGGAATGATCTTCGTCGACCTCTTGAATGTAAATTTACCGTACTCGGCTATATATCCTCGTTCGACTAGAAAATAACTCTGATCTGACTATACATAATGTGTCATACATCACCATAAAGGGTATGAAATGAACTTAATGCAAATGAGGTCGTAAAGTCATTTCAAGGTCATATGATGTCACAAGGCTCATTAATATTCATGAAAAAAATAATAAAATGCATTAAAAATGCTAATTTCAACCATTTAAAGAAGAGGTTTGTCATAGAAGTACAACCAAGAAGTGTGTATTTTCTGTTTCTATAGTTTCTATAATATAATATTCAGGTCTCAGAAATAGTCTCACAAAAGTTACTGAGCTGATGTAAAATCATGCATTTTTATTACTCACCCTCCCATCTTTAGAAATGAAACAAAATAAGTGTTTTTTTACATTTATGTTTTGTATTATGTTTCTTTTGCTTTATCAGAGGGATTTTTTAACAAAAGATATTGCTAAGCCTTAGCTACACCAATTGTTTAATGAAAAATATCATAGGGAATAATTGTCCCATGTGTTACCTGTCCCGTGTGTTACCAGACATTTTTTTTAAAACTTGACCTTTGCCAGAAAACTCAAAGTTGTATTAACGTTAAAATATGTCCTTAAAATATTTACATGTTTAAGAGGATAAGACTATGCAATTTTAGACCTACTTTTTAAATTCAGAGTTAGATGTGAACAAAGTCAAAATTTGAAAATACTATTTTTTTTCTGGTCCCATTTGTTACCAACGAATTTAGTTATTTCAACTATATTTTATGTTTTTGTTGAAGATTCTTAGTACGATCAAGAATATACCTAAGGATTGAGATTTCATTAAAGATTTTTCAAACAAACCCTACTTTTGGCTCTGAATGTCCTGTTTTTTACCACACAAAATAGCTTGGACTTGCCCATCTGTAAAAACCTAGTTAACCAACACACCATCAATTGTTTATGATAGAAAATGCCACCATAAAGACTAACTGACTTAGTCCTGAGCTATGTTTGATTTGTAAAACTGACCTCTCCAGTATTAGGGTAGCTGGCCTCTGTGTCAATGCCTCCTACATCGATGATATACTGGTACACCTCGGCCTGGTCCTTAGGACCTTCAGTGCATCCTCCCCCCTTGCTAACGCAGTCCATCAAGTTCTGTTCGCTGAGGCTCACCAACTTGTTGGTCTTCTTGAAGTGCTGTCCTTCCAGCGTTCCGGTAGTACTGAATGCCCAGGATGAAGCACATTGTTCCTGGAAAGAGGAATGAATACTAACTTGATAAACCTTTTAAATTTTGTTTTGACAATGTTAATGAAATTAATATCATATGTGTCAGGTCAGGGGTTAATATCAGCAAATAGCCATAGACAATTAACTCTTAAATAATATTAAATAATAGTTTCGTCCGCAAAAAGTAAGACATTGTAAGAATGCCATGAGGGGTAAAAACCCATTTAGGCCTACTTTGTAATTTTGGGTATAATAACTGAATGAATTTCCTTCGAACGGTGACTATAATAATGTATCACAAATTAGTGTAAAGTTTTACATCGAGACCTCATTATATTCATACAATGTACGAATTTTGTGCGTGATATACTTATTTGATCCAGCTAATTGGATTTATGAAGATATGAGTTATCTTTTTATAATCATATTCATTGTATCCAGACAAGATCATGTTTGCCCACAATTATCTCATTTAATATTCATCTTACAGAATTATTTATTTCCGTAATAGAGGTAATATGGGTAATGTGGGATATACCAAAATGCATTACCATTTTGACAGGTGTTACGTAACCCTTGGTTCGCCAGTCAACACTCTTGGGGAGCTCACCAACATTGCTTGGAGGGAGGAAAGTAGAGGCTTTGGTAGCCTTTGATGAGTTTTTCCCTGAGAAACCATTCATCATTGAGATGAACTCATCATTTTCCTGTTGATATGAATTACCTTAATTTTATTTAACAATAAACGACAAGTGGTCACATATTGTAATGTAATTAGAATGCATCTTGTTCATGATATTCGTTTTGTTACTGAATATAAAGTGAATTGAATTGGTTTTTTTTTTTCTCCGCACTTTAATTCCTTCGATTAACAAAATTAATCTAACGTAAATTTTTTTTTTCTCCAAATCTATTGGAGTAATATTTAATCAGATTGCATTTATATTTCTAATTGAAGAAAAGAATGTTATACTTAAGTCATCGATTAGAATATTTCAATCAACAAGATTAAGATTTTACTACCATTACAGTATATTTTAATCCAATCATTGATTATTTTTAATCTAAAGCATTGAAATTTCTAATCTAAGAAAGATTAAGAATTTTCAATCTTAAGTTAGATTAATCAACTTGAATTGAATCGAATTTATGAGACTTCACCAGTAAAATGTACATGGTATTTTGTAAACATTACAAAAAGAGAGAGAGAGAAGAAAAAAAGATACATAATTATATAAAAGTATTATTGGTAACATATTGAATATAGAGTGTCATAATACAGTTATAATAATCCATTGACATAAGATATACTAAAAAGTGAGAAAAAAAATAGTTATAATTATTCATGGATGTAGTATATATATAAATGGTTTTAACATAATCATCATAATTATATTGACATAATTTATTTACAAAAAAAAAAAATTCATGAATATAGTAATATATACAAATAATTTGATGCATTTTGGTCCCTAATTTGGTCCCTAATTCTGGATATCCTTAGAGTAAAATAATAAATTATTATAAATTGAAAACGGAAACAAATTGAATCTTGAATTTAATCTTGAATCTCTTGAATCATTATAAATTATAAATTGCAATCTACAATATTAAATATTGTAGATTGCAATTTTAAGCGATGGAATTTAGAGTGAATATCATTATTAACATGTTCATGTCAACAAGAAGAGCATATTTCTAAGAGGCATCAAATCTATTAAAAAAAAAAAATAAAAAAAAAACAGTGTCGCTGATATCAGAACATTGTTGTTTGAGCAAATAATTCACCAAATTCTCCAAACACTTGTATAAAATTTACAAACGGGGTAATTTCAAAAGGTTACAAAAGAGCTTTTGGCGCCTTTTGGAAATAATGGCTTCGTACATTTACTGGAAACGTACCATAATTGATACAAAATGTAAACATCGTGTTCAATACAGGACTATGGCATAACACTCCTTAAGAAACAAAATAAGTTGCATAGCAGAATGCTTTAAAAAAGGAGGTCAATCTGTTTTCATTACAAAATATATTATGAGTGGTTTGGGTTTGGGTTTGGGGACACAGACTTTTACTAACTGCTTTACAACAATCGTCAAGAATATGTTTCCATTTTCAAGAAAATATTATTCTAAAGAGATAATAATGCCGCCCTTTTTGAGCTTTCTGTTTTGACGTAAATTTACGTCTATCTGAAGAGAGCCGTTAAACTTTTAATTTTTTATTTCGGTCACGCGATTTGAAGGGTTATTTGCATTGAAGAGTCCCGTTCACTCAAACTTATAGTTTAAAGATTCCTTTTATTACAATCTTTGGTCTCGTGATCTACATATCGATCAATATTTGACACTGTCCCGTGATATATCAATCTAAGGCAAAGGTCAAAATCGCTGATATATGAGGTTGAAAAAATTGCCCTTGATTTAACTGATGTTAATTTTTTCTATATATTTCATAGGCTTCAGTCGTGATTTAAAAGGGAAAGAGGTAAATTATTTATTCAATCGATCATATCAAGATCATGAAGAGATAAATAAATATCACAAGATACTTAACTTTTAAACGTAGGAACTTTTTTTTTTTATTACATCTCTATTTTAAAGATGGGATTTACATGAACATAACCCTATAAAACGTCAAAAGAGAAGTTTATTTATTGAGGTAGTTGATAAAACATGAATCGTGACTTTTTATGAAATAATGAAGACAATAAAGGAAGATAAATTAAATGGAGAAATATTTTTAATGAGGGATGGAATAAGTGCATATTGCATGAGAGATAATAGACATGACATTTGATGAAAATATCAAAACAACAAAGAGGTAGAATTCCATAGTTCAAAGCTACCGGTATGTCAAAACGTACAGTAGGGGGCCTATAGAAGACTCAAATTCATTATATCATTAAAAACTGCCTCAAAATGCTATACATGTATTATTTTATCACTTTTTAAGCCTTATTCCTAAAATTGGAGGGGAAAAAATAAAACTTTCTTTTTTTCTTACTGACCAAGTCACCGAACTGGTTCATTCCAAGCTCATAGCTGATGTGGCCCAAGTCGAACTGGAGGTTGTGCTTGATGACAATCTCTAGATTCTTCTGCCAGATCAATCTCCTTGACGCCTCCTCGTTCACGTCTCGGTATACCTTACCGTATTTGCTCTTCCATTGCGCAAAGTCCTCATCGAAGTCGCTGAACAACATAGACTGCGCGTTGACCACGCAGGCAACAATGAGCGTTACAACAGAGTACCACATGTCTGCAGAAATGTGTTGGGGAATGAAAATGTACAAAGAACATTCAAATATGAATGAGGAAGGAAAGATATCTAATGGACTGGACTGGACTTGTGATTATAACATAATCAATCAATAATTAGTTCTTCCTGCGCACATTAATATTCCCACAATAAGATAAAATATGAATCATAGAGACATACCTAGTATAGACAGAATATAAAGTTGGAGTCTTACGTGGGCCTATATTGAGTTAAGTTCTAGTAGTTTATATTTCACCTGAGACAGAAACATGGGCATGCATGTGATTAATGTTTTTTTACTGAATCGAATGAGTATTGACTTTAAATTATATTAGGGCTATAAAAACTAATGGG
Source organism: Paracentrotus lividus (assembly GCA_940671915.1). NCBI lineage: Eukaryota > Metazoa > Echinodermata > Echinoidea > Camarodonta > Echinidae > Paracentrotus > Paracentrotus lividus. Next base: position 29,942,990 of record CALNVZ010002100.1, on the reverse strand, counting down.
TGCACTGGCTCACCTGCTTTAATACAAGGAGACACTACTGCAGAAGACTGTTATGGCAAAGGAGTTACCACTAAATGTCAGACAGTCGGTTGCAGATACATGCAGGGCTTTTAGACAATGAACTTTACAGAGTCACATTAGCATTTCTAGTTCAGGTTCAGCTTTACCAAGCAAACAAAATGGCCCCAAAAATATCTTATTTGGAGAAGAGAGGCCTGTTGCTTACGGTGATTCCAGCATCGGTTCACTGAAAGAAGCATTGTTTTTGTTTACCTCCAGTTCGGTTCACCTAGGCGCGATTTCAGGGAACCATAGGGGGCCCGGTAAACAAATTGGGCACCGGCACCCCCCACACACGTTCCTGTTTCCCACCCCCACCCTGGCCCCATATAAAACCACCCCCCCCCCCCCAGCAAAAAAAAATAAAATAAAAAAAAAAAAAGAAGCAAAGTAAATATAGACGAGAGGGGGATTGACCCCCAACCTTATCCCTAAAGCTGAGACATGGTGACCTTTTTGATGGCCGAAGGCAAAAAAAATTAACACCATTTCTTATTTACTTGCCATAAAAAAAAAAATTAACACCTTACCCCCCCCCCCCCCCCCTCTATTGCTCGGCCAGCGTGACATAAAAAAAATTGAGTGTACCTTTTGGCTTGCCCGTGTAACGGAAAAAATTTGGGTGTACCAAATCTGAAATTCTGATTTTGGGCTCCCCCCTGTAATGAAATCCTGGATCGCCACTGGATGTATCAGGAATTTGCACATATCCTAAATTTCTCTCATTGAAATTATCTAATAGAAATAAGATATAAATAAGAAACAAGAATAACTTGCAACTTGAAGTTTATACCCCCCCCCCCCAAAAAAAAAAAAAAAAAATAATAATAATAATAAATCAAAAATTATATAACAAATATTGTACAATTAGGTTAGATGATGAAAGGATAAAATGATAGTCAAGTCTGGTGCCTTTATACATTTGGAAACAAACAAATATATAAGAATTTTTTTGGGACAATACTTGCCACTTTAAAGAAAAAAACAAAACTACACAGATACATGCATACAACTGTACTTTTCCAATAATCAAAGTTGCATACACTAATTATAAACATAAACTGAGGTGAGTTACAAATACATATTGGGACAAGGTTATACAGTTAAGCACTGAGAATTTTTTTTCCTTTTCCAGGGAGCTTAAGTGACAACCAGTCAGTTGAAATCCGACTCACAGAGATGCTGGATTCTAAGATGGAGCTGCGGAGTGATTCAAAGTCCAAGAAATTCAGTCTAGATTCTGAGATGTCCTTAGGTTTGAAGCAAGCTAGTAATCTGAGTAGTAACTCACTCCTCAAGTCAACGAGCCTCAGGAATACTTCAGTTGCTGTTAATATTGATAGTCCACAAGTAAGAATGAAAATTACCTTTACAAGGTGTTTAAAAAGTTTCGTTAATAAACAGTCCTGATTTGGTTTAATGTCACAGATGATTTGCAATCAAATGAGCTAAACTTCTTGAAACAGTGTACAACTGAGCTCTATTGATTTTGATCATCTGTGACATTGATATCAGTGGGTACTGTAATATCTTTGTGATTTATTTTGCAGGGAAACCTTTTGGTGTTTAACTATTTATTCTTGAAGTTAAATGCAATACAGTTAAAGGAAATTCATCATATCTACATTATTTCATAACTGAGGAAATCCTTTCATGTTTGTATGAAAGTATGGATTGATACAAATCAAAATAATAATTGGGCTTTTTTCATGATGTGCCATTTTTCAGTCTAAAATCATGCTGAGAGGTTTGTTTTGTGATAATTTGCTTTTAATGGTCAAGACAAAGATTTCTTGTGGTTAGATTCAGCTTCTTTGTGCTATATTTTTGTCATGGTTTTCCTTTTATACAAGTTCTTACTTTAACTAACTAAATGTCATTTATTTCATTGTTCCCACTAGGACAAGAGAGCCGCTTCTCTGAGTGACAGAAGCACAGCCCTGAAAGGATCGGGGAGCAGCATACACAGCGTTCCCGATGTCAGCAGCCGTGAAAGTCAACTGGACTCTGCCGGAGCCCTCCTGGGGAACCATGTCTACTCTCAATCTCCTGTCATGGAGGAAGACGAGGATGATATGGACAGTGATCTCATGCCTGGTGATGAGAGTGAGGTGGAGATAAGTCGGGTGGACGTCACCAAGCAGTATGGTCCAGCCACACCAGGACTCCTGAATGAGGTCTCTGGAGGACTGAGGATGAGGAGGGAGGTTAGCTTTGATATTGACATCGTTGGGGAGGAGGCCGTGGATTCAGCGGAGAAGAGGGTACCGGCTCAGAAGAAAGCACTGGAGCAGCAACAAGCAAAGAGTGTAAAGACGACGGGTGATGGAGGAAATAAAGCATCCAAACAAACTGGACAGAAACTGGAAGGAAAGCAGACTCCACTAACCAGGAGACTTCAAGCAAAAACTATGGTATGTTTAGATGATTATGTTGATCATCAAATATAAGTTTATGTATTGTAAATATAAAGGAAGTTGTAGTTCTCTAATCATTCTAGAGTTCTAGAGTTCTGTATCTATATGTTGAAGGGATTTTAAAATTAATGCTATTATTATCAATTTTGATCGATTTTTTTTTAATGTTACTTGTTTATACAATTTAGCATTGTTTTTAAAGTCTCAGTTATAAATCCAAGATTCTCTCATTATGAAATTGATAGGGAGTAAAAAGTATAAACTTACATTCTGCTTTTTACAGTTGAATGGAATAAAACCTCACAAATTTATAGCATCTGAAAACAATAAAGTATGGGCATACAATACTATAACTGAAAACGAGGGATAGATTAGAAGGATTTAATTGATTTCATATTTAATGAAACCAAATGTATGAAAAAATTTAACATAAAATATGAGAAAATATGTTTCTTTATTTTCTTGATAGGTGTCTGACCTAGATGGGATCAATGGCTGGCCCTGGGAGGTAGCCTTTGCCTATACAGAACTCATGGGTAATCTCTGTCTCCATGGTAACACTTCTAACATTCAGAAGAGAGCATTAGTTGGAGATCGCAAGCCAGATTACCGCAGTGCCCCTTGTATGACATCTCAGAAACTGAGTGGATTAGAGAGTGCTGGTTTACTGGATATGGCTGAGTATGAGAATGCTCCAGAAGATGACTTAGGTGAGAACCTGCTACATGTAAATTATGGTTTCATTTGTTACTTTGGATTTTATATATAATATATTGTAGGGTGACTTCCTGAAAATTCATTTAATTTTGAAACACCTCTTAAAGGCCCCTGAAACTCAGAGGTCGTGGGGAATGCACGTTTTTCCTGAGCTCCATTGACTCGTACACAATCAACAGTGAGGCTTACGCATGGGTCGGACTACTGGAGAATAACATTCGGACAGCACGAACATGACTATATTGACTGAATTCAGTCAGTCAATAGGGTCAATAGCTTCGGGTTCTTGATTCCTCAACAATCCTTAGTTTATAGACTATCAATGGATCTCTTTGTATAAATTCAAAGAGAGGACTTGTATAATGCTCCATGTCAACAAAAAAACATAGGTTAGATTTACTTCGGAATTCTGGTTAGTTAGTCTAGCCATGAAGGATTAACTTTAGATGCGTTGTTGCTGCAGATTATGCAACACGCCTCGGGCTCTGCATGCCATGTCATTATTTCGTCTGAGATAAGGTGATTTTCCCATGTTTTATTAATTATACATCCCTTTAATTACAGATTCAGGTTTTGAAAGCTTGTTACACTTGGGTGTCTTTCCATGTGTACATGTACATCTATTGATGTGTCATTTTACCAGCAAAATATTTTACTAGTTGAATTATTTCACAAAATGAGAAAATGTAGTTCTTTGAAAGTATTTAATGCTTGATTTTTATTATATTACTTTTAATGAGATTCCATTATTATATAAATTCTTTCAAATTGATTTTACAGTTATCAAATGTCAGAATTCATGTTGCTACATTGTGTATAACTTAACTGTTTTGTTGTTGTTGTTGTTATTGTTTTTAAAACATGTGCATCTCCAATTACACCCATATAAAGGTCTAACAGAGGACTGGTCTTGGAGAGTACGCTATGCAGCTATTATTGGCCTTGTGAAATTGAGTCGATGTCTGGAAGGGGATACAAACAAAGAAGGGTTGCGCACAACAGCCTGGAACTTCTTGATGATAAGACACAGCAAAGAGAGAGATGACAGAGTAATGGAAGCATTCAGAGTCGGACAGGTATGAGCTAGTGTTGATATTATTTGGCTTCATTTCGGAATCCAGGTCGTCATAATTAATATGAATTTTCAATTTAAATGCCCCACCCCCAAAGAACCTTACTTCCTCTTGTTTACATAGCCCTTTATGGTAAAATAATGTAAGTTAAAACTTCAGATCTTGAGATATCTTATTCAAGATTAGTAATTTCACTGCAACACATTATCCAAATCAGTGTATCAGTTTATTGCTTTGGGTTTCTTATGCTTAAGTGTTTGACCAGTTACTTTTATTCCTTGACCAATTTGACCTACTTTTAAAGCATTCAGGGAAATTGTCTGACAAATGTAGGCACCTTGACATGTAATAATGTGATGAGTATGATGCATTTTATATCATCATTGTATGATTATTAGTAGGGATCAATATGATTGCTTCACATAGGTTGATGCTCACCTTGAAAAAGAAATGCAGAAGTGTCCTTCCAAACAAAGCCTGAATGCTCGGTTGGCTGCTGGACTAGCATCGACTTACCTACCACCCCTGGCCCCCGTAGTCCAACGAACCAGGAGACCACAACCAAACAGAGTAGAGCTGCCTAAACCAGCCGAACCTCTCAGGAAAGGGCCTAATAGACTCTCACTCAGGTAAGATATGATCAAAGTTATCTTATTCTTTCTGCATTTTTGAAATTTATGTTTACACTGAATTAGCTATAGTGATTTTAACATAAATATACCCTCAATGCTATGAAACCGTATTTGTGTCTCAGTACACGTATGTTCCAATGGAAATTATGGCTGTAGGGCCTGTCCTATATTCTGTCGATATCACAAGATTGAAGAAATGCATGTAATCTGGATATGAAACCGATTCACTTCCTGCCAGTATGAAAAGTCCAAATATAGTATTTACACATAGTTTATAGTTCCGACATCTCTTGAAAGCATTTTGTGTAAGCAGTGCATTTTTCAGGTATACAATTTTGGGAGTCCTGACAAGGAATGTTATTCTTTCCTGACAATTTAGTAGCTCATGAAAGAACTTGGGGATCAACGTTTCCCCAAGATCGATTTGCCATCGTCATGAAGATTAGGAGATTCATCCTGTAGACAGCAAACCAATCTTTCTAGTGTAACTGACAAACATAATTCTAATTTCTCCTTACCAAGCCAGCTCCATCCATTAATTAAGGATCAATATATTTGTGTTATTTGTATCTTGTTTCAGACAAGAGCTTCAGGTTGCAACTGCTCTGCAGGACCAAGATCCGCAAGTTGGCCTTTATTCTAGGACCAACATGGACCTAAAGAGGATTGTTGAAGACCAGGTAGGCAATGCAATCTAAAAATAACTATTTAAAAATATTACAAAAGTGATGAACGCACTGAAAACTCTATTTATGGGAACTATACAATCTCAATTCTAGAATCAATCACATTAAAACCGGTAAATTTATGTTATTTACATTAGCTTTTAATGAGCTGTGGACAAAAGTTTGAGCATTGCACCATTGAGTTTAAAAACCTACTACTTTTGAGATGAATACTCCTGTATTCATTTAGAAATTTGTTTCAATGAATGTAAAACAAACATAACTTGTGTTTATCTACTTTTTGTTTATGTTTTTTGTTTCTATTTGTTTTAGTGGAGGAAAGAACTACAAGAACAGTTGGAGGAAGAAGAGATGGAGAAGCAGAAGTACTTGGAGGAACAACAGACCAATTTGGAGATTAGGCAGAGAGAAGTAGCTCAAACGAAATCCAGCAAGTTCCGAATTAACACAACACCACCAGTTTAATACCTTAATCACAAAAGAAAGACAGATGCCAGGCTGGCAACAAAGACTTATTTTTCTAATTTAATTTTTACATTACCACAAGAAGGTGGGCAATATCATTGTTGTCAGGAGTGCAACACCACCAGTTATTCTAGAATGTATAATACAGGGAAGGGCCAGCAAGTTCCTTGGCTCCAAAGCACTATCAAGTACAGCTGACATATTCTGTAGTGCCATATTTACTCCAGCATGCTAAAAATTGGATGAGACATCTTTCTTTTAATGACACAACATGGCGTGAAGTGATTCTTATTCACAGAGGTTAATCTTAGAGAATGATCTGGAAGAGAAAGTTCTGTATCATCTCAATACTGAAAGTGGGAAGCTGAGAGAGAGACCAAGACGGGTATTGTTATAAATAAAAAAAGCAAAGTTCCATATGAGTTTAGAAGTGGATGGGGGAAAGAGAATTACATTATAAGGGCAAAAAGTTTCTTGGACTCTGAAGGTAAAGTTCCTTAATTTCAATGGGACTACATAAAAATGTTGAAAACGGTATGATTCCAAGAAAGACCACTAGAATCAACTCCCAGTGAAGATACAATGTAGGCCGAACATATTACATATTTGAATAATTAAACAAGTTTATTTCAGTGCGCTACAGAACGGATTTTGTGTTGTTTTCATATTGATGCCAGTTATAAGTTTGCTGCTTTTGTGTGGCCTGATGTGTTTTTAAGTCTTTCCATTATCATCCTGGAAAATTCATTGCACCAAAAAATGAGAAGCACAGGTATAAGAATGAAATTGTTATTTCTAGGATTAACATACATGTACCAAAAAGAAGTGCCTGATTACATCTCTTGTATAGAAATAATAATTGTGTAACCTCCGTCCAATTTAGTACAATGAAAGTGTGAAACTTTGACCAGTGGCCTTTAATCTCACTATTTTCTTTTGATGCATGGATTTGATAGAAAATGTCACCTGCTGAGTGGTAGTAGTCATTGTAAAGTACAGTTTACTCTCATTTATAAGGATACCTTTTGTTTTGAGGAGACTTCTTTCAGTCGAGAGATTAGCCTACATGTGTATACGTCTATGGGCCTTTTTGTTCAGTATGAGATTTCATTATAACAGGGTAAAGGTTGGTGCTGTGCACTTCATTATAATGAGAGTGGACTGTATATCATGATTGATGGATTCCTCTCCTTTTTTTATTGAAGAAATCAGGCCTGTGAGTGGGGTTTTGAAAAAATAGCTGAAATCCTGCGAGGGAGCGAGGCGACCGAGGGGGGGGGG
>CALNVZ010002100.1:29866664-29934423 GCA_940671915.1 Paracentrotus lividus | reverse complement strand
AGGTCCATGAAGTGATTAATAAAGTCGTATCAAACTTCCTGCATGCTATGGCAATTCAGCTCCAATTCCTCCGATAAAGCACTTGAATTTAGAAATTCTCCGCCACAACACACTTGATTTCACACACACGTTCGCAGTGCATGTGCATATTCTCGCGATCGCGAAAAAAAACCAATCCCACATGCATTCACGTTCGCTGCACCTCGCTATACTAGCTGCATGTGCATGTACCGCATTGCTCTTTGTGGGCTTGGTCAGGGAGCAGCGGTTGTGGTATTAGTCTGATTACCAGCCGTTTCTGTCAATAAAATTAGCGGAATGTTAACACCACATTTAGCGGAAAAAAGCGGAAATTAAAATTGCGCAAAAAAATCAAAATAGCGGATTTCCGCTAAATAGCGGAGCTCTCACAGCCCTGAGAAATGAGGAGCCTTTTCATCTATCGTTGTTCTTCGGCGAATCAGGTTTCAATTTGAAGAGCCTCTTAGGCGACTTACCAAAAGATAAAGCTGCGGCCTTCTGTATGAACGCCGCACAACGGCGCTTTAAAACGGATGTACTAATCCCCTCCAATTACGTCAATGGAAGAATAAAAGCGGAACGGTATATCTGGCCTATAATCCCGCTGAGTGGCGTTCACGCAGGGGGCCATGGCTTTATATTTTGGTAAAGCGCCTTATTACGTTTATGAAAGAGATTTACTACGAGTGTGTGCAAACTGAGCATTTCTCAAATCATATCACCTTGATTTAGATAATCAAATTTCTTTTACCAAGATATACAATGTATATGTGTCTATATTTTATTGTATGATATGTCAAAAATGTGTAAATAAAGATGAACTTTATCCCTTTATTTGTCTTTCTGTATAGTTGTATGCTTTGGCATTTACAATGCAGTAAGACATGAAACATTTCATACAGGTAGCTCCTAATAACATACATGTATGGAAATAAGGTCCTAAGAAAGAGTGTGAAGATGATATTATTCATGCTGAGACACAGAAATCATCCATGCAAACATTTGTATGTCGTAGAGTGTGGCATGTTGCACTTACGGCGTGTTGTGACCACCATATAATATGAGGTTGGCTCTACATGTATTTACCCTTCAAATCAAAACCACCATCATTCATATCATCACCACTGAATTTAGAATCAGGAAATTGCCACAAATGTACGTACAAAACATTGAAATTAAACAAAGGTTGAACTATTATACAGTTCTAAGCTTGCATAATAACAATTATACCACATTAATAAAAGATACTAGATACTTTATATTTTCAAGGAATATTTATTTCTTGTTTCAGTGAACATGTACATATCATTGTATTTACACTACAGCACTACACACGAGCAATGAGATAAATGATAACCAAGACTGATCAACAATCTAATTTAAACTGGTATGAACTAGTAGGTTATTAAATTACATATGGGTAGGTTATTTAACTACTTCCTAAGAATACTACATGTACTTTGTTTTTGTCTGTTACTTTTGGTCTTGGAAACTGAAAGAACATAGAATGAAAGAATATATAAATCCTGAATGATTGGCTGCATTTAAAGTCCAAGGATTTCAACACAATTAGCAGAATGAATAAAAAGGAACTTTCTTGCAATTCTTTGTTCATGATGTGATAATATTTGCCTTTATATTCCACATACTAATATTCTTGCAACAGGATTGGTCAAAAGTCAGTCATGTGATAAATTGTAGGTTTCTCATCATCAACCATCTCTTGCAATGATAGTACTTTTGAGTTTCGCTCATCACTTCAATGCCTTTAGAGCATGTAGAGCCATAACGCGTAATCAATTATTTTTAGGACGCGCGAAAAAAGTGCATTGCCACTTGCTTTTATTGTACCATCATGTAGTGACAGATAAATTCCTCTGTGACGTAACAATTCCTTTGTTAATTCCTTTCTGACGTCACAATCACTTCAGCTCATTTGAGTAGGCCTAGGCGCTAAATAAATAAATCTAGATAAACTGTGCGCATTTTAATTGTACACGTTTACGTTACAAGCACAGGCATGATTGGATTTTTCATTTTAAGGATCTAGGGAACCTTGAATTCTTAACCAAAACATGGTTTCCCTCTATCTATTAAAATGTTTGAGATGTGGAGTATAAAGCATATAATCATCTCTTGATTTCCTTGGCAAGCTGGATGTACAGGCTATCTCTCCTCAGCTTCACTTCAGAGCAATAGCTATTCACCTTGCCTGGGAGGTGATAGTTTTCCTATCACTTGTACCAAAGGTGATTATTTGCTTACTATAACCAACCGAGGCATTGCCAATTACATTTAGCAGTACTTTTTTATTTCAATAGATTGCATGAAAACCAGAGTCCTGCTCTAGTAAAAAACCCAAAAGAAATGATGTTTCTTCGTTCTCAAAAATGCCAGATGGGACGTTTCTCTCAATCTCACCAAGTGATGTTATGGAAAATACACAATCTGTCGGGATAGGCATGATTATCATCAAAACATTCTTTCTTTTATACTGTTAATCAATTTCATGAACAAGTATTGGGCCTCACAAGATATATGGCAAAATGCATCGTAACATTATTCTTTATCTTCATTAAACATTGTATACTAAATAATATTTTGTTAATAAGATTGATATAAAACATTAAAGTGATATAAATACACTTAAATTTCATAATAGATAGATACAAAGATATGGAAGTAATATTTTACTAAAATAAGAACAAGACAGCCTCTACACTACACTTGAATACAAATTACTACAAATTTTCTCACTCAAAATCTGAGACGGTCCTTGTTCTGTATAACCAAAGTCAATGGATTAGACTGGAGCATTGTTGATGTTTGTATGTAAATGCGCACCTGAACTACTGAAAGTTGCGTTCAATGTCAAGCACCCAAATTGACCCTCTCTCATCTTACACAGACCACCTTAAACAACCGTTCCTTGCCAATACTAAGTCGTTCAGGGGGGCATTTCATGAAAGGACCTGTCAGACGTTTTATCAGACAAACTGTTTATAAGCTACTGAAATGCTTGCATCTGATTGGCTGAGAGCAAAATTGTCGGATAAAATGTCTGACAAGTCCTTTGAAGAAATGGCCCCCAGGTGAGATAATGGCTTTCACGTCAGTGCAGTACTTTTGACGAAGAAGGATAAACCAATATATCCCACCACATACTGTGCGTTACTGATGCTGGTCTATAAGAATGCTATTGGAAAGATTATGTGGATGGGTTCAGAGTTACAGCGGCACTGACAGAGACAGTGAAGACATTGCCAAGATATCATATCCAACTGAGTGATAGTCATAGAGAATCTGCCAAGAACCTATACAGGTCATACATAATTTAATTTCTACCCTTTTTGGACAACCTACATATTGTTGGGGTATAACTTCTCACTCTCAAGATGAAGCCAAATCGTGAACAATAGTATATCAAAATGATAATTGATATTCTCAGGGCTTAAAACCAATTTTAAATGGCTGCTAACATGTAATTGAATTTCAGGTTTAGATAAACATCTGTTCAACTAAAAAAAAGTGGAGGCACGGTAATAACTGCCACATGCCAAATAGATTAAGAGGTGCTCAGTTGTACTAGTAAACAAGAATCTTACAGGATTTTTTCCACTTTGGGCAATACATGTACATGTCATCAAATGTTTATTTGAAGCATTGCTAATGGGCTACTGACAATGGTCTCATATGTGGTGATGATAAAATATACATGTACTACTTTGGGTATATTTATATTTATGACATCGCAGGTTGGATTGAGATTAATCCATAGAGGACAATGTCTCCTAGTGACAATTCGGTATTATTTTGGAAACTACAGTCTGTATCAAATAAAATGGTCCAATTAGGAAACATTTTTCTATTGTATGAATATTAGTCACAATCTGGTCATGCTTGGTATTTCCATGAAGCAGGAAAATAAACTTTCTTCTGCAATTTTGTTCATCATATTTGGTGTTGTACAGTTTGTGTCTTGAGATATGATTAGTTTACTACAATCAATACAAATCCATTTTGAGCATGTCGTGCCATGCCTTAAAAGGTGGCAGGAGTGAAATAAAGATATATTTTTTGCCAATTTGATTATCAAAAAGTGGCTCATTTAAACCGTAGGGAATCTTGGTCATGGTAGACAATCTACTGGGCATTGTATTCAGATATTGCAGTATGTACATATAGGCTTATCATTTGTTAATTGTTGTTTTTAAAAATCAGGGGGTGTTTCTTCAAGTTGTTTGTCTGTTACGCAAAACTTGCTCACATCATTTTTAATCGCATTTAGCTTAATTTGAAATATGCAAGCATAGAAGTAAATCTATCATATTGAACCAACACTTTAATGTGAAGATATTTTTAGTCAAACTTCAGGAACACTTTGGGGAACGCATTTGTCTCCTCATATTTAAGTTGTTTGTAAAGTTGTACATAACTTACAAACAACTTAGTTAAACACCCCCAGGTGCAGTTTTCTGAATGAACATAAGAAAATATATACTTATCACACCACACTGAAAAGAAAAATATGGCAAGAAAATATTGGTGGGATTCTATAATAACTAAGATTATTGCCAATATTAACCTAAAATTAAGACCATGAAAAATCTTAACATAAATATTATAGGAGTTCAAAGACACAAAATTCATCTATTTCATACTTTTGATCTGATTTATTGAAAGAGAACAGTATTTGAAGTAATATTTCAATTATTTGAAATAAAATGGTTATTATGATTATTAAGTACCATAATCTACATGTGGAAAAGAGCTGCAATGTTACACAGTTAGAAAATTTCTTGCATGAGTTACATGTGCAGTGTGTTTTTAACTATTTCATGTTCGTTATCATTTCAAAGAGAAAAATCACAAAGTAGAAAGTCAATAATATTGCAGCTAGACCACAGTTAATGCTTTTCTTGACCTCATGCATCTGATTATCATCACAATTAAGTCAGCACCATTGATAAGAAATGACATCTTGGTTTGGAATGAAATAACAATTATTAACTCAAAGATCTTCAAGATTTTTCCAATTAAGAAAGATTTCCTTTACAGGTTACATAAAATTGATTGGTATTTAGTGTGCTAATTGCACAGCAGTTTCACAAAGCAGTTTCTTCTAGATGTCTACCCTGAGCATTCTCTTTCTCCATGGTAACATCAGATGATGCTGTCCCTGCATCATCCCCTTTCTCCTCCTCAACTTCAGGACTGTTATTGGAATTCGTATTTTCATTCTGGACTTCTTCATTGCCATTTGTAGGTGTGTCCTCTATTGGTATTTCTTTGATATTGGGTTCGGTGACTATTGCAACTTTCTGGGTTTGGCGATGGTTCTTTTGGTCCAGATTTTTGTTTGAGCGGAGTGTCCTTGAGACCAGCTTGGGCAGTGCCTCCAGCATCTGTGGCATCTGTTCCTGGAGTTTAATCTGGACTCTAAGTTCTGCACAGGCTCGCCGTTCGTTGTGGATGTTGTGACTTAACTGCATGTTCTTCCCGCTGTTAGAGAGAGAATGTAACATACCAAAAATCAGTAAAGCCCTATTAATATTACCATGGTGAATGAGAAAAAGGATTGTCATGGATTAGTTACTGTACCAATATGATTACATGTATGTGTTACAATTAGTGGGCAATATAAAATTATAATTGATAATAATAATATGCTGTGATTGGCCAGATTTGCATCACATTACCTCAATGAACTTTATTATAATGGAAGATCACTCCGAACAAGTCAGAAATTTTCCAATTTGCAATAATCATAATCATTTATTTGTTGCAGAGCGTACAATAGTACTATATGAATTCAAATACGAAATCATCTATTTCATTGCAATCTTTGTCTTTGGTGAAATACATGTACAACATGCAAGTAAGATAATTTAGTATGTGGCATACATATAATGCAGAAGAGTACATGATAGATTATCCACTCAAAATAAGTATAAATATATTATTTTATCCAGTCCATCATAAGTATTCATGTCAAAATATTTGTGATTATACTTACTCTCAATTCCTCATTCTCCCTGATCAGTCCTTCTAGTATCCTCTGTAACTCTTCTTCATCCTCCTATACAAAATATTGTGTCAAGAGAATATACAAACCTACACAGATATATATATATACATGTATAGTAAATAGTGGTAGTATTTTAAGAGTTGTGATTGGTTAAATGTTGTCACGTGTCATTCACGTTTTTGTTATATTGAACGGTTTTTGTTATATTGAACGGTTTTTTGTTATTGACGCGTTTTTACCGTTGTTAAAATGAATGGTGAAATGATTGCCTTGTTGCGCAAGCGCGTAATAACAGTAAAATGGTGCGCACAACAATAGATACGCGGAGCAACATATACGTCACAATAGCTTAATTAGCACCAACAGTTTGGCAAACATTTGCAAATAAAACCAGATTAGCAAGGTCAAAGATCAAGGGTCTATTTTACTATAATAAATAGCTGCATGATCTATTAATGCAACATAACTGACTATGTGAACTCCAAATACTAAATTATCCCTCGGCACATCTGTTTTCAACCTCGGGCCTACGGCCTCGGTGAAAAAATGTGCCCTCGGGATAATTTAGTATTTGTCTGCACATAATCTAGTATGTCGGCATGGTAGAGCATGCACTATTTATATAATATCCAATCTAGTGACATAGGTTAGGCAGAATTTAATAAGTCATAATCCGTTGATAGGTAGATTGGTAAGTGTTCTTACGTTATGCTTCTGAAACAAATTAATGAAAAGGTATTGTGTCATAGCTCTTATAATATTAAACAAAAATATTTCACTGTAACTCCCATTGTGTTAGATTGAGCATCTGATCTAACACAATAGGAGTTACAGTAAAAAAAATTCTTTTGTAAGAAATCCTCTCATGAAACTTTTAACATCATATTTAAAGAGTTGGTAAATCTAAAGTAGGTAAAAGTACAGCATAATTATCATTCAACTCAACAACTTCTTAGATAATTTTAGAGTAACCTCAAGTAACAGTAGTTCCCTATCTCACTCGGACATGCAAACAGTTCAATTTTTCCTAGAAATCAGGAGTGTAGAGACCACAATAACAATATAATAATAGCGTTTTCTTTACCCGGGGTAGCCACTTCAATTTTGACAATGCTCTTCCAGCGGGCCCTGCATAACATGAAATGTTATTATTACCCCTCTCCATTCCAAATACCGAGCGCCTGGCGAGAAGGCAGAGGGTCCCATTTTAAAGTCTTTGGTATGACCCGACCGGGGATCGAACCCACGGTCCTCTCGTTCATGAGGTAACGCCTCTACTGACTGCGCCACAATGTCCCCGGTTTAAATAAGAAGAAGAAAAACAAATAAGAAGAGCTGAAAAAGCTGAAAAGAGCTTTTAAAAAGAGCTCCTATACATTGTACTTTTGTAAAGATGAAATCTAAAATAAGCTGAAAATCAAAAGTAAAAAAAGCTGAAATCAGCTAAAAAGCTTAACTCTAACACCCTTGAGAAATCTTGGTGAATGTTTGCAAGGATACACTTTCACTGCTACTCTCTGATGCCCCTGAGCTGTCTATGCTATCCACTGATGCTCCTCTCCTCCTGGCTGCCTGCTTGGCCTCAGAGATAGCAGACTGGAGTTTAGCGATCTCCTGACGTTCAGCTTCGATGCGCTTGTGGAGCTCATTGCGGATGTTCATCAATTCCTCCTGCTCAGCAACCACCTCAGCTTGTGAGAGGAGCAGCAGTTTCATCATTTCTAGAAGAGGAGTAATCAGCAATTAATTTTTTCATAATTAATAAATAAGTTTTAATAATTATGATTAATATTTCGAATGTCTACAGCACATATTCTTCGAGTAGAATAAATAAAGAATGATTACAGATTATTCTTCACAATCGCAGACCATAATATTTGTTTCTATCCAGTCTCAGATCATGATTCTTATTTCTATCCAAATACAGATCATAATTATTATTCTATCTCACCATAAAAATATGATTCCCAGCACATACATGTACATGAAAATTATGTACCAAATATTATGTCAACAAAATTGCAGCTTAACTTTCATTCAAAATATTATATCTTTGGCATCTATGTTGTTCTGTAGGAGTTAACACAAGAAAACTACACCATGTTTTAATTGTTCAAATAACAAAAGGCAAAAAAAAATAAAATATATATATATATAAATACATATATATACTTTTAAAAAATAATATTGTGATGAAGGCGTTTCAATATTCAATAGTCCAACTAAAAAGGAAAATGGAGACACTTTTGAGCAAAATAAAGGAACAAAAATGGTGTGAGATAGATACCTAGGTCTGGTTCAGTATCCTTCTCTACCACTTCTTCTTCCTCTTCACTTTCAACTTTTGTTTCTTCTTTGCTTTCCTCTTTCATCTCCTCTTTGTCCTCCACCTTTTCTTCTTTCCCTTCTTCTTCTGGTTTCTCCTTGGAACCATCAACTTCATCACTATCAGCAAACACTTCAGGTTCTGTTGCTTTGGCCTCAGTAGGTTCAGCAACCACTGGTTCCTTGACTTCTAAAATAAAAATAAATAATTGATTGCTTATCATTATACAGCTCAGGAAAAAAAATTAAAAGATCAAGCTCTTTTTTCTTAAGGGTTTCTTCTCTCCTGTCATTGAGGTTAGGGCTAGTCATTGCAGCCTATTCTTGCTTCAAGAATTCAAAAAGTTCTTTCTTGTTGACTGGGTTTTGTTCCTGCATCCTGTTTTGATTTTATTCCAAAGATTCAAGAGCTTGGTATAATGATTTTTGCCTGAGCTGAGAGATCTTTAAAGAAACAATGATAATTCTTGTTGACAAACAACTTAGGGACCTATACATTTAAGTTCTATTTAAAGGAATTCAATGAAGATGAATTCCTTATCAAAAGACACAACATTCTCGTCTTAATCCTGGGATCTTCTGAATATGTACAATTGCTCTACCACTATCAACACTTTCCATTAGTAGAAATAATCAGGCTACATACCAGCGGTTGTCTCCTTGGTGTCTTGTTTGGATGTAGCTGGTGGTGGAGACATCGTCTTGACTGGAGAACGTTCTTTAGATGATGTCTTAGTATCCTTGCCTTCCATCTCCTTCTCTTTGGCTGCTAGTCTAGTCTCAGAAACCCTTCTGCTCACTCGCAACTACAAAGTTAAATTTGCAAATGTTACATGCAAATGTTACATGCAAACTTTACGTTACAAACTATCTTGACATATAGTAATAGAAAAGAAATAGATTTGAACAAGAATTATCAACGTGTAAACAAAATGAGATAAAAGGCAGAACAGCTGATTAATAAAAATAATGAGAACATCAAAAGATGAACGAGGCCACATATGGGAAGTACAAAATCCTGTTAAATAATAAAAATACCACACTTAATCTTTTGCACATGATTACCAATCCAAATCTAAATCTGGCTATGACTATTAACATGTAGTTCCTAAATATAACTCATATGTCACTAAACTCAGTTTATATTTCAAAATGATTACTCTAGTAGTAAGTTCCCATACATGCATATAGATTGAAACCAAACAACATCCGTATGGAAACTAGATCACCAGTACAGGTACATGCTTATTACATCACCCTTAATACTTAACCCTTTAGCACCTAGAGACTGCATGAAAAGTGTCAGCTTATTCCCTAATGGAAAGTGTTTGGCTTTATGTATAAGTGTATTCCAATGGGGAATTAATTTTTGTGTGTGTGTGTGCAGAATCTGACAGCAAATACTGCATAAGAAACCACACAAAAATTATGGGCATTTTGTACCACACATTCTAGATACTGCATCATTATTAAGTGCAGAAAACGGAGGGCGATTTAGAGCGGTCTAGTGAGTAACCTAAGGGCGCTATCAGGCAGTTTAGGGACCAAAGGGTTAAACCCACTGACAATGGGACCTAGATGATTCCTGTATTAAACAAATATCAATGAGTGCATTCAGTCATCAACAGGTTGAAAAGAATAAACAATCCTTAAAATAATGAATAGTAAAAAAAAAAAAAATAAATAAAAATAACCACCACCCAGCAAAAGACAAATGGAATTCATGAATATTCATGCAGTGGCTTACCTTCCTCTTTAATTGTGTTACTACTCTCTGAACCTCCCACAAATGATCTTCTGTGCTCTGAAATATAAATGGTAGACAAATATAATTTTTCAATGGAAATAATTTAATTATGCATTAGTAAGTACCGCAGGAGTATCTGGTGTTTCATTTCCAATCCACATGATCAGCCCTGTTATGATATATCCTGCAGATCAATAGCAAATATCCATAACTATTAAATTACACTTTTCAATTGAAAAAAAATAACTGTTTCGGAATATTATTTCCAGACATGTCATTATTAAGTTCACACTTTATAGTTATGAATATCTTGATCCTTCAAACATGACTGATTTGATTACATATGCATGCAAGACAGCAGCAATAATATCTATGATACATAGATTTTTATCTGCTAGATCATATTACCATTATAATCCAAGAGTAATAGGATTGAGCTCTCTAAAATTACTGTACACTAAAAATAAATCAAAATCAAAACTTTTTTTTAGTAATGCATTTTTAAATTAGTTATTTCTCAATTATAAAATCATTGCAATTATAAAGGGTTGGGAATTCCTTCATTTCCCCTTTCTAAACAAGAAAGTAAGAAGAAATAAGACAAAATTATTTTTATTATTACACAATTCATACTATGTATATTTATGTTGTGGTTGAAAATTTCTTCTTTCATTTTTATTTGCTAAACATTCAGAAGAATTAAAAAAACATTACTTACAATTGCAGTGTTAAAAATTTGTCCTTATTAAACTTTTCTAGTGATAAATGGAGTATTATAATCTTAAAATCTTAACTTAAAATAATGATGACTCAGAGAATATCGACAGAGTAATTCTAGAGAAGTGTTCAACATTGAAGACGTGAGAATATTTTATTTCAAGATGAATATACCTTATGAGCAACTCCTGTGTTGAGCTCCTCATGCATTTTGGCAAGAATTGTTTCATGTCGCAGTAGCTCCTCCTCCAGCTCCCTGATAGAGAAGATGGAAAAAATGAAGGTAAAACAATAATAAAAGCAAGCCTTTCCTACATGTAATATATTTAATTTAGACCAGAATAGACTGTACATGTACATGTTAAATTAAGACATAGACTGCCAGATGATATAAATAATATACATACAAAGAGACAGAGAGAGGGAGGGGTGGGAGGGAGTAAAAAAGATGGAGAAAAGAGAGATGTATGGAGAAAGACAATTTTCAAATAGGAGTAGCATGGAATAATGACATTTCACTATTCTCAGTGTCAAAGAAGGATACAGTTTGAAAAGCGTCAATGCTACTTTATACGCTGAATATTTTGCGGTGGTTTTATTTTAGCGAATTTCGAGACTTACTGAACGCGAAAAATGTTCATTTCCTGATATTTCTGTACAAAGTGAATGCAAATACAATAAATCTTTCTGTAAATATATTCTCCTGAATTCCCCAGTTTGAAGTAAAATTGCAAAAAATGCAGCGTATACAGTACTCTAATACACAGTATGATGTACTTCTTAATCTTCTATAAAAAGAAATCCTGTAAACGTCTCCTTTCAGATTATAAAATTTTAGTTCCAATACTTAGTTAAAAACAAAATAATGTTGATTCTTTAAGTAAAATTTCTATTTTTGTTCTATATTTCTATATCTGAAAGTGAAACAGGATCTCGATAGGTTTAATTCTAAATTTAAAACTTGCAATTGCTAGAAATTGTTTTTATTATCCGTGGATAGTCTGCAAGCATTGAACTGCATAGTCTGACAAAATTTTCAGTAAAATATTTTTTTCTCATTTTCAGAGAGTAATGTATATCATACAGGTATCTGTGATTGTAACAGATTAATGGAGGCCAATTCCTAAGAAACAATACAACATTTTGGAACAATTTTTAACATTATTTTATAATAAAGATATTATCCTGTGAATCAAACTATGCAGCAAAGATGAAAGGGGCACTGGCAATGCAAGGTTATAAACAACAAGTTTTAAAATCTCTCTCATTTTTCATGGATTATACAATGTCAGAAGAGATTAGTAGCCCCTTCTTGGATGAGGGCCAGTTCCCCAAACTCCATTGACAAAAAACAAAATTGTATCAATAAGAGAATTTTAAATTATTGTTTTGTTATTAAATTAAATGTTAAAATAAATTTATGTTTTCTGACATTTGTAAAGTGCATTGAGCAATCCTATAGTGGATTTATTTAGTTATTTTTTTGCAATAAATAGTTATATTTATACATACTATGTAGATATATTTGTAAGAACATGTACAATGTAGGTATATTGATACATGTGTTTAGGCTTCATATCTATTGGCACAATGTAAAATGTACATGTAGCTTATTTATTTTTATTTTGAAACATTTTACAATTTTTCATTGAATACAATTAATATAAGGAATAAATTTTACTCAAACTGCAGTACTACAGTTACATATGCTATCCCAAGAATATTTCAGATTTAAAAGAGCTTACCAGTATATATCGTTTTATTGTATTGTGTATACATGTACTTCTGTACATTTTGAGAAAATTTTCTTTTAAAGCATTGTTGAAACAGTCCTTCATTCTTAAATGAATAGATTACCGGAATATATGAACCACCCAAGTCCATCTCTTGGCCAAATGATGTTTATCATGGAAGGTCTAATACATGAGCCTGTCTTATATTACAGCACTGAATTATGCTCCCAAATGCCTGAAATTAATGAAAAACTATCCCAAATCCCCATTGCCTACACACAAAAGTCTTTCAGTTTTCTTGACTTGCTTGATACAAACATCCAGGGGCTTGGGTTGTTCTTATATTCATATATTCAATTGTTTTTAATGACCGCATAAAATCATACAGAGATCAACACAATCTATATTTGGCCTCTCTGACCATGGGCCAGTTTGAATGCAACCTTCATAAATAGTCCTGGCACTTGAATTTCATTATCTTCACACGGTTAGATATGAAATCTCAGTGAAGGCAGGGGAGGGAAATTAAATGATTGGCTTTAATTGATTTAGCATTTGAATGGTTTCCTCTGGGTCATAAAGTGTGCTAATTTGATTTCACTTTCACCCTGGGGCTTGACAGTAGGGGCAATATTACTGCAAGGTACTCACATATGGATAATATTTATTTGATTTATTCATACGTATGGAGAATATAAATGCACTACCAATCTTACGGTGATCAGTTTCCAATGGTTGATGAATAAAAATTATATGTTACATGTATTATGTAAACAATACAATAAAAAGAGCATGGTTTATATCTTTTTATATATTTACATTTATTCAGTATTTAAACAGGGTAGCCCTATCATAAAAATACAGTGGTACTTCAGTGTCATATGAAATCATTAAGGAGTGGTCTTTAAATTTTTTTTATTTATTCCTACAACTCTATTTTCTACTTGAATCCTTCTACAATAACAAAAACAAAATGATGGCAGTGGCGGATGTAGCAGGGTTACACACAATACAATTTCAGGGGCACGACTGTTTGTGCACAATGGATTGCCCCTTAAAAGTATTGTGTCTAATTTGTCTAGATCCATCACTGGACATTATGGCACGTGCTTTGATAGAGTGAACACAAGAGAACATAACCAATTCAATAAAATAAAGAGAAGTAACTTACGCTGTGGTATCTGGTATTTCAAACACAGTTCCTGGTATCCATTCAAGTGGTTTTGGACACCTAGATTAGAGAAGACGGATTTTGTGAACACTTGGAGTTCATTCATTCAGTTCTACAACAATAAATGTTTCTATATACCAAAGCAACATTACAACTAAAAGGGGACATGAGTAACTGAAATACCAAATTTCAATATTTAAATACAAAACCTCGAAAAATAATAAGAAAATTTATGGTATGTAATGTACATTCAAGTCTATGGGAACGGTTAAATACATTATTATATTGTATAATGATATAAAACACTCTCATTTCCCAATTTCCTTAAAATCTTTATGTTCACATGAATGTATAACTTTGCCCCTACACCTGACTACATACTACAATGAAACATACCTCTTGAGCTTGACGTCACTGAAAAACTCCTTCCAGTATGTGAATAGAATGTTCATAGTACGATGACTTATTCTCATAGTCGGACACATCACAATAGACAGGTTCTGTATCGTCATTTTGGTATCCTCCTTCTGTTAAATTGGCAACAATCATACATTCCAAGGTGAATACACCTTGTGTGTTGTAAAGAGACTGACATGGCACATGGCATGTCCTGAGTATTTGATGCACATAAGCGACACACACAAATTGATATTGTCAGTGTCACACTATACAGATTATTTTTTTTGTTGATAATCATGAGATTAAATGGAGATGTATTTTTTATTGTGTGGTCTGTTTAATCTGAATATTCCACAGATTACATGTGTCGGAGAAAATAAAATGACTAAGATCACAAATGCTACTGGTATGCTGAAATTAGAACAACAACAAAAATGAATGATGCTATATGATATCATTTAGTCACTTGATTTACTAAGTGGCAAATTGTTGCTTGGATCATTCAGGCAAATGATCTACATAGTATACTCAAACGTTCATACAACAAGAACAGTTACTTTTGAAAAGAGCACATGGGCTTAAGATTGTTTACACTGTATTTATGCAATAAAAGTATTTGGGGCTTCTAGTAAATATACATTGGTCTGTTTATCTACTTGAAGCCCCAATATTTCAATTACATACTACATTCAATGGAATTGCCCACATGCAGAAAATGCAGCACTTTACAATGTATATCTTACCTTTTCTAAGACATGTGCTACGTGTAAAGTGAACCACTGTCCCTGATAGCAGGGTATAATGATGATCCGTTAGCTGTGGTAGTAGTTTCTTGAATGAACCCAATATTTCCATTTACATAACTACATTACAGTTGAATTGCCTATTCAATTCAATTCACTTCATTTACTGAAATAAATGAAGAAAATGTAGCACTTTATTTCTTACCTTTTCTAATACATGAGCTAAATGAACCACTGTCCATGATAGCAGGGTATAATTACAATCTGGTAGCTGTGGTAGAATCTTCTTGAATGAACCGATTTTCTCCTCTTTGGTTGTCAGACCTTTGCAGAAAAAATAAAGCAATATTTTGTTTCAACGCAGTAAAAAAAGTTTGAAAAACAATTAATACAATATTTTAACCAGCTACTGTTTTGGTAATTCAACAACTAACAATCTGATTACTTGTAACAATCAAAATATTTAATCTAACAAAATCCAAATAAATTATCACCAATTATATAATGTTAACATGATTGGAATATACATTGTACCAAATGATTCTTAGAAACATGTACATTTGTAATTAGCAAAATAAGCAAGGCATTGTATTTTTATCGGAATGATTTCCTTTCAAATATGTATTTTCAATAATTGGCAAAGGAAACTGCTTATCCAATAAAAGACAGCTACATGTATTAACTTAAAATTTAGTCAAAAAGTGCCTGAGCTTTCGATAAGTCAAAAGGTCAGGCTATCTTTGACATAATTTGAATAATTGGCATAATTGTTTATTTGATGACATTGACAACCAAGAGGTGTAATTCATACCATCAATTGCATCTTAATTTTCTTGTTACAGGAAAAGAATAAAGACACAAAGTTAGCTATTTGATGCTAAAAACCAAGATAAATAGTAATTTATTGTTATTTGTCTAATTTACTTACATGTATCTGCACAAGACACAAGTTACTGTCACATAATCCCACCTACCTGCACAGTGTTCGAATGCTGGCGTTAGTCTGGAGGTTAAGATGGTCTCTGGTAATTCTCTGAGGTAAAGTTTAAATAGACTAGTAACGATGGTAGGGTCATGGTCTTTTAGGCTGACCTTCTCGTTGTTGTTGTACTGCGACTTCAAAGCTTCCACCTTCGATTTCACACCAGACAGGCGGTATATTCCTGCTGTCGTGAGGCCTGTATGAGAAATAAAAAGGGATGATAATGGTATAAAGTAAGGCTCACAAAAGTTCAGTATCTAACTACTTGTGCATCAGCTAGGTAAGTGGGTGAATGTAGATTATTAATGTCTTGCGAAAAGATAGACTGGATTAAGGTATGAAATTTCAGTTTCTGTTGGGTTAATTATAAGAATACTTATAAGTAGAGAACAAATAAGCAACACCATTTCATGTATTTTGGGTACATTTGCATTTTTAAAGTAAAGATTCATGACACTTGTTTGTTGGTTGGTTTTATTTATTTATTAATTTAAGAGTCTTATTAGGATCTTAACCGATTATATTTATACAGTCAGCACTTCTATTCAATTTCCATTCCTGCTATTCCATCATCATGTAACATTGAAAGTCAAGGCAAGAAGCGATCTTTTAATTTCTTTGACACAAAATGGCTTATCCCCTAATGCAATATAGTCTCACATCTACTATTTATTTGCTTTGTAATGCAGTTCAGATACAAAGAGGAAAGATGACATCATTAGATAGATGGGAAATTTCCTCTGAATAAAGGAAAAGCTAAAACCCAGACATTTTCATTTCCCAAAATAAAAATGTTTTTGATTGGCAATCATTTGCGAAAATCTACAAATCATAAAAGAAGATGAATCACAACTCAATTATTCACAAAAAATGGTGTTTTTGAGAATTTTTTTTATTTTGCTGCTTACATCCAAATACAATTTAATAGTCTCATATGACTTTAATGATGACCGTCAACAAGTACAAGTATTATAGCCTAATTAAACCACACCTCAGTCATTTAAACAAAGAAGATGTCCTTGCTAGTGTCAAACTGCCTGACATCACAATTTACTAAACAGATATCCATTGTTGGTCATGATATAAATTTTTTGTTTATGTTAGGCCTTAATGATGTCATCTTAAAAATGGGTTAAGTGGACTAACATTTTGATTTCCTTTACAAGGTATTTTTTCCAATCGTAAAAAAATTGATATTTCAGTTGAATTTTTAACAATTTGATACCAATTCAAGAATAAATTTATATCGTACACGTACGTATAATATTACCCATCCCACCCACTCCTCTGTCATTACTTTGTATTTTAAACCTGGTGTATAGTTTTGGTAACAAAGAAAAAATCAGCATAAAACCGATTAAATATAGTCTCATGTTGTTCACATTACACTAAAAGACATATGTGAGAGATTTTGTGATATTCCTGTCACGATTTCCGGTGAATTTCAGTGAAATGTTTGAATCCAAACACCCAATGTAACGGTTTTTGAGACCTTTGCTGGGTTGTCGTCCCCCGAACTTCCCGCATTAATGGAGATGGCATCTGTGTGTACACCCACACAAGAATCCCCATTGTTTTCCATGTGAACGCCTAGCGCACACAAAAGAGAGTCGGATCCCCGACTATCTTTTTATACTATGAATACGTGAAATAAAGACATTAAACGAGATTCCAATGTAAATATAACTTTCTTTGTTACAGTTATAGATCAGTTCTTACAATAATCTAACTGTGAATCCAATTATAATTTCCTTCTCCCAACACTATACACCAGCTATTTAATTATTACTCAAAAATTCCCCTCCTATACTATTCTTTACAACCTCAGCTTCCCTTAAAGACCAAGTCCAAGCATGGATATCTTTATCAAAATATTTGGCTTGAACACTGGCCAGAAAAGGAAAAATATAAAGAAAAATAAACTAAGTAATTTCCATGATACACCTCCATTATCAAGTCTTGGGCAACACAACAGCTGACAATATTGTACAAATTAATGCATAGTTTTGGTTATTTTGGAACTCAAGCATTTTTTTTTTCCTGGCGATAACAGATAAATTGCCAATTACAATAGATTCTGACAGCCAACAAGTCTCACTTCAAACAGTGCCGTGCAAGAAAGCAAATTACTCCACCGATTAACGTTTACATTGTTAAACCCAGCATGGATTGCAGTTCAAACTGTATGCCAACACTAAATCATCTCCATATTCCATTGTCATCTAACTATGAAATTTGAATTGAGTTTTGTTCTTCCCATCTCTTCAACTTTAATGTATTTGTACATTATAATCCTGTACATTTCCTGACTTAGCAAAAAAAAACAACAAAAACAAAAAACAACAACAACAACACAACAACAACAACAAAACAAAACAAAAAAAAACATATTCCCCTCTACAAATATGTGTTTATATCTAGTCAAGATTCAACCACACAGCATCATTCTATTAAAAAAAAAAAAAAATTCAGAGCCTTCATTAAAACTATTTAACAAAAAAGCAAACAAAATATTACGAATGTTTGGTTCTGCACAAAGTAAATCCACAACATCCCATTACGAAAATTCTCGTTTAAACCAGGAAGCTATCATAGCACCCCGATTTCGACTTCCAAACCATTCTCACCACCCCTCCCCTATCCCCTATACAGCAATTCTTTTCCAGGGATGGAATCCCTAAGTTAAAACAAAATACACACTCGCCCAGATAAATCACCTCCCCCAAGGAGAGTGACCTTCATGCCTGGCAGCGAGAGAGAGAAGAGAGAGAGAGAAGAGATAGAGAAGAGAGAGAGAGAGAGAGTATTAGATAACATTGATATTGTCGAACTATTTTCTGTCACAACAGCCAGCAAGTGTGTATACTGATAAATGAAGGTCCTTTATTTTAAACATTATCGACTATAAGTTCTTTCCTTAAATATAATTTTCGCTCCTTAAAAGGGAGAGTTTTGCGATTCATATACTAAATATTAATTAGATAGTACCCGCTCCAGCTTATTTCATGAAGGATTATTTCGAACCATACTCGACTATAAGTTCTTCCGATATAATTAATCTTTTCGCTATAACTAAAAGGACGTTTCATTCACATCACTAAATAATAATTTACTTAATTTACCGCTCCCTTTTGTAAAGTTTTAATTTAGAAACATTATCGACTTATAAGTTCTTCATAAAAATAATTTTACTACTAAAAATGGGCGTTTCATTCATAAACCAAATAATTTAATAGCTAATTGTACCCCGCTCCGATTTATGATATTGATATATGCAAGTAGGGAAGCCGTTTGTAAATAAATAGATTGGTAAGAAAACACTGAAAAGAATTTATTTGAGACACATTATCAACTATAAGTTTTCCCATAAATATAATTTTTCCGCTATTAAACTGTCGGGGAAGTTTTCATTCGCATAACTAAATAATTAATTACGTAAATTGTACGCCTGCTCCGACTTTATTTAATGAAGATTATTTTGAAACATCATCGACTATAGATTTCTTCCGATAAATTAATCAGTTTTCGCTATTTGAAACAGGGACTGTTTTCATTCCATAACTAAATATTAATTACTATTGTACCGCTCCGACTTTTTCATAAAGGTTTTATTTCGATAACATTATCGCAATGATCGACGTCAAGTTCTGGCCGATAAATAATAATTTTACCTACTAAAACGGACGTTTTCATTCCATAACCAAATATATTAATCTACGTAAATTGTACCCGCTCCGATTTATGATATATTTATATGCAAGTAGGGGAACTGCCTTGAATAATTGAAATTGGTAGAAAACATGAAGGACTTATTTTAAACATCATTCGACTATAAGTTCTTCGAAAATAATTCATTTCCTATTGTACACGGACGTTTTTCATTCCATAATATAATAAAATATTATTAATTGCTAATTGTCCCGCCTCGACTTTGTTTCAAAGTTTTATTTCGAAACATTATCACAATATCGACGTCCAATTCTGCGATAAATATAATTTTCGTACTAAAAACGGACGTTTTCATTCCATAACCAATATAATACATACGTAATTGTACCCGCTCCGACTTTATGATATTTATATGCAAGTAGAACCCGTTTAATAATAAAATTTGTAGAAAACATGAAGATTTATTTTGAAACATTATCGACTATAAGTTCTTCCGATAAATAATTATTTTCGCTACTTAACTTCGGAAGTTTTCATCCATAACTAATTAATTAATCACTAATTACCCGCTCCGACTTTATTTCATAAAGGTTTATTTCGAAACATTATCGACGTCAAGTTCTGTCCGATAAATAATAATTTTCGCTACTAAAAACGGACGTTTTTCATTCCAAAACAAATAATTGATTACGTTCTTGTACCGCTCCGACTTTATGATATTTTATATGCAAGTAGGGAACCCGTTGTATAATAGATTTGGTATAACATGAAGGATTTATTTTGAAACATTATCGACTATAAGTTCTTCCATAAATAATTATTTTCCCTACTTATAACTGTCGGGAAGTTTTCATTCCATAACTAAATTATATTTAATTACGTAGTACGCGCCCCGACTTTTATTCATGAAGGATTTATTTCGAAACATTATCACTCTAATTACTGCCGATAAATAATATTTTTGCTACTAAAACGGACTTTCATCCATAAACTAAATAATTATTTTGTTATTGTACCCGCTCGACTTTATTTGAACATTGTGGACGTCAAGTTCTGCCGATAAATAATAATTTCGCTACTAAAAACGGACGTTTTCATTCCATAACAAATAATTAATTACGTAATTGTACCCGCTCCGCTTTATGATATTTATATGCAAGTAGGGAACGGCCGTTGTAATAATAGATTGGTAGAAAACATGAAGGATTTATTTTGAAACATTATCGACTATAAGTTCTTTCGATAAATGATTATTATTTTCGCTACTTTAAACGGGAAGTTTTCATTCCATATCTAAATATTAATTACGTAATTGTACCCGCTCCGACTTTATTTGATGAAGGATTTATTTCGAAACATTATCGACTTTAAGTTCTTCCGCAAATAATAATTTTCGCTACTTAAAACGGGACGTTTCATTCCATAACAATAATAATTACTGATTGTACCGCTGCGACTTTATTCATTGAAGTTTATTTCGAAACATTATCGACTATAAGTTCTTCCGATAAATAATCATTTTCGCTACTAAAAACGGGACGTTTTCATTCCATAACTAAATAATTAATTACGTGATTGTACCCGCTGCGACTTTATTTCATGAAGTTTTATTTCGAACATTATCGACTATAAGTTCTTCCGATAAATAATCATTTTCGCTACTTAAAACGGGACGTTTTCATTCCATAACTAAATTAATATTACGTATCCGCTCCGACTTTGTTTCATAAGGGATTTATTTCGAAACATTATCGACTCTAAGTTCTGCCGATAAATATCATTTTTGCTACAAAACGGACATTTTTATCCAAACTAAATAATTAATTACTCTAATTGTACCGTTCGACTTTATTTCAAGAAAAGTTTTATTTTGAAACATTAACACGGTCAAGTTCTGCCGATGAATAATTATTTTTCGCCTACTAAAAACGGACGTTTTCATTTCAATAACTAAATAATTAATTTGTTAATTGTACCGCTCCACTTTATTCATTAAAGGTTTTATTTGAAACATTGTCGACGTCAAGTTCTGCCGAATAAGTAATAATTTTCGCTACTAAAAACGGGACGTTTTCATTTCATAACTAAATAATTAATTACATAATATTGTACCCGCTCCGACTTTATGGGCCGCTCTAGCTCTGCGCTCCTCTATCACGTGCTGCACGTTTCGAAGTTTGGGGATTTTTTTTTTTTTTTTTTTATTGTTATTCGCCAATTGTGGTCTCATTTTGCATCGTTCAAACTTCCATTCTGATCTTCATCTAAATTTCGAATCGTTTTTTTGATATGCCAATGTCCTGAAACGAACAGAATACAAATTCTTATCCTAGATTTCTGTGAGGCAGGAACTCTTAATTTTACACTGTTGCGTAAGAAGAACATGCAATTAATCCAGCCCCAACCTGTGATGTGTGGTCATCAGCCTGTGTTCCGTGCGTGGTTGCAGTCTGTTATCAGCTCTATCAGCTGCCAACCCACCCTCCCTAGTTTAAACGAGAAGAAATGAAAACTCTCCCAAATTTGAAAAGGGTTTTGAAAACCCCGCCACTTTAAACACAGGAAACCCATTGCATTGCGTGTATGTCAATAGGAGCTCTGCGGGGTTTATTAAACGAAGAATCACGTAATGCACGTTAAACCTTGCATTGATTTGAGTAATGAATGACCCCAATTAAACATGTGTAACTTATAGGAAACATCAAATATCGGTTTAGACGTAGGCTAGTGAGTCAGTCATATAAAGTACAACTTAGGGTTTGGAAAATTGCCATAGATCTGAGTTTAATTAAGACAGACAACGTCACAGGATTAAAAAGAAGAAAAAGGAAAAAAAAAATAGTTAGAGTATGCGAGGCTCCAGAGATGATGTGCGGGGGGGGCGGCGGGGGGGGAGAAAGAGACAAGGGATGAGGATGTACATACACTTGGTCCCCAAAAGAGAATTATGAATGAAATTATGACCAAGTTCTTCTCAAATAATAGTTCAATCTCAAAAATCAGATAAAGTCAGTTCAATCCAATTGAGGAACCTTATCTCAAACTGCATTATTTACATCATTCAATAGATCAATTTCCTATCAACTGTGATGAAGAAATAAATGTACATCAATGGATTAGATGTTAATTATTTAACATGACTGTGCTATTGACGTAAAGAAAATGAAAATCTCAGGTCTGCAATATTCCAAGTTCATCATTATATCTAATTTACAAAGCTTTTCAGAAGAGAAAGAGAGTATGAATAGAATGTATTTTAAAAAAACTAAAATTTATGCCCGACTCGGAACAATGCATACAACGATCAATTTTAAATGTGCATGTAATTTTTAGATGTGCACGTAGAAATAGTAGGCCTATACATGTAAAGTCATCCTTTAGGTGAATACGAGACTAGGGGATACTAGACATTTAAGTCAACGTTTGTTTGATCGAGATTGACATGTCCCAGTTTAGGCTATATTTGGATTTCCCCTTTAAATTCTACAGGCAATTTAGGAATTAACAGGAAATCTTGGAAATTTCAAGGGAACAGGTGATTAGACTATCCATCATCTCTTCCCCACAGATACCTTACTTGCTAATCCCTTTCCAACCAAGAGACACAAGTAAATTGAGCAGACAAGAGCTGAACTTACACCTATCATTTATTCAAGTTATGCATTGAATTAAGCATACATTCTGTTGTTGAGAAAGATAGTAACCACCACTCCCTTGTCCTTCTCTTGTTCTCTTTCTCTCTCTCTCTCTCTTTGAAATAAATAACAATCACTTCAGACCAGCAGTCTTCATTTTAAATAATTTTATATATTTTTTTTTTAAATTTCTGAGTATGTGTGTGTGTGTGTGTGTGTGTGTGTGTGTGTGTGTGTGTGTAGCAGTTTTCCCATAATTGGCATCAATTGGTTTATGCCAACTTTATTTTTGCCGTTCAGCTTTTGTCAGCTCCTTCCATTTCTCCCTTGTTACAGACTGCTCATAATGATTATTAAGGTTAACAATTACAAAGGAAAAAAGGAACAAAAAATCTGTCCAACTTAAAAAGTGAAATAGAGAGTAATGTAAGTTTGGTATGCCAGCAAACAGGTTCTTTAACCAATTACATTTTTCCCTACCTCCCTCTTCCCCTCTTCCTACATGAACACCCATATTTTCCGTCTATCAATTCCATTATTACAATCCCTCTTCCTCTCCCCTACTTTATTCCAATTTGATTGTCACCTCATTGCCTGTTAGTTCATTTCCTCGCGTCAGACAAAACTATGACTTCTATTCTAATTGACATTAACAGATTTTTTATCTTCTTTCACACAGGTCTATCAAGGTACACTCTTTAATAAACAATTAAAATAATATCCTCTTCAATCTTGTTTCGTAAAGTACAAGTTGCTGTTGATTTTCTATTAGTGTTCCATTTTATAATTGTTTGAATGAAGAGGTATTTAAACTGGCCAGTTCTAAACAATACATACATGAAAATCAGCAAAGAAAATGGGATTCCACTGAGATTGGAACCCGAGAGCTCAAGATTGATAGACGGGTGCTCTTATTGAGCTGAGTCAAGGATATTATATCACCTAATGAATTCATTTGTTGTTGATGAGATAATGTTGGTAAGAATTAAGATCATTAAACTTGTTCATCCCATCTATGTGAAACATCATTTGCAACAAACTACATTTTGTAGCGAGCAGGTGTCGTGGACAATTTGCATGATTTGCAAGGTTATAATTATATATGCAATATCATTATGTTCTATTGCTTCATGAAAGCTGCAATCCAATACTAATTTCAACTCTTCAATTTTCAAAGAAAGAAATGCGATCCCCAAAAATGATCTAGGGTCAGCTTCCGTGAATGAAAATAATATTTCCCTTTATTGTGGTGATAACTGACAAGTAAAATTGTTACAACCCACAAGAGGCTATGCATGGTCATCTTGGTTATTGAGTCATCAATAGAAGTTTATTCTCTAAGACTATCAAAGGCCTTATCATTGCACCACAGTTGTATAAGTAGGAAAATATCCTGTACACAAATTAATTTACCTGTTATTGGTAAGTACATGCATTAAAGTAAAAATCTACAGTACTCTGTATCAAGTTTTTCAATTAAGATTCTGGAATAGGCCAATCTAGTAGCCGTTGTGTCCCTAGGAGGAGCCCCGATATTCACGATAACATGTGTTTTACTTTGACAGGGTCTCATTTCATAAAATGAACCACAGCCGATGAGAAAAGAGGAAGTTTGTTGGGAATGTTTTGGCTGAGTGCCCTCATCATGAGAGGGCGCCCTTCTCTCAGGGGAGGGGAAGATAGGAGACAATAGAGCAAAAGTTTTCGGGGTTAAAGTATCGGTTGGTTGGGCGATTCGAGGACGAATAGCAAAGTAGGCAAATATATCATTCTTTTGAAGTAAATAATGATAGAAATAAGTAGAGATCACTATGTCACATCTGTGCTGCAGATAAAATGTCATCATTGATCTGGTTTAGAGGGTCTATTAAACACCAGATCATGAACAAGAGTCAACTGGATTAATAACATTTAATCCCGCTGGCATTGGGTGCTCCATTTAATCCCCTAAAACAGCCCTGCCTACTTTTTGAAACTCCCAACTGGTCACCATTCTGCAAAAACATGGTAACAGTGAAAAATAGTGGGGGTGATATGTGTACATGTATACTGTTAAAGTATATTGATAAGATATTGTGTATCTTAAAATAATCTATTTCAAAGTCATTCATTTAATTTCTTGCTAGTAAAAACACAATCCTCTGTTTCTAAAGCAATTGTCTCTCAGTAAAAACCTGTATGTCTGTCCATGTATCAAGACAACCAAGAAAACCCTTTCAAATTTAACACATTTCTATAGATACTTTTGGTTTACACCATTTTATATGTTTATGATCCGGGAAAGCTTTTGAAACAACAAGAAGGCCATTAGATCTATAACGATCCCCCTTAAAAAAAGGTATGTGTTTTGTCGCATTTCAAATGGTTTAAAGGGCATACATGTAGGTCAAGGTTGAGATTCAACAGAAAAATAGAGGAGGGCAGAAACAGAGGACTCAAATTATGATAACCACTGTTCTCTTCCATCATGCACACACAAGTAAGCAGTTGTTAAGTCATATCAGCATATAGACGTGGTATTGAGGTGCTCACAGGTAGGTCATAGTTTAACAATAGACTTTTGTTCCAAACATTAAAGGTGAAAGACTATTTTCAGATATGACACACGTCATCGATGACAGGAACAACCATATGGTGGACTAGTCAGCTAATATCAAGGGGGAATCTCGAATTGCATAGATTCATCAAGAAACCAAGTTTTTATTAATGATCATAGTTGAGGTGGAGTGGGAAGAGGGTGTCGCAATGCATTAGTGGTTTGCAGAAAATTCTTAAAGGAAATAGTAGCAAGTCTGAAGAACATGTAGGCAACTAATTAGGAAGTAAGCCATGATGTAGCTATTCTAATCAATAAGCATCAATCATGGTATTAATACATGTACAGTGAACTAAACTTCAGCAGACAAGCACTTAATGTGTAAAATCTTCACTATCATCTGACTAAAGATCTTACTAATTCATATCCTTCTTATGAGAAATCACAATTATCTGGTGCGAATATCCAAGAAACAATAGCATACATGTATATGTGACCCAACACCTATAAAGTAAAAAAACCACAACACAGTAAATGGCAGGAAACGGTGGTTTTCTTCATTGGATAGCATTGATAGGTCTTCTTAATTTACCTTGGTTTTACTTTTAATATTCAACTACAAGTGTATGATGTCATTGGAAAGCTGGGAATCTCAAGTTTCTGAAAAAACATTGAGCCAAAATATGAATTTTTGTAACATATTGGTGGTTTTGAGTTGGTGGGTCACATAT
The DNA here is from genome assembly GCA_940671915.1 of Paracentrotus lividus. Lineage (NCBI taxonomy): Eukaryota > Metazoa > Echinodermata > Echinoidea > Camarodonta > Echinidae > Paracentrotus > Paracentrotus lividus. The sequence continues at coordinate 29,907,986 of CALNVZ010002100.1, read as the reverse complement.
GTAACTGACTAATTTGATAACAGGTTATATTGAGGTATGACGTCCTTACCACATTCCTCCACATAGTCCACACACTCTCGCACAATCCTGGGTAGCTCAATGTTATCATACAGCTTGGTTCTTGCTACAGCAGCTGCCAAAGGTACCCCAAATATTGGCTCTGCAAGATAAAAGAAAAGCTAGAAACATTAAAATTGAGCAATTCAGTCACGTTAGATTCAATAAAAGGTAATGCCAAAACCAAGATGGAAACAATCGATGCTGGATTGTTCCTTTAAAGGAAGTCATGAAAGGTAGAGTCCAAATGAAGACAATGGTAAATATTGTTATCTTCAAATGAAATCTCTACAACTATCATCACTCCTGTAAAATATTGGAGCAGTTACAATGTACGTGTATGGCGACTAAAAATGATTGTGATTATATTATGCACTCTGGACAACATTTAGTAAATGCAGTATCTGCCACTTTCTTTTCAATTCTTCAAGATTAAAATAGGTGACCTACAGTGTACAGCCTTATACCTAAAATAAACTTATTATTGGTTCCTACATGAACATTATTTTGATGCTAGGATAGTTGAAGTAATCTTATAATGCTGATAACTGGAGAGTGAATTTCTCAATTAATGTTTTCATTATTTTCCCTCATATGCCTTCATTAGACCTATTTTCTGCAGGAATGAAAATAAACAGTGTAAAAAAAAATCCACCCAAGGTTACACAACTTGGCAAAGTTACAGATATTAAAGACATTTCATCTATGGTACTAGATTTTTATCAACCACCATGTGAAATATCTAAAAGTGGAGTGTAAGAGGCCAAAATTTGTATAATTCTTTGTTTAATCCCTTCATTTAAAATCTGGCTGCACCCAGTATTAGAATCCACCATGAAAATGTATAGCATGTTGTAAGTATTTATTACCCATAAGAAAAATGAAAAATTTAATTGTGTACATATGGGCATGCTATGAGGGCTAATTATTTCATTTCATTTATGCCAGAGTTAACCTCAATTTGACTTAAGGAATATTAGTTCTCATTGTGGTTAGATCCTCACATTCTCAGACTTAATTCCATATTGACAGTTTTAACTATTATCATGCAACTTCTTGAGTTATCATGATCAATTCTTTTAAAATCACCCCTTTTTTCATTTTGAAAAAGCCCTGTATCCAGGCTAAATATGTAACAGAACACAAAACGGAAAACGACAGGCAATGAAACAAAAGCAATAACCTATCAAGTTGCGGTTAACAGGGAAATAAGATAATTTCCATTTCATATCGAGGGGAGTACAATACAGCAGCTGTATCTCAACAAACTAACTTTTGACAGACAGGCTGAATAAGATACTTCAACCCATAAATAATTTGATTTCCATAGAGAACAAAAATAAAGTACCCAATTATTTCTCACAGGCACAAGGAAAGATTCTTCTCTCTCTCTCTCTCTCTCTTTTTTTTTTTTTTTGGGGGGGAGTATGGCAAAGAAAAGTTTGGGCCAGTAATCTAATAATTGAGCAGATTACCTGATCTAAAACTTTTTAGTGCTATATTCAGAGAGGCAATATATTTCAATATCTGACAAAAGGCTGTATTCTAATCTCAATAAATAATTTAAAAAACATCATAATAAATGTTCAAATTGAATTTTGAAAATTAATCACACACATGTAATTTGTACCTCCAGTATTTGAATGAAGTCCACACTGAGAATTGCTGTCTTCTCATAAAATGGATTAAAATTTTGCACTTTAGTCACACCAGCAAATGGACTTGATGCCAAACAATGAACAACAATCTCTTTGGCCATTTGGAGTAGAATCTGTACCCGTTTCAATCCAGTACTCACTTTTATCAGTGTGACTTGGGTTATTTTGCATGAACTGAATAGCTATATTTTAGAAATTGTCAAAAAAACATTCAAATGGCTGGCTGCATGTAGACAGAAGTCTGTCCTTTAACAAGTTTATGACACTGACCAGGGCCCCGTAACACAAAGGTTTGTGAGCAATTGCAAACTTGAAAGAATTATTGTAATTGGTTACTGATCAGTCTTTTGAACTAAATGTGTATGCAACAATGATTGTGATTGGCTATTGCCACTATGCGATTGATTGCTAACCTTCGTGTTACGAAGCCTAGAAGGTCTTAAATAAAAGGAAATTTAGTTCTGCCAAGTGGGAAGTATATTTATTATTGTTTTCCTGTTCTGTTTGTTTTTACACTGTTGTTAAGTTTAAATCCTATTTACCTAAGAAATAAAGGAATAGGAGCAGAGAAAAATTAAACTAAATGTATAGATCTGGAAATCACATCTTTAAAAGCCCTTAAAGAATGTGTGCAACATAGAACTGAAAATTTCTTGAATGTTAAACTCAGTGGAGATTAGAAAATTAAAATACTGTGAACTGTGAACATTTATTTTCGCGGATTTCGCGCAAAGATTGTACGGCGCGAATTAAAAAACACGCGAATATATGAGCATGATTTCTTATGCATGCTTTGAATGGGGTTAATTGCGTTCGTACATAAATTCAGCGCGAATTTAAGAACCCGCAAATATGTTTTGCGGCCTCTAAGCGCGAAAAATTAATCGTGCGAAAATAACAGCGAATACAGTACATCTAATGTAAAAAATTATACCTGGCTTGACATTAGGTACATCAATGGTGTGGGATTTTTTCTTGATCTTTTCCCTCTCCTTGCTTTTACTCCTCTTCTTCTCTTCACTGCTTGCTTTAACCTTCTTCTCCTCATTACTCCCTTTTATCTTCTTCTCTTCACCACTCCCCTTCGTTTTCTTCTCCTCCTTTGTTTTGTCCTTGCTTGGTCTCCTTTCCTCCATCTTTCCATCTTTCTCATCTCCCTTCACTTTATCCTTGGGTTTGGTTTTGGCCGATGGAGCAAAGCGATTCCTGAAGAGGCTGCCTCTCTTCTTTCCTTTCCCCCTGGATATGGGAGAATTAAATATAAATCACTTAGATTTAACCCATTGCAGAACTGCAAAAAAATGCACCATGTATAAATTTGAACTGCATTTCTTAGACTGTTGGACAATCAAAGTGAAAGTATCTGTAAGCAGCTTTCTTTTATAGAAAGCTTGAGAGTTGATATACTTCATGAAGCATACATTTCAATTGTTTATTATAACTTTTAACAACGATTGAAAGTGACCAGAAATGTATAATATGAAGGAAAAAAATGAGCAAGGAATTCCAGCAGGATTCAAACCCAAGATTTCCTAATTACTAGGCAGTTGCTTCACCGCCTAATCTATTACAAGCCCTTATGTTGGTGTTTGTCCCAGAGAACCCCTGGGCTTATGCCAGGTTCTATAGCTTCTGATCGCTCAGGCATTGAAAGCTAAGGAGTTCCCTGGGACGGACGTCGACATAAGAGCTTGCCATAGCTAAGTCAGTAGAGCACCTGACTAGTAATCAGATCTTGGGTTCAAATCCTGATTGAATCCCATCTTCTTTGCTCATTTTTTCCTATCATAATTGTAACATACCAAAATTCAAGACAATACAAGCTATAGTTCGAGACATACATGTAATTGCGGACGCAAACACAAGTCAGAAAATCTTAAATGATATCATTAAGTAATGTTCCATCTTATTACATGTACCTTTCATCATCTTCTTCTGAAAAGCTCTCAGCAGCCTCAAACGTCTTGTAACCTTTCTCTTTCTTCTTCTTTTCAGCATCCTTCTTCTCCTTCTTGAGTTTAAAAGGATCTTTCTCTCCAAAAGAATCAGAATCTAAAATAAAAACAAACAAAGGTAATTTACTTATTTATGAAAAATAAATCACAACCTTAAAAGGAACTAAAAGGTGATAAATCAATGGGAATTTGAGTTATCTTGAATGAAAAGTTTAAACAGCATGTTCGTGCTGTCTGAACTTTTATCACAGGTAGTCTGACGGGCTTGTCTGACGGATGGGTTATAATGTACAAATAAACAAGCCTTTTGAAAATTCTGTACAATTCTACTTTCCCCATGATCTTTCAGTCACACATCCCTTTAAGATACAAAAGGTGCTCTAGAATATCAACTGCAATATACACAAGGGTATTGATGTGTTTTGACTTATACACACAGCTTATTCTAATATTGTAAAAAAAAAGATATATAAAAAAATGATGAAAAATTAAACACATCAATTCAACTATTTATTTCTTTATTTTTTATTTTTTTACATGTGATTTCAGGAACTTTTTATTTGATAGTACATGTACATGCACTCTTTAATTTCATGAAGATTAAATTTCAACTTTTGAGTGATTCTCACTTTAGTACACCTAGTAAAAAATGTGAAAATGAAACTAATAAACATTCCAGTACATACACTAATTTACTTTCAAAATGTATAACATTCATTAAACTATCATAAAGTATATTTCCTGACTTTCAAAATGCAATTTGGAAACTATCAATTGAGTTGCGATACCATGGATAATAGTTTGTTTATAAAAAGAATTCTCACACACCTGATAGGCAATAGAATTATCAATGACAGGAAAAGACCAATGTGAAACAGAGTTCACAAAAATAAAGTGTTATCATACAAAATGTACATTGTATCAAGAAAATGTACAATGTATCTAGTGGATGTTTAGGTGAAGGTAGCAGAGGTGATTATATTGTAAAACATTTACCATTACTTTTTTCATTCATTATTTATATGATCAATTAGATCATACAATAAATGACCAAAAAAAATGAAAAAAAAAAAAAATTATGACCCCCAAATTTCAGCAATTCACAAAATTTCATCCTTTCTGTTAATGTTGAATTTTCAGAATTTTCCAAAATCTCCTCTAATATTTTGAGAAAAAAAAATAACCAATTTTGTTTAATGTCACTGATTTACACATTTTATTGGAAGAGCATGCATGTATGTGTGTTGTGCCCGAAAGTGAATCCACCCTCAGGACAGCTCGAACATGTGGAAAGTGTGATATTGGCCAACTGATACCCCCCTTTAATATTATGATAGTCCTCATGTCACCCCTCTGATCTAAGTACTGTCACCTAGTCACGATTGTTTTCTTTTCATTTCTGACACCCCATAAAGCCAATAGGCTGAAGGGATAATTAAATGCTACCCCAGACTCTTGAAACTCAGACGATTACAGTGGATTCCCCCTTAGGAATAGACCTTGTTTGACTTAGATGCAGGTTACTTGTCACAAGATTTCTGGTAGGAAGGGGTAAATTATCATTTATTAATTGACTAGCTAGATAGTCCTCCTAAGTTAAAATGGGGCCAGTCGAAAAGGACAGGCAAAGCAGGTCAGTGGTTGCAAAAGGGCAGACATGCCTTAAAATATACTACAGGAATCGGAACCTAATAGTTTGAAACACAGAGTGTCCAGATTTTGTACAAACCACACTGACCCTGTCTACATATATTGGGAATTTAGAGTCCATATTTTTGGGTGTATGCACCAGATCCCCATTAGTGCTTAATACATTGCAAACAGTTCTGCCCCGAATAGATATATTTGCAATATCACAGTGTACTGAATTAAATAATATTAATACAGAATCAATTGTACATAGTAGGCACATTGTACATGGATTTTCAGAAAACTTTGTTCAAAGCTGAAGTTCTGTAACTAATACCAAAAGCAAATTATCAAATTAAAATATACTTTATTAAAAAAAAAAATGATAGTAGGCCTATGCAAAGTCAGTTTGGGTATGAAAACACTACTATGACAAACAAAAGATGAAAAATTCAAGTTGATCTGCAATATGTGTGTGGAACATGCAGTTTTTATGGAAGGCTTATTTGAATTGTATTTCTTATTATACATTGTAGTTTGTTTTAAAATGCTGGTCATTAACAATCTACTTGTACATTGTATCTCCATTCTATTGCATTTAACAAAAAATATGAATGACTCTTACAAATTTCTATTGAAACACACAATAAAAATGTGCTGCACATAACATCAACATACATGTATAGTCCATTTCTGAATCGTATAAGATGTAGATGTACATGTATAAAGCAACTTAAACAGATCACTTTGTTAAGAAGCCTCATATACTAGTATAATACATCAAATTCTCCATCCCAATTCTTTAGAGCTTTTGCCAAAAACATGCTGGTATATATTTCCAGGGGCTTTGTTTTCCCTGGGATAAATACAATTTTGGCAGGCTGTGGCTAGTGCTAGATATTAAGCTGAATGGTTGGCATCTTTTGATTATAAAAATGTAATAATGTATCTCCTGGTTGGATTTGCCCAGTGGATGGATACTGTATAAGTGGTTATTTTCGCAGTGACTTTATTTTTCGCGAATTTCGCAAGTCGGTCATCGCGAAAATTTCCTCTTCAGTACAAGGCTATTTATAGTAATGAAGTCATCACCAAAATCGCGAAATTTTGCTCTCGCGAATTTCCCCAATTAGTCCAAAATCGCGAAAATATCTGTACGCGAAAATATTGGCTTATACAGTATTACATTTTATAGATAACTTATTAAAATCACTGTGTGAGAAGGTAATGATTTTTAAAAAAATTTATATACAATTACATCATTTTGTTTGAACAATATAATACATTACTTTGTTAAATCAATTCCAGTATAACTGACATGACATTCAGTAAAATAGGTTTCATTAGATATTTCCAAAACCAGTTGCCGAATTTCACACAAACATACAGCGCCTATCCCCTAATTACTGGAAATCATCATTCAAATAACAAAATCACTTACCCTTCTGCTTCAAACTCAAAGTCTTCTTAGTCTTAGGACCCATTTGATATCACAAACTCAAAATATCAGAGACAAGATGATTTTTTTTCCTTCTTTTTTCAATAAAAAAAAAATCCTTTCAAAGCAGTTGACTTGTTCAGAATCAAATTTTACAAACACTTGGCTCTAACACCTTCACTGACAGACTGAATATAGGACCTGAGCTATCTGTGAGAGTAGTTTTTAAATATCAAAAAGCTAGATACGCGTCAGGCACCAATAGTCTAAGCATGCAGACTATGCAGGTAAAAGTAGAAACAAAACAAAATAACTACGCATGCTCCCTCAAGCAGAATACCATCATTTTGAAAACACTAAGAAATATTTGATAACTGATAAACACTGTTATTGAGACATTGATTTCATTGGTATAAAGAACTTTACCAATGAAAGTTTCAATGCAATCTGAGTTCATTTAAGAAACAGGTCTGTATACAACAACTACACACTGCCAGTAGATTTGCCAGCACTCAAAAGGAAAAGGGTTGTTAGAAACCTTCAAATGCTGCACTTTTGCTGGTGTTTGAGTCATATGTGAACTGTCTTATTGCAATTTGTCATTTGATATAGAAAGTGAGTACAATATTGAAAGAGAAAGATATTGAATCATTGATATAACAAACACAAAGCAATATGTATATTCTTTTAATCTAAAATTAATAATAAGTAAAACCCCTCCCCGAATGTACATGTGAGATACTATTTTTCTATGTAAGCTTACAACTATTTCATTATACAGGTATTGCAGTTTGATAATACATTCTTAAATCATTTGAAATCGGATAATTGATTATTACTTTGTATATATGAACAAAATTTATATGAAGTGCAAATTTATTAAAATCTTTCCCCAACAAATTGTATTAATTTAAAAATTTGGAGGCCTGCACTGAAATTCCTTTTGCAAATGTTACAAGATTTTAAGAGATTCTTGCATCTAGAGTCTAAAAAAATTTAGGCTATATCATAAGATAAATCAGGCTTAATGTTAAATAATCTTTTTCCCCAAGTGAACATGTACACATTCTGCCTACTATTTAGCCTGATGTAGCTATGGAGGAAATATTCTGACAAAAGCTCACCTTGAGTATATTCTGATCATATCTCTCTGATAAGCATTGCAAAAACTACAATCCAAAATTACCACTAATGTGTTTAGTGTTATTAATACATACAACTATCTTTCACTTTCACATTGAACAAAAGTTTGACAGTTTTAACTACTGTGTGATCACAGTCATACTCCCTTCCTGATCTACATGTATTTTCAATGCATTTTATCAGTCCGACTGCAGTTTATTTGATAACAAATCACTTGTTTTCTGCACTTTGATCTAAAAATCTTGAAGCATTTTGAGCTTAAAGCTGCAGGATTTGCAAAGTATTATGCTCCTGCTGTTCATTTACAGACGGTGAGGGCGACACACAAAAATACTGACACAAACAATATTGCTGCTGAGACTAAAGCAATCTTTCAATTTAACCTTCATTGTACATGTACTGTATTACTGCTGAATGTGGGTTTGAATTTGGATACTAAACCAATGACTCGGAATGCCTAAAAGATGATTATATCATGTCTGGTGCATTCTAGGATTTCATAATTGCCCCTTTTATCCTTTTCTAAGACTACACACATGTACAAGTATGTATCTAAAAATATAATTTCCTTTTAATCAGCAGCCTTGATCAGTGGGCTTTGTAATGTTTGTGTATAGATGTACTTAGTTTCATGTTTATCAACATATAATGCATGTAGTTTACTATTAGAATTTTACACCTACTCAAATACCAACTACATGTACATGAAAATGAGGCCAAAATAAATTACTTAATTAGATGAATAAAATTTTCTTAATGCCTTTCTTTTGTAATTGTAATGGCCTCAATTAGTAAAATTAAATTGAGCGCTACATACATTGCTTATAGTTTTGGGGGACTAAATGTGTTCATCGATACACAAAGTATATTTTTTATGCTCATTGAAACAAGCTTGAATAATTGAACTATAGAGAACATGCATGCACTTTTTTCATACTGTACCAGGAAGCAGTCCCAACATAATTTAGAAAGAAATACCAGTATCCATACACTGAATTAACTCTACTCTATAGATATCATTTCAAAATCCAACGGAATTGTAATAAAAATAAAATTACATGTATATGGAATCACATTAAAGCCATTACATTTTGAAAATAACTAATGTAAATGCTTAAATTGCCTGAGAGGGATGCACTACATGTACATGTACCCATCAAACTCAGTGATACGCTTGCTATACATCCCTGCTTTAAGATCCCCATAATAACGTTTATGAGCCATAATGGAGTTTATTCAATTGTCAGTTGCCTTGGAAACTACATGTATACAGTCTGTAACTCAGTATGGAGGTTGATAAGCAAATAGACAATGTAAAATACACTGTACATCTACTTTTTATTCAAGTGACAGTTCTTCTTACACTGTATACATTGTGTGTATTACCCCAACAGAGCTACATACATTATCTGTGTCACTGGTGATAGGCTGTGTAAAAAATGGCTGCATACTGCCCTTTTCACATTATTTCATGTAATTTCATTTCATTTATTTCATTGTCCAGAACAAGACAATTAAGTTACATTGCATCTTGCTTGACATAAAATTTAGATAAATCTGAAATGAAAGTACAATGTACAAACTAACAAACACAAATACTTTATCAAATATAAACATTATTACAAAATGGACATACAGTTGAGGCCAAAAAGTTTACATACACTTGGTAAGAAAACATATAAATACTATTTTTATCACCATTAGAACATTAGGCATCATTTATTTTGATAGATATAGTTAGGTTTAAAAGAGTATATTTTCATAAAAATATCTAGAAACACATATATGGTTGATCTTACATCAGTTTGGATAAATTCAATGGGTCAAAAGTTTACATACACTAACCAAACTTGGTGATGGTATTGCCTGTATATTGCCTTATTTTTCTTTCTTTTTTGCTAGTTGGAGTTGTCAACTAGCTTTCTATTATATTTCTCCTGAGATTACTGTCCATTCTTCCAGCAAGATTGCAACAATTCAGTCCCATTTGCAGGTTTCCTTGGGCGAATAATTCTTTTGGGGTCTGCCCGTATCTCTTTTTACAGGGATTTGGTCTAGACATGTGACAACCCCTCCTTAATCCACCTTTTCTCTGTTTACCCACTCTAAAAACTAGTTTAAATGGATGTTTGGGTTATTGTGGTAATCAAAAGACTCAATCTAAATATGGTTCCAACTTTCAGGCTGGCATATTGATAAGATGCCACATGCTCCAAGATCACATTTTACAATCTATAGGGTTTATCAATGTGGTTTATGCATTGTTTCTGTAGTGAGCTGTTGGAGCATGTAGCATCATACCAATATGCCAGCCTGAAAGTTGGAACCATATCAAAATTGAAACTTCAGTCAACACTAAAGCCCAAACATTCATTTAAGTTAGTTTTATAGTGGATAAAACAGAGAAAAGAGGAAATTATGGAGGGGTTGTCACATTCTAGACCAGATCCCTGTAGGAACTATATGGGCAGACCTAAAAATGGTTTTCGCCCAATTAAACCTGCAAATGGGACTGAATAGTTGCAATCTTGCTGGTGGAATGGACAATAATCTTAGGAGAAGCATACAGACAGCTTGTTGACAGCTCTAACAAGTGAAAAAATGAAGTCAAAAGGAGCCTGAGCTTTCGATCCTAGCAGAATCTTCGTCAGAGACAAAATGACACAGAAAAGTAGGGAACAAACATGGATATAGAGAAAGACAGAGAAAAGCTACACCTAAGTGGCAAGCCAAGAGGGAGAGAACAAAAAGGGGGATGTAAAAGGTGTGAAGAAGCCAGCCAATCAAAAAGCAAGAGGAGGTGAGATCAAACAGCAAACTGGAACAAAAGGGAGATGATAAGCTGGGAGAGGGAGGAGAGAGTAAACAAAGAAGGGATTAGAGTGGAGGCTATGGGGCTGAAAAGAATGAAAGAAAAGAGAAAAAGCCAAGGGAAAAAAAACACCTAGTAGACCTGTGTGTTATAGACCTACAAGAAGAAGTAAGGGGGGGGGGATAAATAAATAAGTAAAACAGGTAAAAGAACAAGGGGAAGACATGAAAACAAAACAAAAAACAAAAAACAAAAGAGAAGTGTGAGCCAAACCTGTAAGGGAGAAAAGAGAAAGAAGAATTGATAAGAGAAACAGAATGTTTCTCATTCTGTGAGAAAAAGTGAAAAAATGAAAAATTAATCAAAATATTGGCAACTCCATCACCAATTATGGTTAGTGTATGTAAACTTTTGACCTATTGAATTTATACAAACTAAAGTCAGATCAACCATATATATGTTTCTAAATATTTTTTATGAAAACATACTCTTGGAATTCAAAGTAGATACCATACTTAATCATGTGTATCAAAATAAATTATGACAAATGCTTTTATGGTGGTAAAAATAGTATTTATATGTTTTCTTACCAGGTGTATGTAAACTTTTGGCCTCATACAACTCACACTAAAGTTCTTTTGACTACATTCTATGTAAAAATAAGATTGATTTATCAAGTAATCCATGACTGAGCACACATCAAAGAGCAAACAGTCACTTACAAACCTACAAAGGAAATGCGATTTTGAAGGATTATAATGCAATAATAACTTGAATTACCCTACTTAATTTTGAGTTAGGTTTATGCCTGGTTTTGCTAATTGCTCTTGAGAAGTTTCTTCAGTAACCAAGATGCACATTGCCCACATTAGTCTTACGTCCCATAAATTTGCACAACACTATTTGCATATGAACAAATTTGTGGATCTTGGAAGCCTGCGGTACTTGCATCATAACTCATACTTGTCACTCATTGTGTCATATTCAAATTTAAGTGACATGACATTTGGACTGATAGAAGGGCGCATATCTTTGCACTTGTAGGTTATGAATGGATCATGACTACCATACTATGTATAATGTAGGAGTGGCATGCGTCATTACCAGTTGGACTTGAATTTGTGATTAAAAAACAGTGCGGGAGTGACACGACAAAAAAAAGACATGGGTTTCTGTGGAAAATGGTCCACCTCTATGTATCGTGAGTGACACAACATCCAAAACGTGAGTGACACGTGCCTTAAATGCAACAATTCAAGTACATACTAACTAGATCGAAATTACCTGTGTGTATGTGGCCATGCGTTTTGAGTTGGGCCCTTAAAAAGGTGGAGTTGTGACATCTGCTCCTCAAATTTGATTTTGTTTATTGATTTACTTAAAAACTATACAAGCTATATACATGTAGCTAAATTTGCTCTTTAATTAAAGCTCTCATGTAGGGCAACAAAATACATGTTTTAAAAATGTCACAGTTTCATGATTGTCTGTTAATTAACTGTTAATTAACAAGAGTCAGGGGTGGAGGAGGAGTCGGCGCAGGAGGAGTCGGCGCAGCAAATTTGGCAAATGTGCTGTAATGAGTTAAATCAAGTGCACAGAAGAATATCTTTGGATTGAAATTCATAAACCCTGCTGAAATGATCAATGTAGCTTGATTTTGATGTTTATATGTAAGTTGAGGAATCTTAATTACATTAATTACAGTAATTGGTCATGCTTTTTGAGTTCGGTAGGCCTGCAAAAAGTTGTAATTTTGACATCAGCATCAAAAGTAGTGTTGTTTAGACAAAACTCAACGCATATATACAAGGTACATGTATAAAGCTGAATTTGGACTTAAATCATGTGCAGCTATCATGTAGGGCAAATAATTCATGCGTTCAATCATGTTAAAGATATTTATGTTCTCTTCATTTACTGTTAACTAACGAAGATCAGGGGCGGAGGAGGAGTCGGTGCAGAAAGTTTAATAGCTCATGCAGTGGTGTATGAGTTAAATCAAGTTCATAGAAGGGTGTATATATTTGATTGGAATGCTTACAACCAGGTGAAATACTTTAGCTTGTTTATGATCCATAATTTAAGTAATTAACAGATTTAGTGTTGTACACTGTAGTACATTGTGACTGTACTATATAAACGACAATTTCTTTACAGCCAAAGGGCTCTTATATGTGATATTATGGTTAATAATGTTTAACAAGACAAAGGGACTTTCACATGTCAGTACTACTTTGCTACTTCTATCTGCCTAAGCAACTTATAGGATCCTTCATTACATGTCTAGTATCTTAAACAGGGAGTTACAGTACTAACACTGCAACAAGATAGATTTTCTTAAAAAATTGAAATTTTCGAAGTCATCATTCCAGCCTGGAGCAAAATGCATTAAACTCTCCCAGGGTATAGAAAGTTATACATGATTGGAAAGCTCTAAAAGTGATGAGTTCAAATCTGCAGTAAATAATGTTGTAGGGTAAACAGTATTTTTTTTGCAATTTTTTTCCAAAGCCATCGTTTTTCACAAATTTTTCAGGTTCTAAGATTCATAACCTTTCAAGGGCGCCACCTATGTTAATTTTAAAGCGTACTTTTGAACTCCTCAGACATTCAGCTTCCAGAAAATGTATACTTTTGTAGGGTTAATATAAAATTTGAAAAAGTTAGAGCCACTTCATGGAAATGCGCACGATTAGTACAAATTTTGAGTGTGTCACACAACATGGGCCCAACTTAAAACGCATGGCCATATGCCATGTTAGAGTAGTCCATGATAAGTACTTTAAGCCAAAAAAAAATCTGAAAAAAGCGACTAAATATAAGAATAAGAGGCATTTAAAGCACCATAGTCCCATATGTGCAAATTCCTGTTTGATCAATTATTCAGCGTTGACATGAAAACTGGATCACATAATTTTTTAACTTAAATAATTGGTTGTATTGTAAAGTAGCCTTTGTGTTGATTTCAGATCCTAATTTGCATTTTCAAAGGCACAGCGCCACAGTAAAATTTCAGCTAAATGTCCCACTTAGTTTGAATATGACAACTGGTAAGTCCTCATTTTTGCTGTTTTATTCTCAAATTTGAGAATTGCACCATTCAATATGTTTAAGTTCCTTTTGTAGATATATACTGGTAAGACAGTCCTCATTTTCGCTACATTTTATTCTTTCAAGTCCTCATTTCTTGCTACGTTTCATTCTCGAATTAGAGAATGACACCATTTAATTTCAAGTTCTTTTTGTATATATGGAGACGATCTAGACTAGTCACACTTACACTTATTGCATGGTCAATTATTATTGACCTTGCACCGCCAAGTAGCTATAGACGGCGGACGCTCACCCCTGAAAAGCACGATTTTTCTGCCTTGACTTTTATATCATCAGACGTGTATACTATTCAAAATTTGTCCTATATAAAAAGTTGAGATATAGTGGTATATTATATGCCTATATCTTAAAAAAAAAAATGTTAAAAAAAACTGGGAAAAAGCTCACCGCTTTGCGTAGGTGTGTTCTTCGTGTGGGATCTTGCAGGAAAAAGAATTTTTCTCTCGAGAACGTTAGTCTCATACTTTGTATATAGGCGTCTTAATTTTATCACTCAAACATTTTTTTCCCGCCACCGATGGGACTTCCTACACGGATTGGGTGAAAAAAAAACTGTGCAGAAATTTGATGGATCTCAGGCATGTATCAGGGTGACCAGGCCCCCCCCCCTTTACAAAAAAATAATAATAATAAAAATGGCGATCGGCCCGATTTATGCTCTATGATGGGCAAAAAAATTATAACACCTATCCCCCTCCCAATCCCCCCCCCCCCCGATAAAAAAAGGAAAACATGGGCGACCTGCCAGATTTACCAATTGAACTATGGCCAAAACTTGATGGCCTTTACGATGGGAAAAAGGCCAAAAAACAATTTAAAACTACCCCCGCCCCCCCCAAAAAAAAAAGAGAGAAAGAAGAAGAAGAAAAAAAAGGTGGAAAATGGAGACCAGCTCTATTTATGATTTTATGAAGGGCAAAAAAAAAAATGAACATCTACCTCCCAAACACCCCCCCCCCCCCTTCCAAAAAAAAAAAAAAAATGAAAAAAAAAAGAGAGAGAAAAAAAAGGGGAAAAATGGGCGACCGGCCAAATTTACCAATTGAACCTAACCCCTTTGCCAATACTTGATGACCTTTTTTGATGGGCAAAAGGTCGATTTTTTTTTTGTTTTTTTTTTTGCCCATCATAAATCATCCGCCTCCCCCCACCCCCCCCCCCCCCCCAAAAAAAGTGAGAAACAGAAGAGTAAAGTCGAAAACGGACGATTTTTTGATGGGCAAAAAAAACATCTAGATCTACCCGCCCCCCCCCCCTCCAAAAAGAAAAGAGAGAGAGAGAGAGAAAAAAAAAAAAAAAAAAAAAGGAAAGAAAAAGGGGGAATATGTGACAGGGGGAAAAAATGGGGTGTACCAGAAATGTAGAATTCAAATTTTGCCCCCCCCCCTCTTGTGAAATACTTGATCCGCCACTGTATCTTTCGTAAAGATCAGTATTTGGTTGGGACTACCTGAATAAATCCATTCGATAAACAATCTTCTTTTGGGCCTGGAGAAAAGCTAGTCCCGTTATGAGGTCAATATCGTCCTGCCAGGTGCTTTTGCATACCAAATTGATATGTACACTCGCCTTGCCAACGAATTCCTAGACTTGTGGGTTTCTTGTTTGTGCATTCTAATGTCCGCTTTTTTTCTCTTGTAAATTCCTAAAAGCGTTGTAATGAAAGTACTGCATTTAATTTCTTTTGATGCATTTAACACAGCAGCAAACATGAACTCACTTATTTTTTTTTCTTTTTTTCCCCCCGTAGTTAGTTAAATGTGACTGAGCTAAATATGTAGTCATGTTATCATTTAAATGACTTTATTTTGTTATAATTGTGACGTAAGATATTTTCGGAAGAAAGGATTTGGTTGCCTTTTATTGCATTTTATTTTCATGAAAATGATTAACGATAGAATTTCTTGTCACCAACAGATGACCAATTGAAACCTATTAATTTCATCTCTCATTTTATTCTTCATTTCCATTTGTTTATGTTCTTTTTTTTTTGGTATGTTTTTCTTATTCTTATCCCTCTTCTTCTTCTGACCTGATCAGATACTCTTTGTACTTTTTCTTATTGCCACGTGTCTCACATTCCACCAATGATCCTCTTTGTTTAGCATACTTAGGGAACGTGCTTGATGATCCTTTGAAGATGCCATGGCTGCCATGAGTATTTTTCCTTTTTACTCCTTACAGGATGATGATCTTATTTTCTCTTCCTTTTAATTCCTGTGATACCGATAATGCCGACATAGCTGATTTCCACGATATTAATCCCTGTGACACTAAATTTGCATCTAAACTTATGGAAGCCACTCCTGAAATAAATATTATACTGATGAAAATGATACTGTCACTACCTTACAAACTTCTGAATATGTTACTGCTTCTCAATTTAATTCAATTTCGATTAATTTTGAAGAAAATTTTCGTTATTACACTTCAAACTAGAAGTTTGAACAAACATTTTGAATATCTTAAATATATTGTTAGTACAATGAAATTTCCATGTTCATCATGGGTTTATCTGAAACATGGTTAAGAGATGAGTCAGTTGCTGGTTATTCTATTGATGGTTACATACTTGAAAACTAATTCTAGAGCTGAAAAAGCGTGGCGGTGGAGTAGCTTTGTACATTTCCTCCAAACTAAGTTATAGAATATTACAAGATCTTTGTTTTATGTCACCAAGCTATTGAAACGCTTTTTGTTGAAATTCAGGTATCGACTGGCAAAAACATAATCATCGGAGTTGTTTACCGCTCCTCATTCCGACCATTTAGATTTTATAGCAGCAATACAAACAATAGTTCTTTCTAATGATCTTAACTACAAACACTGTTTTCTTATGGCGATTTTAATATCAATCTCTTGCGCTCTGAATTAGATGTTTTTGTCAGGAATTTCTGGATATCATGTTGTCACATTCTATTCTACCTTTAGTCAACAAGCCAACTCGAATAACTAATTCGTCTGTTTCACTAATTGACAATATTTTTTCAATTCTTTTGAGTTTGCTAATTCTGGTATCATTATTTCAGATCTTAGTGACCACTTTCCAATTTATTCGTTTTCTACCCATCATTTTAACCTCTAAGCCGAAGAATTATTTAGATAGAAGTTTTCGTAACATGAGTAGGTCAAATATCGACAAACTAAAGCAAAGTTTAAGAACAGTGAATTGGCATAATGTTTTAAATTCTAACGATGCTAACACTGCTTTTGATTTATTTCTTGAACAATTGAATAATTGTCTTGATAGAGATATGCCTTTGGAACGTTCTAAACATAAGTCTAATGATAAAAAGATTCCGCGCTTCCCTTGGATTTCGCATTCCCTTTTACGCTCAATAAATAGGAAAAATCGTTTATTCTATTGTTACAAAGCTAATCCTACAGAAAAACGTGAAAGGAACTACAAACGTTACAAAAATATTTTAACTTCTACTTTACGTTTAGCTAAAAAAGAGTATTTCTCCAAACAATTTGAACAAAACAGAATGACTCCAAAAATACATGGAAACTGTAAATAATGTACTTAATCATAAAGCCCCAAAATCTCAATTCAAGAAATCGAGGTTAATGACGTCACTTCTGCAAGACCCAATTGAAATTGCCGAAAGCATTAATGATTTCTTTGTCAACATCGGCCCAAACCTTGCAAGGACATACCCCCCTCTAATCGACCCTTTTATTCAAGCTTAGATCGACCCAATGCGCAATCTTGTTTTTAACCCCTATTCTACCTGAAGAAATTATTAACATTACCAATAACCTTAAAGATAAAAAAGCAGCTGGATATGATGCATAACTAACTTTCTCTTGAAAAATATTATAACAGAAATTGTTACCCCACTCACACACGTATATAATACATCATTATTGACTGGAATAGTCCCACCAAAAATGAAAATAGCTAAAATAATCCCAATCTTTAAAAAAGGCGACCGTCATGATCGAGGAAATTATAGACCAATATCTCTGCTTACTTCATTTTCAAAAATTTTAGAAAAACTCGTTTATTCTCGGCTGATTCAATTTCTCTCTAATTTTAAAATATTATCCGATAATCAATTTGGTTTTCGCGAAAAACATGGCACAAATCACGCGATGATAGTTCTTGTTGACCAAATAATTCATGCAATCGATAATCACTCTCATACTATAGGTTTGTTCCTGGACTTCTCCAAGGCCTTCGATTACATCGACCACGAAATCTTATTATTTAAACTTTCCCATTATGGCATCAGAGGGAAGGCCTTGGAGTGGTTCAGGAACTACCTGACAGAAAGAAAACAATTTACTTGCATTAATTGATATAATATCGTCAACAAAAACTATAGATGTGGCGTACCGCAAGGCTCTCTTTTAGGACCGCTCCTTTTTATTTTGTACCTTAATGATTTCAAAAATTCTTCTGATATCTTATCATTTATACTTTTTGCCGATGACTCTAATATTTTCTTTTCTGAACGTGATCCTCAAATTCTCCTTGACAGAATCAATTCGGATGTTTAATGTACAAGACTGGATAAGAGCTAATAAACTGTCACTTAACATCGACAAAACGCATTACATGATTTTTAGTAATTCCATTAATTCTCTTCCGGGCCCTATACAAATTGATGTAAAGTTCTTCAAAAAGTTCATTTTACTAAGTTTTCTGGAATTTTTATTGATGATAACTATCATGGAAATTTCATATTGACTATATATGTAGATTGATATCAAGAAATATGGTGTGATCAATAGGTTAAAGCATATGTTTCCTTTCCGGATTTTGTTGTCGCTTTATATGACGCTTATATATCCCTATCTGACATATGGAATCTTGGCTGGGGGCAACTCCTCCAAGATTCTCAATAATAGAATACTTATTTTACAAAAACGAATCATACGAATAATACACAATGTCCACTTTCTTTCTCATACAATAGTTTATTTCTCAATAACAATATACTAAAAATCGACGACCTCTACAATTGGCATTGGAATCTTATGTTTCAGTTATCACAAAAACACTGCCCTCCCCTCTCATTTCTATCTTACAGGAATTCTGAAGTACACTCGTATCCCACAAGACAGTCTAATCAGTATCACCCCCCACTCTTACGGACATCCATCGCTCAAAAAACTGTAGTTTTCACAGGACCCAAGTATTGGAACGAAATAATCAATCTCTCAAACTGATACCAGGCTATCCCCTTCAAAAAAACGTTTAAAACAAATAATTCTGGAATCGTACTCCGTACTATTCCCCATGATATTATATTCTTTTTATAATCTAGTGAGCACACTTCTCCTTAAACTGCTACAGAGTATTTCATTCAAATGCTCTGACACGTGAAACACTCTTTACTTCTATACCTCTTGTCTTCTCCTTATATTCATAGTATTTTTTTATTTTTACATTTATTTTGCTGTTGTCGTGTTTCGTTTTCTTGATTTTTCTCTTGATTATCATTTTTTTTTATTTTACAAGGCAATACCTCATATTTCGGAAATACTGAATTATCTTGAACAAACAAAAATAATTGTTTTATATCTAAACCCAGAGGGACCTTATTTACAAGCTATGCTTTTTGGGTTCCTCATTTCTCATGTAATGTAAAATTATTTAGAATCATGTTAAATATTATGTATATGAATATTTTGTTCTTTGCCAGATTGTTTTGTATTTATTTATTTATTCGTTATTATGTATCAATTCTATTGATTTGTAAACTGTTGATATGACATGAGAAATAAAAACCACTTGAACTTGAATTGAGTTCCGCGGGTCAATCTTATTTACAATTCGTGAACACAGATCGTCAATTACACGATAGTCAATCACAAAATATTATCGTAGTATCCTAATGCTTTACTGAATGGGTTTTGTCCTCTTGTTATTTAAGCTCTATAGGGTGCAAGCCCTAAACGTCGTTCAACATGCAGTAGCTGGTGCACACTCGAGTCTGTTCTCATTCACTGAATTGGCTGATAGGAGGAAACGGACTGACATGTCTACATTTGAATAATCTATATCATCTCTAATCCAGTCCAAAATACACAGGTAAAGTGATAGATCAGGCGAGTATGAAATAAATTGAAAATTTTATTGTAATTAATGTAAGATATCAAAAAAGGGAATCGGTGGCCGATGGGGAATGCGTCGATCCGTTCTATGGTAGGTTTGCACGCATATGTGGACTAGTCATTACTCAGCACATTTTGCCCACATAGTTAGGCACGCTCACAAAAATACTAAAATTACCCAATTGGTAACAAGACTTGGCTTAAATGAGAGCTTGATAATATTGCTTCACAATTCTGGAGAAAAAAATCTGTGAAAACTGTTTTAAGTATTTTTTATTTGATGTTTTCTACAAGTCAATTTGTCTATGGCGAAATTGCGACTCGGCAAAATCGCACGCGCAGTTTAGCCATTCGCATACGGTGAGCGAGCTGTATTAACGCCGATCGCAACCCGGAAATGATTTTAGTGTGCCGTTCTTAAGTGCGTGATCTTATTGCCGAATCGCCCGAGTGACTAGCGGCAAAGCGAGACTTTGGCCGCCGACTGCGGCGGGGGGATGAATCTGAGCCCCACTTGGTGTCCACGATGTATTACCAACTCGCGAATGGCAAACCGGCATTTACCAAATCCATGGTATATTCAAGATTTTAAAAAATACTTCGCCGATAAAACTCCTACCAGGTAAGAGATTGAATTCCTATCTTTAATTTGATATCATGTTTATTTGAGTATATTTTCTAAACTGAAAGCGAAATTGATTTTGACTAGGCCTTGTTGTGTGCAATAGTTGACAATTTGACATGTGCGACAGAAACTGCACACTGCACCCGAATATTGAGATTTCTAACGCCGTGCCCAACGGCTTGGAATTTTGATAATCTGACCGCCGTGTAGTTTCTGCCGCGCATATGTCAAATTGTCAAGGCCTAGCCAAAATCAATTTCGCTTTCAGTTGAGAAAATAGACTCAAATAAACATGGTATCAAAATAAAGATAGGAATTCAATCTCTTACCTGGTAGGAGTTTTATCGGCGTAGTATTTTTTTAGATCATGAATATATCATGGAATTGGTCTAGAATTGTCAAATCTAATACTTGGAAGCGATTTTGGACTCCGATTTGTGCCTTCTCTCGGAATTGTCGCATGCGGTAGAGAACCAGGAAGTACATATATTGCAAGTACATATGCTTTTTGATGCCATGTGATGTGAAAATCGGCTACCCATTTTAATTTTACATTATAATTATGAATACAAGAGTGCCCTTCAGAATGCATGATAGAGTCACATTGCCGACTCGCACTGCAAATCTGGGTCGCAATTTACACACAGGGATTTTTGCTGTGAAAAGTGAGCCCTCTCGTGACGCATGAGCGTGCCTAACATAGTTACCACACCTTATTATAATATGAATTGAGAGTCGTGCTGTTTGCTTGCTATTTTTGTTCCTGTTTTGGTTAAAATGATTGACAGCTTGTAAGTTGGGTGATGAGGAGTATGGCGCGTTTGGAGCATCCGCGCTGAGCTCTGCCTTCAGTTTACTTAGACTAAGACCTTCCATCAATGTTTGTTGAAAACCTGAACTGGGACCTGGGTGACGAGCTCCAGTTCACGCTATTTTAGTATCGACCCCATGGCCACTCATTGCTACGAGGTCGATACGTAGTATCGACCTCGTTAACCAAGTCCTTCATATTCGGTTGATATTTTTATGAACCACTTTTCCCACTGTTTTTATGGCAAGTGCATCCATAAAGGATGTAGAAAATGTTCTACAGTGCTTCCACAGTCCATAATAAATTAAGCTAGGCCTAGGCCCTGGAAAAAAATAATAATAAAACACTAAAAAGGAAAAAAACTCACCACTCGTCAGGCAGCCTCACTCCAGAGCGCCGTCATTCACTATGATTAGGATGCAGCTAGCTGCGTGTGTGGCAATTGCTATATTGTTAAAAGAGTCGTCCCAGATCAACTCAGCCAATACCAAGAGTCGGCATCGCCACAGAGCAAGTTCTAGTTACTAGTACATTGCTCGATAGTGTGCGAGCTAGCTACGTGCTAGCGATTGGGCTATACTTTCTCATCGGACCTTTACCGAATCAATAATTTGGTATAGGTAGAGTTGAATCAAGCTTCCTGTCCATAGCCAAGATAAAGTAAACGTTGTTTGGACTATTAGTCTTTTTCAGCCGTTCACATGTTTAATAAAGACGGGGAAGCAAATGCACTTGATTTTGTTTGAGAATCTACTTTGGTTTCAGTTACGTTCAGCTTCTCTGTGGTTAGTATGTTGCTAATTACATTTATGTTTGTTTCAGTTTCGTTTCATATTTAATAACGAAATTCGATAATATAGGGCTTGAAATAAATATATTAGCTTTGAACAAAGACTAATTCCCAATTGAGATATCGCTGCATGATAATCATAGAAAGTTTCTTGGCGATCTCAGCAATGAAAAACTACTCTCGGAAGTAGTAGGATGGGGGGCCCGTTGTCCGGACACTTAAGCAGATAAAAACATCATCTTTTGCTCTGGATTTTCTCAAAATTTGTGCAGTAATTAGCAAAAATATTTGTGAATATTTATGCTTTGTTATATTGTCTGATATTACTTTCAATCGATTAAAGAAATATTGATCACAAAGCTCCGAAAATTGCCTTCTTGTCCGGACAAACAGCCCGTCCGGACATACAACAACTGGGTATACTTTGACCTTAACTTATATTTTGAACGAGCGCAAGGCAGATATCTGCCCAGATTGTGCTTTCGCCATCTACGTTCATTTGAAAATAGTTTGGATTTGTTTACCGAAACGTGTGTGTCGTCTCTGCAAATTTACACAAACACTCATCAAAAGTGATTCAAAACAGAAGTTTTAGGAGTAAAAACAGGCGAAACAGAAGTTTAATAAAGACCTTGGATATCCAAGAAATCATCCATCGAGAAAACGGTACGTAAAAAACTGTATTTTTTACAATAATTATAAATTTAAAAACGAAGTCTTCGGATTTCTAATGACAAAATGTTCTTGTCTCGCGGGGCCCGCTAAAGTTGCATGCGTGCCCATGGCCCAGTAATATTTCAGGCCACAATATCGCAATAATAGTAAAGTTTGAGGGCAACATAAAAGACCTTATTTTTAAGAAATAGACATATATATTCCCCATACATTATAGACCTCTGTTAGTTAAGTCCACAAACCATGTGCAAACACAAACTACAAAGGCTTTATTATTATTATGTTAGGAGTTTCCAACCACTACCCTACAAAAGAAATAATTAGTGGGACCAGATTACCTGCGCTGTATTCTTCTCTGGCCTGTTGAACAGCCGCTGCAGCCTCTGGAAATTCTGCCTGATTAACGTGACCTTCATCAAAACTCATGATGATTCGGTGAAAAGGAAGTTTGGTAAAATAAATAAGTATGAAATAGGTCTCTTATACGTAGGAATGTATTTCAATCAAAGTGAAGAAGAAAGGATGCATCTCTTCGACGACTCCTCCCAAAAAGGAGCGATTAATGTCAGTGGTATTAATTGTGAGAAGACAAACAAAAAACGTAGATAGAGCTAGCTGGAGCGCTATATCTAATACGTCATTTTAATAGGCCTACCGGTAGTGGGTTTTTAACTTTGGCGTTGTTTCTATGTTTGTTTTTGTTTTTATTTTATTTTATTTTTATTTCATATTTTGTTTCTTTGTTTGTTTGTTTGTTTGTTTGTTTGTTTTATGTTAAAATAGCGCTTCAACTTTTTGCAGGTACTGTCTGTTGTCAATGTTCGTATCAATAAATTTCGGGTATATAATTGCAAGTTATTCTAAGTTTGTAATAAGTTTGTAACAAAAGATATAGGCCTACGTTCCCCGAAATCTGATAAACTAAGTAAAGGAACTTTTTTTCTTTTTTTTTTTTTCGAGCGAGAACCACACAAGCCGTAAAATTTGACTATAATTACACACGGCAATATTAGTGGGGTATGTTATGTTATTCCGTAGGACTAAGCTGCCAAATTTAATTTTCTGATTGTTTTGGCTTCTAAAGAGTCCCACCAAACCAAAAATGGAGGGGGTCAAATTTTCAGACCCCGCCTTCACTTCGTATTGGGCCTTTTAGGGGCGGCATTTTGGCCCAATGTGTACATTTTGTGTTTTCCTACCTAATTCACAAATTTTTCTCCAATTTGGGTGGCAAGTAGTCAAAAATGTCAAAGGAATTCAAACTAAATAGTACTGTATCATGAATATTTACTTCCTTTACCGTTTAAGGGTCTCAAATTGCACAAGAACTTGGGAAAATGAAGGGTGGATGAATAAAATTCAGAAAAATATGGCGTTTTTTATTTCCTTTGGGGCTAGAATGTCAAAATTAATGAGTAAAAATGGTATCAAACATTGGGAATAAATGAGAAATAAATGTCACATACCATTTAAATGGCTATGCAAGCCTATTATAGACTTTTTAAAGGTAAAAATATACCCCCAATTTAGTATTTTAACAGATGTATATGTACTTCGACAAACAGAGGGCGACAACCCATTTTTATAAATATTCCAAACATGCTTTTAAATATCAACTTCAGATCACTATAAATGCATGTATGATCTGAAATTAAGAGAAATTTAGAAATTTATACTTTTACAAAGGGAGTTTACTTAAACAGTGCGTTTGATTTTTTTTTACAGGTGGATTTACCGCCCACTGACCGCCTCTTTTTTTTTTTTTTTTACAACTTGATTTGCACTAAATATTCTGCTTGAAATAAAAACAAATGGCGCTGTGATATTTTTGTTCACACTTGACACATAGCACAACCTTAGTCTAATCTAAAGAATTTATAGTATACAACATGTACAATTCGGAGTCATATAATTTTTTTTAATGAAATAAATCTAATGGAAAGGAAAAACACATATTTGTAGTATGTTACAGGGAAAGTCTATAAGACCACCAATGAATATCATTTGTAGTTACTATAAATCCTTCTTTCGGGCTGCCGTCTCGATATCAATAAGAATACTGATGGCAAATTTTTGTGGAGTATATATATTAGCATGACATCATACTTGGTGCCGAAATGCTGACATTTGACTGGAAGACATACCAGGTTCTTTGATCGAACACAGTTTCTATCTGAGCTATAGTGTTCTTTTTCCTTTTCTCCAATGGTTGTTGGACCTGCAGAACAGTATGTGATATATTTAGTTCCTTCAAATTTATAGGGTCTCCACTGTACAATTGTTTGGACGCGAACCTTATCACTTCAGAATGCACTCACCATCATCATCACTATCATGAAGTTTAAGTGTAGGCATTGATCGATCCATGTTCAGTTTAAAGTTATTATGTCTAATTATTAGAATTCCAAATTAACACCATGAAAAAAGTTTTTTTTTGTTCAGAGGCTTGAACCGTCTTGACCACATCGTGGGGCACTTTTCTTTTAAAAAAATAAATAAATAAAAAAAAAAAAAAAAAAAAAAAAAAAAAAAAAAAGCACTTGAGATCAAGACTGCAAGGAGAAAAGTGTTCGGTTATGAAGGGCTTGCACAGAAAATTTGCCTTTAAATTTATGGTTTTTAAGAATAATGGCTTTGTAATTTATTGATGATAAACAAAATTATTGCAAGTGCGAAGAGCGAACTGTTTTTTTTTTTTTTTTTTTTTTTTGCAAGAATTGAGTTAATTTTGCATTATATACCCTATTTAATCACCGAGCGCGAAGCGCGAGCCGAAAATAACGAGCTCAAAATTGGAGTTAATTGTGCATTACAGACCCTATTTAGTATCCGCGAGCGTGAAGCGCGAGTCGAAAAATTGGCGTTTTAAAAGACATACATGGAGTAACAAGGGGCACATTTTAGTATTAAAGCTGCCCTTTTTATTACAAAAATGACATTTTATTAGCTAACAAAAGAACACTTTTAAGGTGGATGACAAAGTGGGGTCACAGCGCCCTCCTGCCCCCCCCGGTTTCGCCGCCTCTGAAGTGAGCCTTTCCGTGGATGATGATGAAGATAACTATATTCTTGATGGGTGACGTGAGCTTCATGATTTGTATTGGACTTGACGTAGTCACTCTCTGTTATGGAGTCTTGAACTGTAATGACACTGGATATAATTACCTAGAGTATCACAAGTCCCAAGCAAAGAAATAGTGAAGAATTAAAATAAAAAACAACAAAAAAGAAAAAAAGCAAATTAACCAAAAAGAAAGAAAAGTATCATCGCCAGACAGCTGGACAGACTCAGGAGGAAATAGAAATAGAGATGGATAATGTTTATATGTGAATAATGCTCACATGTGGGGTTAGTTGGGGGTTCTTTTTCGTAAGTTAAATGCTTTATATTTGTATTTCCTGGTTAAGAAAATGTAACGTTTTGAATATATGATATTATCGGATTAATATTATATATATTCCATAAACTAAACAATCAAACAAGCAATTCCTGTTTAAAGATATAATTGCGAGCTCTATGATCCTTTTCTGCGAAATATCTAAAGGTAGCATTGCCAAATTTACATCGTAATTTCAAGCCCCCGAGTCAACATAAAGCTACTTCAGTAATGAACAAAATGTTTTATTCTGGTTCTGATATTAGGTATAAATATTCAGAGGGAAAGAGCACGCCTTTGAAAATAGAAAAGTCGGGATGTAACACATAAAATACGAGGGTTGACAAGAGTTAGCGCCTGAATTAATTTTTGACTTGAATTTAACACTATTCAATTTGACAAAGTCTACGATATGCAACTTCACTATGTAATCCCTAAGTCACTCTGTGATTAGGATCTTCGATATGATTAAGAGAAGGGTTATGGCTTAGGGTTAGGATCTAAGATGTATAGAACTTTGGTGATCCCTGTCCGATGAGGTAGAATGAAGCTACCTGAGTAAAATAAATCAATGATCTCTACTATTTAATCGATGTAGTCATTTTGTGTTGTTACCCTTCTCCGATGTAATATTTGGTGTGTTGGGGGAGATAACGGTAGTGTATGTTTTTCTTATGTGTGTTTTGTACCTGTCCTCTTTGAGTGTTTGGAAATATGGCATGCTAAGATATCATTCAATCAGCGATGTTGTGGAAGGGGGGGGGGAGCATTGTGAGCCTTTGTTTCCGTATGTTGTTTTCAACCAATTCAATAATGATTAAAAACGTTCCTAGTGCAAAGATATATTTTAAGTTTTCAAGTTCTAGTTTCTTTCTAATCTATTATTTTTCGCCGCCTAAACGCACTCTTCACATGGTGTTTGCAGGTCTCTTAAAAAGTCGTTTCAAGATTCAACAAAAAGTTATAAACTATTTTTTTTGTATCTAGAAGAATCGAGCCATTCAGTACCCCCCCCCCAAATATTTTGTGACAAAAGGCCTACCTGGTACCCAAATAGAGGTCCAGTGCATGGTTTGCTATTTGAATCACCTTTCCGGCTGCTTAAAAATAATCTTATGTCTTATAAAAACTCAATGTTTGTGATATCGACAACCGAATTTATACACGCAATGACTTCTCCCAAACCCCTCGATAATTTGGAACATTGATTTTAATACACTGTCGCTAATAAAAGGTTGGATATTTTTTTGTGTGCTCCAGCAACATCTTTTTTTGCCTCTAAGCTTTTAATTTCTTGAAATTATTTGTTCCTCCACGTTTATCAACTTTTCGGAACTCAATGACAAATCTTTAGGTAGTTCCCAAACAATTCGGCCAGGAGATGATTAAAATAAAATAAGTTTTGGCAACTCACCCACAATGCCCATTTTTGCCAATTTTTCTCATTTTTGGGGCCCATTTTTGTTTACCAAGTGACCATGAGGCCCCTCCTTACAAACCCCGCGACAAGCTGTTGAAGTGTAGGCCTGTTATGTTTCTACGTTAAATCAAGTTTAAGGTCAAGGCTTTGATTTCTTGTCTTAGGGGAGGGGTTGAATAAAAAATAAAGATCGGTAAAAATGGAAATATTTTTATCCTACCTTTCTGGCCAAACAAAGGAATAAAAACACAATCGATACGTGAATTAT
The DNA here is from genome assembly GCA_940671915.1 of Paracentrotus lividus. Taxonomy (NCBI): domain Eukaryota; kingdom Metazoa; phylum Echinodermata; class Echinoidea; order Camarodonta; family Echinidae; genus Paracentrotus; species Paracentrotus lividus. The sequence goes on along the minus strand of CALNVZ010002100.1, from coordinate 29,880,145 downwards.
TATTGTTTCCCTCTAATTTTGTTTCAGCCCTTAATGAACAAGGTTGTAAATGATAACCATAGTCTATTTTTCATTATGATTTATGTTTGGCGAGATCTAACAATACATTTTTGGGACGACAGAAAATGTCCATGTTGTAAAAATGGAATAGCAATCCAATTTTAGGAATCTCCCAATGCAGAATATAACTTTGACCCTTCCCCCTAGACAATAAATCTATATAAGTCTGTGACCATAAACCTAGATTTAACTTAAAGAACAAAAACAACCCTATACTACACACACGTTTCTTGAGGGTAGGACGGAGGGGACCTTGGTCAGCGGGTGAACAAAAAAGGGGCCCCGAAATGTGAAAAATTGCAAAAATGGTCATTTGTGGGGGTTCACAAACTTTTTTTATTTCCCAATATCCGGGAATGGCTAGGAAACGTCCAAATATAGCAATGTTACCGAAAATTGAAAGCAGCCGGACAAACAAGTTCTAGAAAATGAAGCTGGAGTAGATGTGGCTTTACCGCATAAAAGAATATCCAACCTATAAGAGCAACAGTGTATGGTAGCTTGTTGTCGTTTTGTGTTCTTTGCTTTTTGTTGTTGTTGAAGTTTCTGTTTTTGTTTTATTTTGTTCTCCCCCCCCCCGAGCCCCCCCCCCATTTTAAAGGTTTTATTTCCTCAACATCTGCATGCTAACAATGTATAACATTGTCAATACATATGAAGGAAAGAGTGATCCATAGTCAATACATGAACAACGTATTATAATAAGAGCATTATGCAAAAAGAAATGACTATAATATTCCAACTTGTATATAGATTTTGGCGGGTGCGACGGGGGGGGGGGAGATCAAAGTAATACTAGTAAATGAAAATGCACGATATTGTCTTAAGAATGTGAAATATCAACTTCATAATTTCTGATCCACTCATGCATTTAGAGTGTCCAAAAGATGATATTTGAGAGAATTTTTAAATTATTTTCACAAACCTGTTTGTCGCCATCTGGTGTTGAAGTACGATGTCTAGGGATAATCCATGCTTATTTTTATATTTACCAAGCTAGAAATTGTTATATTGATGATGTAAGATATATGTACTTCAATAATACAACTTGAACTACAACTGTATGGTTACAAAGTGCCTTTTCAATTCGAAATTTTAGCTCAAACAAAGGAAATTGACTCATTTTTAAACATATATTCATTTTTAAAAGGATATTTTTCTTTAATATTTCTTCACAAAATGACCCCCATAGAGTAAAAATAATAAAATTGTTGTGATGACATGTCACTAAAGTGAACTAGTATGACATTTCTGTAACTTTAGATTAAAATTGTATTCAAAATTTGATTTGAGGAGGAATACAAGGCATTTTATTATTGGGCCAATACATATCAATTCTAGTTGTAAACTTAAGAGGAAGAGGGGCTATCACTCTACGCAAATCAAACGCTGCCATAGACATTTTGTATTTTGCACAGTTTTTTCACTTTGTTTTCTTGATTATGGCGAGCAACTACCTTTTCAAAGAAATGATCAACTTGAATAATTACGTTAAGAGTCTTTTTTTTTCAAAAATAGGAATAACTTACTGCAGGGGAAAAAAAGTCCTGTCACTTGTGTCAATTCGAAATCCTAATCAGATCAAATTCCTGTACAATATGGCAAATTTTGCTCTCAAAATAGCTCATACGCCACATAATTATCTTCCTGATAACGCATAATTATATAACAGCTTAATGATCAAGCCGTTTTTAAAAGCTTCAATTCTCACCTTTCCAGAGATGGTAAATTCATTTCGATTGGTTAAAAAAAAGTCCTGTCACTTTGAACATTGTCACAAACGAATCTTTACTCGATGGGTCAATATTTCCGCATATCACATGCATATCGCATGTGGACGGCGTCTTCGCAAGATGTGACAAGATCACTATTTATATCAATAATCGTTAGGAACATCAATCTATGTGAAATAAAGATTCTGATTACAACTTTAGCACAATGGTATTACAGGCTTGCCAAAATGTATTTTCCCCAATCTGGTCTGAAGCATCTACCTACGAAACTATGATAAAAGTTCAATTATTTATTTCATGTCCATGAGAAATTAGCTCGAACGGATCGACTGACCAGACCATTTTACCACAGGGAAGTTTTCCTTAGGCGAGTTTTTGTACGCTAAGTAATAATTGCATGCAGTTGTCAATCGTCGCTTCCCGCCGTTATAGCGCGGGTTTTGTTGACATTAATGTAGAACCGTATAATTTTCTGCGCCGCTCAGTTGTATTTCCACTAAACTCATGAATGTAATGTTCGTTTCCCCTCCTCAAATAATGGACGCGTCTTTATGTTAAGATTTAATGTCATACGTTAGGTTTACATTTCACGTGGAGTAGAATTGATATGTGTCGCCCCCTAAAGGGCCCCCAGGAAATGATGGAGAGGAGTGAAAATTATGACCCCATAAATTTCTTATAACTAGGACCCTAATGAACCTAAAAATGCAAAAATATTAATTTTGGCGTTAAAATCGCACAAGAGATGTTTAAGTGACATACCATACCGCACTATATATTTTACACACATTTTCCGTTTTAAGTTGTTTTTTATTTTATTTTGTTCCTTAATTACAAACGGTGACGATGTAGCCTACTCCCTTCAGCGAAGTACGATCGAGCTGAAAAGTTAAATCACATCAAGTCAATTTTAGACTTCTTTTGAACGTTAGGAAGTTCGATGGGCTTTCCTCATAGAACTTTGCGAGCGCGAAGCGCGAGCCAAAAACTTTGGGTTGAGTGAAGGTAGTGGTAGGCCAATTTTAGGCACACCTCTTACTTCTACATAATTTTTAAAAATTCCTTTTGAAGCTGATGAATATTTCCCTTTAAAAGGGAGAGAGAGAAAGAGAGATGTGAGCGCGAAGCGCGACCGGAAAAAATACCCACAATACTGAATTATTTTGTTTAGGCCTACCTTGTCATAAAAATTGTAATAATATTGAATGGGCCTTAATCTAGGGTGACCCATGCGTAGGGGAAGGCGGGGTAAGTTGAGCCAAATTTTGGTTTTCGCATGCTGAGACTGAAATGAATGATTATTTCTTTAAAAAAATGAGTATCGTGCATGTTAGTTTGGTTATTGGACAATATTTTGAACCTATTTCCCACTTTCAATCCCCTCAAAAAAAAAATTTCATGACCTTTTGAAAAAGAGATGTCAAATGGCTCAACTTACCCCATAGGCGGGGTAAGTTGAGCCACCATCTGGGGTAAGTTGATCCCATCGGTCCCAGTATCTCATTTGCATACAATTTGTAGAAAATATGATGTCGAGATTGCAAACTGAATTCCGAACTCATCATAGATATTACCTGTCTCACAACAACAAAAATCAATTACATATCCACTATATTCCCCAAATTACCATTAGTATAGTATTAAATCATTGTTTTATTATTATTGTAGATTTCTGTATATTATTTCTTGTTGCAAACCATGGCTCAACTTACCCCGTTCGGTCTGGCTCAACTTACCCCAGACTGACTGATAACAATAGGCCTACATAAATTTACAAATCTGCTCAATCAATTGAGAAACAGCTATGATGAGATTAAAGATCAATATATATATTATGAACTACAAATTTTAATCTAGTATTTCCAATATAGGTATCATGCATGAAGGATAAAATGGCACGTTACATTGTTCACACGATTTCACTTTTATAGCTGAAAATCACTCTTTTCTCTCTAACAAATTGGCATGTGCTTCTAGCTTCAAAACAAAATGGTGGGGTGAGAGGTAATACAAATGATAATCAATAGATAGCACTATTTCAAAATCTGGCTCCAGCATAATTGATTTATGGGGGTGGCTCAACTTACCCCGTGGCTCAACTTACCCCGTGACTCAACTTACCCCGGTCTCCCCTATTTTTCCCGTATAATGAGAAGAAAGTTGTGTTTTTTTTTCCCACACATTTTGCCCTATATTGTTGTTTTAATCTGTCATTAAAGGGGAATCCAACCTAAGGAGAGAATCGACCTTACAGGAAAGAGGAAAATGAGAAAATGAATTGGCATCATCGGCTTCAAAATGGCCGATGTTATGGACAACTCTCCATTCGTTTTGTACACAAATTTTCAGATTTTCCCCATTTTCTTTCGAAATATATCTTACCTCCTTTTGAGCTCAACATATGTTGTGTGAAATATATTTTCCATGACATATTTTGAGCTCAGAAATAAAGAAGACATATTTCGAAAGAAAATGGGGAAAATCTGAAAATTTGTGTACAAAACGAATGGAGAGTTGTCCATAAGATCGGCCATTTTGAAGCCGATGATGCCAGTTTGAGGATCCCCATAGAATTAAGGCATGCGCGTATTCAGGGGGGGGGGGGCTTTACGGGCCGGCCCCCCCCCGGGTAGGCGCCCGAAAGGGCGCCAAAATGACCTGAAAGGGCGCCCAAATTGACCTTAGGGGGCGCCAAATTGAGAAAAAATGTTTAAAAAAAAATTAATAATAATAATAATAATAAAAACGGGAAAAATGGGCATGATTTGAGCTGATTGACCTCTGAAACCTACCCCTATGGTTGATATATGACCCCCCCCCCGCTTATTGCTTGGCCAGCGTGACGTGAAAAAATTAGAGGTGTACCTTTTAGCTCGCCCGGTGTAACGTCAAAAAATAGAATGTACCTTCTGGATCACACGGGGGGGGGGGCGCCAAAATCAAAATCACATCGGGCCCCCCGGGGTGCCAAATCCTGGATACGCGCCTGGAAGGAACAACTAGACTTTTCAAACTTCCATAACTCTCTTATTTTATAACCGATTGTTGATGAAACTTTTTTTAGATTGCTCCTCTCATTTTCCTCTTTCCTGTAAGGTTGATTCTCTCCTTGGGTTGGATTCCCCTTTAACTGTTTATCACCAGCCTCTAAAAAGAATGCGAGCTCGTAAGAGAAAAAGAAAAATTGTATATTTGTCTTAAAATGGAGATAGCCCCAATATGTAAACATGCACAGTCTGTTAAGCTCGAGTGAAAATTTTCTTCATACGGACCTCCGATGGACCTGCCTTTTTTCTATATTTCTTCAAATTCTAGCTCGTGAACAAATTCGTACATGCATGGTGGCGTTCTTTTCTCTGATAATATACTGAATAGGGCAAATTAAAACTAATTAAAGGAAACCAATACCCAAGGAAATAATCACTTTCATTGGAAAGAGCATAATGAGAGGAGCAATTTAAAAAAGGTTTCATCAAAATCGGTTATAAAATAAGAGAGTTATGGAAGTGTGAAAAGTCTTGTTTTACGTCTATAGGGATCCTCAAATTGGCAACATCGGCTTCAAAATGGCCGATTTTATGGACAAAGTTCTCTCCATTGGCTTTGTACACAAATTTTCAGATTTTCCCCATTTTCTTTCAAAATATGTCTTAACTCCTTCTGAGCTCAACATATGTTGTGTGAAATATATTTTTCCATGACATATTTTGAGCTCAGAAGTAAATAAGACATAATTATTTTGAAAGAAAATGGGGAAAATCTGAAAATATGTGTACAAAACAAATGAAGAGTTGTCCATAAAATCGGCCATTTTGAAGCCGATGTTGCCAGTTTGAGGATCCCCATTGCATAGAAGGTAAAACAAGACTTTTCAAACTTCCTTAACTTTCTTATTTTATAACCGATTTTGATGAAACTTTTTTTTAAATTGCTCCTCTGATTGTGCTCTTTCTTATAAAAATTATTATTTCCTTGGGTATTGGTCCCCTTTAAGCACATTTTGCAACAAGGCCTTATTTCTGTTATATCGTATCATTTTTCGGATTTTCTAGGAATTTTCGGAATGAGGGAGGAAAATCAACTGTCATTTTTTAATCCACCTCTATGGTCTGTCACCAATTGCAATATAGGCGCCATTTAAAAACTAGAGGAGCGCGGGGCCTACAGGAAGTGCGTTTCGGTAATTCAGCTCATTTTCGTTTTTTTTTTTTTTTTTTTTTTTTTTTTTTTTTTTTTTTTTTTTTTTTTTAAAGGCATGGGGGTGTAGGCCTATTAATGCCTATCGACGAATTTTAGCTCCCGTTCCCGTTCATCTCTGGTGTTATGCTCGCTTAATCCAAACAAGGATGATCAGGGGCCGCGAAGCCCACTTTTTTTCAGCAAACGTGTACAAAAACACAAAAATTACCATACATTTGTGATTTTTAGCCTGTTCAGCACCCCCCGGCCTCCCCCCACTTTCGGCTCAGCTCCTCCACTTTCAAAAACGCTCCGCGGCCTCTGATGATGAATAAGTGCGCCCCTTAAGCAATCATGCCATTTTTTTTTAATCCCTAGATTTCGTCAACGTTTGAAGCAAAATATCAAAGTAGTAAAGTGGAAGCGGGGACCCCGGAGGGGACAAGCGAATTCAAATAAAATGATGCCGCTCGATCAAAATAAAATATGATCCAACCTTTATGACCATCAGTGTATAAGCGTGATATTTTCTAGGTATCCCTTCTAATAATTTCATGGGTGAAAGAGTCTGTCAAAGGATCCATGCAGAAAGCTCCCTCGCACGGGGCCGCTGGAGCCGTGGGGGGGGGGGCTATAGGGGCTTCAGCCCCACTCTTTCAGCAAATGAGTACGAAAAAGCAAAAATGACCAAAGATACCAGTGACCACCAAGGAGAACAATTACTAGTACAACAAAGATTTGTGATTTTTAGCCTGTTCAGCCCCTCCCCCCCCCCACATTTGGCTCACTGCCCCTCCACTTTCAAACGTTCCGCTGCTCATGTTCTACATGTGTAAAGTCAAAAAAAAAAAAAAAAAAAACTATTAAAAAAAACAAAAAAACTTTTACCTGGAATTCTATATGCGATCTAATTATCAGGGGACATGGAGCTGGAGGGGGGGGTGGGGCTGGGGGTCTTCAGCCCTCTCCCCACTTTTTTCACCAAATATGTACAATTTTACAAAAACGCAAAAATGACCATAAATTTGTGATATTTAGCCTCATCAGCCCCCCCCCCCACATTCGGCTCAGCCCCATGACTTTCATCTAGCAAAAATTAGGAGTAGATCTAGCCTCTAGTGTTGTTCACACTACTTCTTCGCAGCGATATGGGCGCCTTTCAGTTGACGTAATTTCGCAATGTGAACAACACCCGCATCTAAGCAAGCTGCACTTGCACTACGAGATCACCGGATCGGGTTATGTCTATTAAAAATGGCGTTTTTGAAGCCGGTAGTTTTTCTAATTTTCGCTCCTTTTCAGATGGTATGTTTTACTTGTTTAAATATTAATCGTGTTGATTACTATTCAAGCTTTTAAGTTGTAAATATGAACCCGTAATTCAAGTTAAATCGCAGTTTAATCGTATGTTTGTGATGTGTTGTTGTGCGTGGTGCACTGACTGTATTGTTTTCCTACACTTTTGTATTATCAAGTCCCATATGTTTCCATTTGTGTCAGCAGCCATATAATGACAACTATTATGGGCATGTTGACATGCATGACATGTTGCTCATTTGCTAACTAATTATTTAAAGTTTTCAAAGACGGAATGATATATTGAAAGGAGCCCAAATGAATGACTACTATACGAGCTGTATGAAGGAATTGCCTAGCTAAGTTAAGTCCTCTGCGCACCTAAAATTTGGCCTCAATTTCAATAAATAAAATAGATTTCTAAATAATTTTAAGATTCATCAATGTTATTCCATTCTTCATATTATTCTAATAATTAATAAAGCAAAAAATTTCAAAAAATCTTTTCCATGAACAATGTGTTTTAACAAATTTCCAATGGGCTTGTCATTTTGTGTAAAAAAAGCCACTCTTTCAATCCTTTTTAGAATAAAAAAGAGAAATATAAAAAGGAACTTCAACGAATCCACTGTCGGACTTCGCCCGACAGTTGAAAACGTATAAAGAAATGAGGACTTACCAAAAAAAATAAATGACGAATCTAAATTTTATCGTGACTATTGTTCATTGGAAGGCACAATGGTAGTGTATTTCATATGCTAATGTGATCATTCGAGCGTCGTGCATAAATTATGGAGTAAAAATCTCTACGTGGCCCATGTCTGCGCACTAGATCCTAACGTTACATGTAACTCATTTTGCACACAAATTAAGCGAACACAAGTTTTTGACTTTCACTTAATGAGAATGGTTGAAATTTTTAGGGTAGCAAATAAAACTTGCTGGAAACCATTGGTAATCAATTTTTTTTCACAGTTTTTTTGTATCAAAATGGATTGTTTGTAAAGTTCAGATTGAAGGTTAATATTAGTTGGGGGTTTTGTTCTATCAAATTTGCGCATTTCCGTGGGTACGCAGACATAGGCACTGCATACATCTAGATCTATACATCAAGGTCAACGGACAGTGTGAGTGTAATGGACACACATTTAATATGAAAGTGTAACTCTGTAGGTCATTTCACCCATTTGTTGATAAATTTCAGACCCTAATAGTGAAATTACAAGCAGCATATTATGATAGGAAACAAATCTATGTAATTTGTATAAATTTGGTCCCACACTTTATTCAGACTTCGGGGAAATGAAGATTTTGCATGATTTATGTTTATTTCATTTTCAGTCTGAAGCATACTATGGCATCGTTTCTGTGCAATATAGCAATGGACAAAGTGGTAGTGAATACTGCATGACATATGACCCACACCAATACAAACTTCCAGCAAAGCTTGACGAAGTGGTGAGTACTGTACTTTTAAATTTTATTGGTTGCAATTCAACAGCAGTTTTGTGACATCATTCAAAGGAGACTATTTCGGGAATTCCTTGAAAGTCAGGGAATTTGAGAATACCTTTTGTTGAAACAAAAAATCAGGAAATTTATCAATTTTTCTGGAAAGCCAGGGAAAAACTTTTGTCAAAATGTCTCTAAAAATATGTGTACTGTACACTGCCCTCCAAAAGTTTGGGTACACATAGTGCCAGCTATGTTTTGGATCATTTTAAAGCATTAATTTCAGTCCAAATGTTGTTAAAGTACTAAAAATACATTGTGCAATGAATATATGTCACAATTATGGAACAAAGTCTCCTTGGAATTTAAAAAATGAGCCAAAATATGTAAAACGTGCAAAAACATGATTTTGCACTAATTTATTGGATTATTGAAAAAAATAGAATATCTCTGTCAATAATGATCTGATCAATGTGAAATTTTGCCTGGTCGTTTAGGTACAGGGCAATTCCATAATTACAGACGTACATTTCGGACACTTTGAAAAGCTCTCACAATCAGAGTTCAGTTCCTTTATGAGGTATAATACATTTAATTACTAACATCCATCAAGGGTAAAGTAATCACAAAGTTATGTTTAATATCATAAATATTTTGACCTTGAAATCATAGAAAAACAGTGCCATTACGGACGTACTCAGAAAAATGGGATTTTCTGACATCCAAATTTAAATTGAAAAACTCTGTGAATTATGGGCTAATTTCCAGTAAATTGATTCCTTATCACTTTAATTAGATGTGAAATTAATCAAAACCATAGAAATGACGAATCAGACCCCATTCTAATTAGTCATTAATTACATCATTTCTTTGTTACGGACGTACAATTACGGACGTACAAAATTTCCAGTGTTATTGCAATAGTGCATCTGATACAAACATAGTGTTTTAAATCATTTGTATGAAGTTAATCTTGGAATAATTTCCATTAAATTATTTCTTTATCACTTTAAGTAGATGTCAAATGACACAAAACTGCAGGAATAAAAAAATCAAATTTTATTTTAATTACCCATTAATTACACTATTTCTGTGTTACGGACGTACAGTTAATTACATAAAATATCACATTGGTGCTTTTGCTAAAAATCTACTTGTTTTAAAGCTCAAATTATGCTAATTTTTGGTCCAGATATTCTTTGTGGTATTTGTAATGAGTGTACAACAAAAAACATCCCATATTGGAATTAATTTCTTATGTTTCTCATTGTTTTTTTTTATTTCTTATGTATTTCTTTGTTTTTCAACTCTTTTATTTTTATTGTTTTTTCAATGAAATTTGTTGAAAACATTATTTTGATCATAAAAAGTGTCTAATAAGATAACTGTCATCAATAAAAGCAAAAATAATAGCACATTTGTGAATTTTAGCTGAAAACACATTTTGTATTGACTTTGTACACAAAATCCCATTTTGAGCAATTTCAGGCAATTTTTGGTCTGATGCACATGTCCAAAATCAAGCGTAACTCTGGAACCGGGTACCCGATGGTCACAAATTTGGTCTCAAAAGATGCGCAATTCTTCAAAGACTAATATAATGAAACACTGATGCATCTTTAATGCATGACGAGAGATACAATGCAGTTTTTCACACTGTAAGTCTGTCTGGAAATTTTGAATAGATGTAATTACCACTGCTAATTATTTTAATTAACAAAAAATTCTAAACTAATTAATAGCTTAAGATGTTACAACAACTACCTTTCAATTAATTCACAAATGGGCATTAGAAAATGATTTAAACAAATCTTTCCCTTATAAATTACAAAGCTCATATACTTCTCTGTTACGGACGTACGTTACGGACGTACACTCTCATTATGCTAATTAACGACTTAATTAATGCAGAGTAGAATTTTCTTCCTAGGTATTTTAGAAGATGTTCATGAGCTTGCTTTGCATTGGTGTTTTCCTCTTTATTGAATGTTGCAATTTTTTGGAAAATTAAAAAAATGTACTTTTCTGTTACGGACGTACATGACCAACATGGGTTTTAATTGACAATCAATACAGAGTAATTAAAAGGCCAAACTAAATTTTTACCTATACATTTTATTCCCTTAACCCTGTTCTACAAACATATAACAGAAAAGGTCAATTTCATATTCCCTGAAGGCATTATGTATCAAGAGCAATTCCAGAGCATTTTGGTGATGAAAATATGCCTTTTTTCCTCTTGTTTTAACATGATTCTGTGACCTTGACCTTGGTATGAACTAATATTAATTGTTTCTTTCTGAAAGTTCATATAATAAGCTTTAATATGATGTGTCATTTAGCTTGGTTTGTTCAATTTGAAAAATAGGCCTGGTGGTTGACATATTTATGGAATTGCCCTACATGTAAAATAAAGCGCTGCGTTGTTTGTTTGTATTTTAAGGTATAAATCTATTGATTATTAATATTTATGCAAACTAGGTGTGTTTCTATGTATTTATCAATATTTGGCTTTAAAAAATTTGTTATGAAGTCCAATCTCTTGTCAAAAGATGCTATGTGTAATACGGTAGTCAACAATATTTTAGTAAAAAGTTTGAATTTTCTAATTAATTTTAATATATTCTTTTTGTTTTATTATTTTCTTTTGTCTTCTATAAAATTTTGATTTTTATATTTCTTACTTTTTCAGCTCTTTTATGTTTCGAAAATGAAAGTAAAATGCTATCTTACATTCTATTTAGGTCTAACATGCAATAATACAATGTTGTATCACCTAACAATACAGTGTGCAGTTTGTTTCGAACAATAGTTGCACTATACTTTAAAGGAACAATTCACCAAAAGGCATATTTAGGGTTGGCAGCGGTTGCGCAGCAGTCATGGACGTTTTATAATTGGTGAAAGTGGCTGAGACCCCTCCCCCAGTCAGAATAGGCATAATTCAGTTTTTATATAAAGAGTTATTAAGTATAAAGGAAACATTGTTTTGACCTGTCATTAGGAAAGTTTACAATTACCGAAAAATTCAATTATTGCCAATTTGTGTACTGAATGCACCATTCCCCTTAAATGTTCTACCACACTCTTAATTGCATCTAAAAGGCATTTAGCATCATCTTGGATATCTTGAAATCAATAAAGGAACATTTCTGAAACATAAAAGACGCAAAAACATTAAGAAATACATTAAAACAAAAACAATCGAAGACAATAGAAAGTATTAAAACAAAAGAATACCAAGGAATTCATGAGGAACTCAATTTTTTAAATCATAATGGTGTTGACAATTATGCTTTTAACAAGAAATTGGGCTTCACAGCAATTTTTTAAACAAAATATGGATAAATGTTTAAAAATAGACCCTTAATTTGCATAAATTATAATAATTGATAAATTGTTGTCTCAACGTACAAACAAATAGTACAGGGTTATATTTTACATTTGCCTCAACATCCAGGCAAAATTTTACATTCATCGGATCATTATTGGCTGAGCTATCTTATTTTTTCAATAATTGAATAAATTAGTACAAAATCATGTCTTTGCATCTTTTGCATATTTTTGTCTAATTTCTGAATTCCAATGAGGTTGGTGGGATAATCATGAAGTATAGTGTTTGCATAATTTTTTTGTTTTTGTTTTGTACTTTAACATCATTTGGACTGAAATACTGGATATAAAATGCCTTTAATAAAATGTTACAAAACATCTAGCTGGTATCAGGTGTACCCACACTTTTTGAGGGCAGTGTATGTTACAAAAATCAGAAGGTAATATAAAAAAAAATATATATATATAAATAAATAAATAAATAAATAAATAAATAAATTTTCTTTGTACATGACCGAAACCAATTCTATTATGTAACGAATAGGCTTTGTTTAAAGAACTTAGCTGTTAATCATGGTCATTTTCACTATGGTTCTGCTCACAAATACACAGATAGTCTTTTTGGCGAATATATAGCTTTTATGTGATATCCTCCAAGATGGGGAACATCCAGAAAAAAAAAACACCCACTCAACTTTTCTCTTGCCAGACCAGCGTTCTGAAATACTCTACCTTAATGTTCTGTGTATAGGGTAATGTAGAAGAAACATTCAAAACGAAACTAAGAACATGCCTGTTTCCTTTATACATGTAATTGCATAACATTGTTTAATTTTGTTTTATTATGTCATGTTTATAAGTATGTAGTTATTGGCTATTATCTAATTAGTGCTGTAATCAAAATCATTTATTAATAATAATAATAATAATACAGCAATTCTTATATAGCGCATTATACAATGTACCTTTGAAAAAGGTCTCAATGCGCTTTCATGAGAAAAGAGAAAGAGACAGAGAGAGAAAAAACAGAAAGGATCAAAAACCATGTTTAACAATTAAAAAGATAAGTCTTCAGATAAGATTTGAATCTTCCAACCGTTTCAGCATTCCTTACATTTTCTGGAATGTTATTCCACAATTCTGGGGCAGCAAATTCAAAACTCCGTTTACCATAATTGTTTGTTTTAACCAAGGGAACAACATACATATTCTTTTGTGATGACCGTAGGGTTCTAGCAGGTTGATATTTAATTCAGAAAGATATGATGGAGCCATATTGTTGGTACAAAGGTACATGAGTAAAAGAATCTTAAATGAAATACGGAATTTAATAGGTATCCAATGCAAAAACCTCAAGACAGGAGATATTGATTCGTGTCTTTTCGTTCTTGTCACCATCCTAGCAGTAGAATTTTGAATGACCTGAAG
>CALNVZ010002100.1:29839318-29861092 GCA_940671915.1 Paracentrotus lividus | reverse complement strand
GTAAAATCAGCACATGGTATTGATCAAATCGTGGTTTCAGAAGCAAAAGTATAGGAGAGGTGTTAAGCAGCTGTGAGGCGCTTAACTATGCAGATTAACTATAAAAACTTGTAAAAGCGCTTAATAAATAACAGGTATAATTATTAAGTAAACCAACATAAATTGGGCACAAAGTGAAAAATGTTTTTTGATGTCATTTGACAGCTCGCTTGATATTAATTTCATATTGTACTAAACAAATGATTTGTTATTAAAGTTGGCTTACCTTTGTATAAAAATGGCCTGTACCTACAGAAACTACAATGAATGACTACTTTGTAGCTAATGTTTTATGATTCTTATTTGTAGGCATACAAGCCTCTTGCTGACCTGACACCATCCGTCCTATGCAGCGACTCCAAAGTATCTTCTTTAGAAGGGCATGTAGCAGCTGTTAGTAGAGGCAACTGTACCTTCACCGAGAAGGGTGTCCATGCACAACAAGCCAAGGCAGAGGGTGTTCTAGTTATCAGCGAGACAGGAGTGGTAAGAGAATGTTTCTAAGGCCTCGGTCACACTGATTATGCAGGCATCAGACTGACTAGTGGCCTGTAACATACCGGTATAGAGTTACGATCAATTGTAAATCGATTTGTTGCCAATCAAGATCCTTGTTGCATGGATTTCTTGACTAAAAGTCCCACTGTGAACCAATCATAATGGTTGTTTCAAATTTGCAATTGATAATAACTGTTTATGTTACAGGAAAAATGTATGATACAAGATATTAAGTTACCCTAGCTTGTTCAACTTATTGATCAGTTTTGGAGTTTTTCGGGAAGTGCGATAGGGTCCAATGTCGTTTGGTTCTACAGATTAGAACTGGCTTGTAGCCCATTTCACGCGTGTGACTCTTTTATTTTTTTAAGTGATGAAGATTGATAGCAATCGCATAGAAATGAGAATTGACTTATTCTGAATCCCCCCTGGAGAATACTGCTTAAAACTTTAAATTCTTTAAGATTTACACTACTCAGATCAAGTAATATGAAATATGATATAATTTCAGGAAGTTTTTTATTTCAATTTATCTACATTTGTAGCAATTTTCATTGATTTGAAAGCAAATTAACTGCCAATCCTATTCCTCTAAATACTTAAGATAATAATAATAATAATATGATGCGCCTTGAGCAATCTACAGAGTGGATTTGGCGCAATACAAATCACATTTTGTTGAGATCTTTAGTGTATATAAAGTTATCACATTGTTATACATGTAGATGAGATGTCCAGTTGATTCAGGATAGATCATTCCATGTGAAATTATGACAAAAATTTATCTTCTATCTTTATTAGTTTTTGTTTTATGTTTACAACAGTAGCAGTGATGCATTTATGATTGTACGTACACAATCCCATAATTTTCTTTTGTTTTGTTTTCCACTCAGACTCCTCCGTCTTTCAACGAATCTGTTAAGATTGACATACCACTCGTCCTTCTAGATGACAAGGACTTTCAAGACCTCTTAGTAAGTACATCTCATCTTAGCTGTATCATTTGATAATTAATTAATGAAGTAATTGTAAAGGTACATATTGTGAATATTTCAGTGTTATCAGTTGGTTTAGAGTCATTTTAATGGCCTCAGTTTTACAGATTTCAATTATGCTAGTTCACCATTCTTCTTTTTTTTTTTGTTTTGCAGAAGCGAGGTGTAAGACCAGAGGTGGCTCTGTACAGCCCTGAACCACCAGAATGGGACTACAATATGATAGTCATCTGGCTTATGGCTACTGGTACTCTGGCCATTGGGGGATACTGGGCAGGACTCATGGGTTACAAGCAGTAAGATTTCACTCATATTTATCAAATTTTCAGTATGAGAGCAGGGATTTATTCACTTGGTGTTCTGTGTGGGTTCAACATAGACTAATTAAAAGCTTTTGTTATTTAATCCCCTGTTTTTCCTGGGTCCAGTACACCTACTTAAGGGGGGCTATTGTTATCCTGGAAGTACATCCTGGAAGAGGGTGAGCCAGCATGTTGTTTGATGCACAACCATATTGGCATGCTGGTGTGCTGGTATGGGTGTGGAATGGGGTCATGCCTGAGCCATTCCAGGTGATCTAATCTCCCAATCGGGACCCATCAAGTGAATAAATCCTTGCTACCTAGATCCATTGTAGATAAGTAATGATATCTGTAATAGAAGTCCATATAGACAAGCCTGCTGTCCTCATTATTTTGCTTCGACAGTGCAGCAATACAATGATATAACTGAACATACATTTAGACGATACCTAACTTTAGCCATGATCATTATCTTCAACCCAGTAACAACCCATGCCCTGATGCAGTTATACTAAAACTTGTATATCAAATGATGATATTCTTGTAAGGAAGTTCTATTATATCCTCACGTTTATAGAAAAATCCAGCTCTTATGCTGCAATATAATTGAGACTTTTCAATACAAGGGATACTTATTAAGTTATTCCCTCAATTCTCCCTATTGACAATTACCAAAAAGTTCCTGGATGTACTACTGGATGTACTTCTGTCCCTGAGCAACCCCGCTCGTTATTTCAAGCGCGTTTGGAAAACAACATCAGAAGAATTAATCAATCATTTAATCAAATTTGCTGCCCTCAGACACAAGCGAGAAAAGAGGCACGAGAGAAGAGATGGTCAGGGCACCTACCAGAATGTCAACAGCGGTGAATCGAGTGAATCAGATGATGAAGAGACAGAGGAGATGGAATCTGTTACCATTACCCCACCTATTGTCATCTGTTGGGTCCTCATGATCATGGTTCTTCTTCTACTTCTATTCTTCTTCTACAGTCCAGTTGGTGAGTTTGTTGTTAACCCAGAAGATGCTCTGATCAAATGCAAATGCTTAATGCAACCTGCAGCTCACAGGTTGCTGCCAATTGAGAGTACCAACGCATGAGTTTACTCATTTTAGGCTTTCTCCCCAAACCTAGCGTCACAGGGTTATTAGCACTGAGGAATGTTAAGAGTTGATTTGCATTTCGGTCTTTGTCTTTGGATTTTCTAGATTGTAAAATTGTGTTTACACTAGGGCCAAATTAAGTGGTTTGTGAATACAGGTCTACATGTATGCAGTTGTATCAGTAAATATTTTGTACCACAATGAGACCTGTATGATAACGATCATTTAAGAGACAGAAGAGCCTCTTTTTTGTTGTTTTACTGGTTGTATTTATACACAAGTTGTAGCTTTAATAAGAAAACACTGTTTTAGGGAAGCAAGCATGTCGTTGTTGTATACAGGTGATCTTTTTTTTTTAAAAGATGGTTTGCAAAACAGGTTCCACTGTATAAAACACATATGTACATGGCACCTAGCGTTTATTAGGAATATGATTCATTAGTTGATGAACCATACTAAGTTACTTTGTTAACATAATCTCATCCATTTACTCCATGTCTTAGTGTATGTGGTGATTGCCCTGTATTGCATAGGAGCCTGGTCAGGCATGCATACAACATTACTGCCTGTTGTGAATTTGGCTTTCCCTTGCAAAGAAAGGTAAGTGTGTTGGCAAGTAAGTCTTCTACCAGGGGCGTCTTTCACCATGTTGCTCGTTAAGTTCCAAACATGTTCTTACATGTTATAATAATCACATGCATGAACACTTAGCACAAGAACTGATTACCAGTCGTTTGTAAAGACATTTGTTACTTACGAATGACTTGGTTGAACATAGCCTAGATGTGTTGATGAATGGATGGGTACTTGGCTGGGTTGCTGGATGGGATTTATGCTTCTCTCTTTTTAGGTTTTTCATTTTTTTAGGTTTTTCATTTCAGTTTCCAACTATAACACAGTGAGAATCCTCATTTCTTTAATTGTTTGTATAATGCAAATTTTATGAACATGTACTTTAATGCAGCCCAAAACACTAGTCTAGACTCTAACTGTGGTTTGAAGTTTATTTCTCTCCCCTCTCTTTATTCTTCACCACTACACGTTAGCCCCATTGATCGATGAAGATATGATAATTCAAGGGGCTGTTTCTATTTTTGGTGTAGAGGTCGACGGTGTGTTGCTGTATGATTTGGGTTAAAAAAACCCAGAACAGTCCTGACAAAGGACTACTAATACACCACTCAATGCACATTAGTAATCCATGTTCTTGAATGTATTCTCAGATTGCCCATGATTCCTGTGTTCCAGAAGCGTCCCACGATTATAAGTGCCATTCTGTGGCTTGGTTGTGGAGCATTTGTCCTGACATGGTTCTTCTATCGCAAGGAATCCTTCTCATGGATCTTACTGGATACCTTGGGAATCTGCTTCTGTATCAGTGTCCTGAAGGTGGTTCGTCTACCAAACTTCAAGGTGGGTAAATGAAGGATTGATTGTCGAGTATTGGTTGTTCAGAGTTGCTATTTGTACATAAGCAAATGGGGCTCACATGATATTTTCACCAAAATTGTAATCTAAGGAGGCAAATGAATATGCCCATGTACTTATAATTCATAATTAATGCACATCAGAATATCTGTGACATATGTGACTCATCACATCAAAATCAGACACAAGTCGCCAGAAAAGAGTCAAATATATCAGCAATATAATCCATTTTTAAATACTTTCCCATTACTCTTTGTACTCATTTTATTTACAGAGCACACATGAAACACTGAAGATTCAGAAAATCAAAAAATATTATACCCCCAAATTAGACATGTGAAATTATTTTGCTGATTTCCTCCACCCTTTACTGCGTTTGCTCGGCGACTTGTGTCTGATTTTGACGTAATGCATCACATATGAACATGTGGAAGTATTCTTTTCAACATTGGAAACAAAGTAACAGAAAAATTTGTATACTTGTTTGCTGTTGTAAGAACTACTGTAGAATAGGAACTTGTTATAATGATCATAAAACAATTAGAAATACTGCTTGGAATGGATATTAAGCATCCATTATTTTATCTCTTCTTATCTACAGACATGTGTTCTCCTTCTATCACTCCTGTTTGTCTATGATATCTTCTTTGTTTTCATCACTCCTCATTTTACCAAGGTGAGTAACTGCAATAATCATTGTTTAAAATTGTTGTTTCTATTTACTGCCTGATGATTTTCCAACTTATTTTGCTAATCTGGAAAGGGAAAAGAATTATTGGGAAATTGTTGAGCCTGGAACAACAGTAGGATGGGTTGATTAAGTTTCAGAATCATATACATTGAAGCAGTTTCCAAAGGTCATTGATGATGTAGGAAGATCCATGTATGATCTAATGATTTTAAGTCATTTACATTGTATACAGACTCCTAGGATGAATGCTGATGTCAATCATTGTAAATTTTCTCTGTGAGGATTTTTATTCACACTTGCTTTTATTTTCTTATTTAACATGTTTAGACTGGAGAGAGTGTGATGGTTAAAGTAGCTACAGGTGGCGAATCAGCATCAGAACAGGTAAGTATCTTATTTGCCATCTAAATCACTCTATTTCTTTTTGAGGGACATTGCTCCAAGTATGTCTCTGTCTTTATCCATGTGTGCTTTGCTCGTTTCTGGTTATACTTGTCAGTGGCATCATCTCCTTTATTCCTTGTCTTGTGTACCCTTTCTTTTCTCATATATCCCTCTTTCTCCATTGCCATATTTCTCTCTCTCTCTTTGGCTTTCCAACTTTTATGTCTATCACCCTCTCTGATATTTTGTTTTAATCTTTATCTGTGTACCATGTCAAGGAGCTCTTAAAGGCACTTTTATTTTGTTAATGAATTCTCACTCCTTTTTTTGCCTCAACTGGTCTCTTTGAAATTTGTACATATTTTCACTGTTTTTTTGGCTGACATGTATATTTAGTGAAGCAAATTGTGAAGCACTTTTAATCTGCAAGGAAAGGGTGTCTATATCCAAACACTCATTAGAGTTGATTGAAATCTTTCTAAATATTTTAATTGTCCACCTAAACTATTATTTATGTATGAACAAGTTGTAGAATATAAAAGATTATATAGATTATCAATACTTTTAATCTTTTTGTGTAGATCCCTGTGTTGCTGACTGTGCCTCGCCTTCTGCATTCAGCATTTTCTGTTTGCAATGTCTACTCCATGTTAGGCTTTGTGTGACATTCTTGTACCAGGTGAGAAACCCATTATTTGTATTTAAAAGGCATGCTTTATTGTTTAATGTAATACTTGGTTTCATTTTTACTAATAGATTAGAAACTAAATTTCCACAAAATTGTGTTTATATTAATGTAAAGAGATGTTTACCACATTATGATGTTGCATAATCCTTCAAGAAAGATTAAATGATTTGTAATTGTGTGCCTTTTCTGGTTATTTCAAGATTTTTGGTCAGCAATACATCATCAATTTATCACAAATAGAGATTCTGAGCTCATAGACTCCTCTGCTTTCCCCCTAATATTATGTAACTTTGTATGCATGTTCTAATTTTTATTGGACAGGTCTACTTGTTGGTTTCTGCACACCTATGATCTCAAGGTCAAATCACCTAGGACTACTACATTACGTCAGTCATTATGTTAGTAGCAAACCCTTTCTAGGCAGCTCTTTGATTATTATATATTTATTTTTTTTTATTTTATTAAACTGGAATGATTAGTGGCTACTTGCTACAGGGCCTATAAATACTTTGTTGCTCCTTGGGGTAAAATTATATTGAGTGGCTATATGTTATAATTGTTGATAAATCATTCATTATCCAGTGAAAAGAATTTACTTATCTTCCACATTTATAAGAATTTTTTTATAAATTTAATTTTTGTGTTTGTATCACAAGAACTAAAAAAGTTGTGTGTTGAGTAGATACAGGCAAATCATTGCATTCATGTACCCTTGATTTTATTCACAAAATATTACGAGAATTAAACAAAATATATCTTATCACATAGTTTCTTTTTTATTTACAAGCTATTGAAACAAAATTAAATTTTGAATGTATGTACAGTTATCCAAGAAGTGCTACAAATTAAATAGGTTGAATCTACTCTCAATTTGATTCAATATTCTATGTGAAACGTTTGTGTTCAATTTGATGGGTCATTACTGCATCCTTGTGTGCAAGAGTGATTCACTGTAAAATAAGCAAATCAAATTATACACTTTCTTCCTTCCCTTTCTCCCACACAGCATACGGTGTAGGTCTCATCATCACCTTCGTAGCTCTCACCCTCTGATGCAGACAGGGCAACCTGCTCTCCTGTACCTGGTACCCTCGCACTGTCCTGTCGACCCTATGCCGTGCAGTGTGCCGTAGGGAGGGTCTCTGAGCTGTGGAGCGGCGGGCCGGTGAATAACCACCACATTATTGTGATGAGGGGATGGACGGGAAGAGAAGAAGAGCTAGGAAAAATTGTAAGGAGTTGGGTCCTTTAACTGTGTGCTGTGAATGTACAGTCTCTTTTGGTAGTGAATATGAACCCCATTTGATTGCAATTACCGGTATGTTTTTAGAGCATGACACGTTACCTGTTGTGCATGTGTCTTGTGTCTTCTATAGAGATGTAGATAGAATATATCTGGCTAGACATTGTTTATTTCTTGTGGCAAGTTCTATTAGTTCAATATCTTCTCTTAATGAAATCTTTGCAATCTTCAAAAACAGAACGTGTCCTCAAAATATATGTATAAAACTTCTGAATGATTTTAAACCTTTTTAAATGTACAATTAAAGAATTTCCAAATCATACAATGTTGCATCGTGCAAAACCCTGCCAAGACAAACTGCATCTGGATTTTTTTTTTTGTTTGACCATGTTTCTGTGTATCTCTCTATTGCTAATGCAATCCTTTCAAATGTTTTCTAGATAAGTGTCTACTTAATTATAGAGCGCACAGATTGCCTTTTTGTGCTCATAGGCACTGTAGTGTTACATTTATGTTATTATGTCTTTTTGTCTCATCCATGATGAATGTACTCATTCCCCGCCCCTTTTTTTTGCCGGGGGGGGGGGGGTGGTTGGCCTTCATTTCTTTTTACTTGATTTGTATGCATACCGTGTATATGTATTTCTTGCCTGTTATGGAGTCTTTATAATTTTATTCAATGTTGGACGAAGTTCTTTTTCTTCATATTTGCTCTTCTCTTGTGATGTTCTTGCTTTCTCTATTTATACCCAGCTTCATTATTATGTGTACATTTATTAATGTGTCTTGTTAATTTACTTCAAATTTTGATTCGCGTATTAAATCCATCATGTTCCACCCTGCTGAAAATGGTTTTAAAAATATTATTGCTCAAAAATTTGAGGTGTTACTTTATATGTGAATCAGCTCTTTCTAATACCGTGTCATGGAAAACCTGGAAGAAATTTTGCTATCTTGTGTTTCAGGCCTTGGAAAGTCTAGAAAATCGATTTTTCCATTGAAAAGTAATGGGAAAGTCATGGAATATCAAAATTTGTCAATATCAATTTATTTGTAGCCGAGAGTATGGAGAATCCCAGAGCGTTGTGTGTCCTAGGCAAGTTCTGTTTCCAGCACTTCTCGGTGCAAAATTCTTTGAACAGTTGTCAAAAGGTCATGGAAAAGTCATGGAAAGTCATGGAATTTAATTTCCAAAAAGTGTGTGAACCTGTAATATTTGATATCTAATGGCAATTCTATATTTGATCTCAGAAGAGACATCAGAAACAGTATTCTGGCACACCATCTCAGCAACGCTACAGTCTAACCGATGGAGGTCAGGTCAATGAGGCAGTCTCAGATGACATTACCCACTCTCAGAATCAAGATGTGGCAGAAAGCTTAGAAATGAACTAATTTTCTCACGTATAGAAAGCTTATGATTGAGTGTGGTTATTGTTATACATATATTAGTGCTGTTGTGAAATAAGAAGGAGGTTGTAGCATTTTAATATTGTGTTGCTGAGAGGAGAGGGGTGTTACATTATATACATTGTAGCTATATATAGAATTGATGCCATGCTAGCTCTCATAGACACTATGAATTAACAATAAAGCATATGAGGCTGTAAAAAAATTGTACATGTAAAGAACAGGATTCATAAGCGAAAAAATTCTCTGATTTAATTATTTCTTGTATTTTCATGGAGAGATTCATTGAATCCTTCACTATTGACTATCATATTACATATTGTTGGGAAGAAGTAATTGTTCAATCACTTGTTTATACTTATTGAAAAGTTAGTTATTTATGATTTGCAAGTTGCTTCTTCTTTTTTTTTCTGGTCTGGTGATGGACACAACATGCTTTGCTCTGGGATTAAACCCTTCCAGGTGTGGCAGGTACATGGTTCAATTGGTGGAGGTTGCTACGAAAGGCTGACATATTCCATGAAAGTTAGAAGTGGTCTTTTATATCGTAATGAATGTATTTATTGACTGTCACAGTATTCTCTTAATATATGATGTACACATCCTCTTTTTTCTTCTTTTTTTTTTGCTTTCAGATTCATCTGTTAGAAATCTTGTTAATTTTATCTATCTTTTAACATAAATGCCATTTTAATTCATTATTGAGGCAAGGGAAAGTGTGTGTTACCACATTGGTAGTTTTGACTGTGTTTCCATGTGGTTGGAATATTTTTATACTGTGTTGAGAATGAATATCTTCTGATTGATTGAAGTATATATAAATTAATAGATTACACTCCTAAGATAATTCATAGATAAAGACACAGTATCATGTTTTAAAATGTTATATACAATGTAACTGTGTGTTGTGTTTAGATTTATAGAGTTTAATGGCATTGATTGTATTTTTTTGTCATTTTTAAAGGTTTTGAGCATGGTAATGCAAAGCCAACATATTTTTTTCATGTCTTTCCTGATGTGACATTTAAGGTGTTCTAAATAATTTTACTGATGTTTAAACGAAACTATTGCCTTTATAAAGTTTTACCTGCAAATTTTGGTAATTGACATTGTGAAACACCAGATTATGATTTTAATATTGAACACAGAACTGTCTATTTCTATTCAACATTTAAATAGTAGTTTAAATTGGTTACTTTATCTGGAAAAAATGTGTTAGGTATAAGAACAAATATTTAAAGCCAGAAGAAATGCTCAATCCTACATGGAATTGATTCATGTAAATATATTTTTTTTTAATACGACCATGATCACATGACTTTTTCTGGGAAAAAAAAATTATATCAACTTCAATGACATGCATGTTTACCAACTATGCTTGTAAAATAGTGCACTGTAAATAGTTTGTATCAGGATACAGTATTTATTTGTTTAAATTGAATATACAGATAGAGATTCATATGTAAATATTGCAGTTTATAAGTTTATACATGTTGTAATTTCAAATCCAAAGTTGAGTCATTAGTAAGTCTGATATGTGTAACTTGCACACAGATTATATGCCTAACTGAAATTTGACTGTCACTGTATTCTTAGTTTCAAGTTTCCCACCGGTACACTGTGCAAACGATCATTTCGCTTGATTGAAATTATTTTATGAGTGAATGTTTCCACGTATTTCATGAGTCAGTCCTTCACTATAAGGTAAATGATCAGAACACAAAGATTGCAAAACTATGTGTCCTTGAGAATCTCCCCACCTTGTCCAAAATTGTGACAATACATGTACGTGAAAATTTCATAGTTAAACAGGTATATTTTCTCATGTACTAACCTTCATAATGAATTGATATTTTAGATATTCTTTTCTGTTCAGAGGGTAGAATGGGGGATGTCTTGAAAACTATGCATGTCTGTGATGTCTGTGACATGCAGAGTTTGTATTTTTCATTCTGGATATTAAGCAGTTTAGGGCACTTTTTGGTTTTGATATTCCAGTGAGAGATATTTTTCTATTGTTGGCTTGATTCTATCTAGTTAGCGATATATTATTTTGTGTTGATACTCTGACTTTAATTTTTTTTTTTTTTTAAGTTTGTATTTGCAGTCCATCATAATGTCATGTACATTTTTCTCCATGGTGTTTCACATTGTTTCTTTTCAGGAAAAAAGGAAGAGTTGAACCAGTTTCAGGTTGATATATTTTTGTCTCTTCTAATATGTGTCAATGGTTTCTAATATTGAGAAATATTATACACATTAAAGTAATAATGGATTTTAGCTAGTAGGCCTGTATTCATTAAATGAGATCAGTGAAAGACATGAAAATTTAAAAATCAAACTATTGATGGAGATGACATTGTTATCTTTGAAATGCATGCTGATGATTCATCTCAATAATAAACACTAAACTGCTTTTTTTGCATCTTAAAAACCCAAACATCTGTAGTTCATGTAGTTTGTATTGGCTCGAGTCTATGTTATTATCTTAGTGAGAAAAAAGAGCAGTGCCCTGTAACATAAAGAGTTACGATCAATTGCAAATTTGAACCAAATATTCTGATTGGTTCTTGGTGAGACTTTTATTCAAGAAGTCTATGCAACAAGGATCCTGGTTGGTTACTGTCGATTGCAATTGATCATAACTCTTTACGTACGATGCAGGGCACAAATCATATATATTTTTTTAATTACTATGGACATAAGTCTACATGGGCTTTGTGTGAGTGAGAAAGAAAGAGAGATAGAGAAAAAGAGAGGTGGAGAAATAAAAGAGATGCATACTAACTGTTACCTTTTCTGAGGAAAAAATTGATTATTTATAATCATAACACATTTTATTTTGTATATTGAGGGAAGTATATAGTGCATTTCATGTAGGCAGAATAAATCTTATAAATTGTTCCTGAGAATCACTGAGATCCCCCAGCAAACGGGATATTCCAGCTCTTATGTAAGTAGACCACATAACCGACATAAAACACAAAATTTCTTGTGGCCAGAAACTACTTTTACACATCTTGCATTTATATTAGCTCTCAATCTGGTGCTATTTGAACTTTTATGAAAACAATAAGGGAAATTTCAGTTATTCAGATTTTTTTCAAAGAGGTAGGCTAGTTGTTCCGGAGAAAGAGAAATTTTGAAATAATAAACAGCAAACTTTTCTTGCCGTGTTTCTTGATATATTTACATCGCTATATCAGTGGATAATTTAAAAAAAATATTTTCTCAATAATGACATAATTTCACCACACTTTTCATGATTAATCCTAGCCTATCAATTCCGTCCACATTTAGTCATAAACATTTTTCCTCTTGATAAACATAATAAATAAACAGCAACCGTTCCTTGCCAACTCATAGTTCCTTGATAAATATTATTATGCTCTATGGGAAGGGAAATGTATAAATTTTCTCAATAACATTTATAAACGTTTTTCATGCCACTATCATTGATGGCTATCGCGCCATTCCGTCCATGTGTAATAAATAATAAAATAATAATAAAGTAGAACACAAATGACTGTAACTTTTCCTTTTCTCTTTTCTCCGCCATTATTGTGCAACACCATACTCTTCGAACAGTAGCTACGCGACTGTAAACAATTTTTGACAGTTGAAAAAACCTATCAGATATATCTTTTATTCTACTGTAGAAATAGCCAAATATTGTTCAGCATTATAAAATATGTTTTAAAGAGCATCTTAAGATGATTTAAAAAGAGCCGAGACCTTCTAATGTGAGCCATAATGGAGAGTAGAGATGGCAGTATTACTCCGAATTCGATGTTGGTCCTCGAGCGAGGAGCTGGTGGAATTTCGACCGTGGTTGGCCCGTCCACTTCCAGCAGGTAAGATGGGGGGTTGTTTGTCCGGACAAGACGGCAAATTTAGGAACTTTGTGATCAATATTTCATTAATCAATCGAAAGTAATATCAGAAAATATAACAAAGCACAAATATTCACAAGTTTTTTTTGTTTTTTTTTAATTAGACCTACTGCATAGAAATTTGGAGAATCAAAGGAAAAGCATAAAGAGGACATTTTTATCATGACTTCTAACGTTAAAACACAAGCAAATTGAACCATCTGGGATATGACAAGATACTAGAGAAAACTTCAGAAAACAAACTTAATTTTTCGACTTTTTAAATAACATTTTCACTTATCTGTTCTGTCAATAACTGAGTGGGTGTACGATGTCCTTCACATACCTGATGTTTTGAGTTTCTTTCTTTCTTCTTGATGAAATATTATTTTTTAAGTCCATTTTCTGAAATTTCCCCGCATGTTTTTGGCGGAAAGGGCAAAAAAATAAGTGAGTTATTTTTTTTTTTTTTTTTTTCCATGATTTTGATATGAAATTATCCAAAAATTTATTCTCTGTGTCTAATGACATAGACATATGCTACTACTTAATTTGGAGCTGAAAGTTATTGCAAAAAGGAGAAAAAATCTCAGATAAAACAACATTGACAAGTTGCAAAATATTTCACCAAAAATATGTCAGTTTGGTTCACGAGAGTCAATACTAAAGTATTGACATCCGTATTATGAATGGCTTAAGTGAGTGTCCGGACAACGGACACCCACCTACGCATGGACAACATATGTGGCGCAACACAAAATTTTACCAAAATTCACAATAAAAAGCAAAATGTTAGTTCAAAAAATCATCAATGTTGTGCCACCCTCATATTTTTTATTCAATAGATTCAACTGAAAAAAATTTTCCATTCAAACTCAAATTAGAAAGTCTGAAGCCCCGGTTTGAAACTGGCGTGTAACATGACTTAGTGCGCGCGACATGGGCACAATTAAGATTGTATCTCAAAATGTGTCTAACTATTTTCCCCCATTCCCAGGCCTCCATCAGGAAGACGGTCAAGAAATATATGGTAAGTTAATATATTTGGAAACTAATGGATCCTAAAACATAACAACAATAATCTAATAAAATAGATTGATTCTAAGTTATGATAAGAAAATTAAAAAACTCACAATTGTGTTATTTAAAATTGTCGAGCATCACCAAGTGAGAAAGTAAAAAGTCAGTATATTTGAGATATATTTAAGAATGCCCAAAATCTGGATTAAAAAAAAAAAAAAATTTACATATATTCTGTTCAAGTTGCTTTTCATTAACCCCTAATGTTGATTTTCAATTTTGTGTTCGAGTTTATGTTTCTGATTATATTACCCAATAATATTTATATTGATGTGATGATTTTCCTCTGTTGTAATTGTCTTCTAGAATCGGTCAATCTTTGATTAATTTGTTTTAAATGTCCATGTTAAAGTGTTATTTATTCTAATATGATTGTGGATTATCTTTGTCAACCTTTGAATACTAGTATAATCATACCTGATATTAATAATTTTTTTGGGGTTTTTTATATCATTATTTGTTTAATTTCAGACCCCTCTACAGAGGTCAGGGAGCCAGTTAGAAGTCTTGCCACCAGACGGTAAGATTATAATTTTATTAAGACATATCTTAGGAAGTTCTTTCTGTCCTATTATCAATCAAGTAATTGTAAAGAAAAGAGTGGAAAGCATGAGTAAAAGCGATAAAGGAAAATAACTTCTGACATTTTGAATATGAACAAAATTCTTTTTTTTTTCTTCATATCTTAGATGAAAAAAACAATCAAATAACCATGGATCTCGTCCATCCAGTGGATTAAACTACCCAGTAATCTAGTACACGACCATCCTGTCGGTCGGCTTGCCGATATGCAGCCTCGTCAGACACAAAGTGCAAGGGTCATCAGTCGAAGGTCACGTCAAGGTCAAGAGAGTCTGGACAGAGCCAACAGTATGGATGGCCTTGCCTCACCCACTCCAGTGGATGCTAGGACGCAGGCAGTGCCACACATAAACAGGTTTCATTGACAACTGTTAAGAGAAACTATGAAATGTGAGTTTTTGATAGGATCATTCTTAATCTGGTTATACATTCTGTTCATTGTTTTTTTTTTTTTTTTTTTTTTTTTCCATTTAATCTACATGTATTGTGGTGAAGAAATATTTTGAAAAAAATAAGATTTAAAAAAAAAAAAAAAAAAAAACAGACAAAAAGGGATCCTCTGATTTCTCATAGTGCAGTAAAGATATTTTGTTAGTAGTGTAGTAACAAAGTTTGTGATTGTTTCAGTAAAGATGACAGGTGAGGAAAAATATCTTTGAAAACAAGATTGTGGATCTCATTGTTTTCACCTGCAACTTAGATCTTGATTGTTATGAAAAAACTCCTCTTTTTCCCTTTTATTAGGCATGGAATCCCTAAGAATGAAGAGCTGGGACTTTGTTCCTGGAGATATTCCCAAAACAACACCCCCAATTACAAATAGGAACTGGTCACACATGTGCAAACAAAAACAAAGACTTAGGAGCCACTGGGTGGACTTTTCCCATGAAGCCGAGGGGTGAGAGGGGATGGGATTGATGGAGGGCAGGTGATGGGATAAATGTTTTATCAGAGAAGGAACGTACAGAACAGAGACTAGATTATCTAATGGAACAACTGAGTATGAAGGACAGAGAGCTCAAGCCAATGAAGAGAGGAGAAACTCAGGGAGAAGTGGGGAGAAAGGAAAAGAGTAAGACGTCTCCCAGAACCTACTAAACATTACACTGATCTCCAATTTACATTTTCCACACTAAGATGTTTATTAGGATTATTCCTAAGGCCAGTGCAATGATTACCAAAGCTCTTTCAAAGTGCATTTGATCCATTTTACACTCTTACCAGAAGTGAATATTACTATGAATTTCATTGCATGGGCTACATGTAATTTTACGTGTTAAGTTGGGAAAAGGGTTCCTAATCACCTTGAATATATATCTTTGATGAGCATGTGAATGTATGTGCGGTGAGCATAAACATAAATGGTGACCACCAAGTCATTATCCATCCTATTGAACTAGATAATCCCTTTGACTCATAATTATCTGCCGATATGAAACTTGAGCCATCAATAAAAATCACATCCCTGTTATACACCTGTCTTTTTTTTATAAATATTTATGTATAATACACCCAGTCTCAATATATAGATCTTCATGACCAGACAATGGAACAAAATTACCCCAAATGATAAAGAAAGTAATTGCATGCCCAATTAATCTATAACAACAAAAATAGATGTATTTAAATCTAGTTATTTTAAATAACAAGAGGTCTTGTTCAAGAATACTGGAAATTACTATACACAAGCAGTGTTGTTCTTTTCCAGTCCTGCAGCATAACAATTAAATATAAAAAAAATCATTACAATTTATGTAAGTTCTATTGTGACTAGAAAGCCAAAGAGTTAAAAAAATTATCTCTTTCTCATCTCATGCCTAACAAAAAAAGGATTTTACGTCCAAAATTTTCCAGATACTTTAGGAAAGAAAAGGGACCCTTCTTCCACCATAACGGATTCCTATTATGTTTCAACAGGAGGACAGGCAGAGGTAAATCCAGGTGAGAACAAATTTTTAAAAAATCTATTTTCTGAAGCTTTGGACCTCGTATTTTCTATCATTAATTTGTATTTTCTTTAATTTCCTTTCCCAGCATAGGATAATGATAATATCAATAATATAAAGCACTTCTATCTTGTGCCATCAATCTTGATGTTTATTCAGAGGAGCAGTGATTTATATTCATACTTTAGCTGCCCTAATAGACTGCCTTTAATAACATTCAAGGAATTTCTTCATACCAGTAGCCAATCACCTGGGTCGAGTGAGGCAAATTCAAATCATTAACTTGCCAAATAAGATGTAAGTGATATGGCCGTGATTTGAACTGCATATCTAGTGATTGACCATCTGTATCTTATCTACTTGTTCACAACACCTTTGATTGTCTATATTTCATATCACTTTATGATATTGCTCTATATATTTGTTTCTAAAGGCATCAGAAGTTATTGCATGTTACATGCGTACATTATGTTTTGCCTCATATCTTCTTAAACCTACTATTGACATCTTGATGGTATACCTTTTTGTAGTCTTGTGTGAAATATCCCAAAACTTGACGTCTGTTTCCATTCAGGGTCAAATGGGATCTTACTACTAGTAATTCAAAATGCAATCATACATATTAACATTGAGTTTCACATATCATTACCATTGATAGTAGAAATTTTTTTTTTTTCACAGACTAGTAAATCTGACCTGCAACTGAGCAGCAATTATTCAATTATGGAACTTAATCATGTTCTGCTCATAAATATATACCCCTTTTAGCTAAGGAGCCCAGTACGAGTAAGGGTGCCTCAGCAAGGCCACCACCATTCCTTGAAGATAGTCAAGATGATAAACCTGACCAGACTAAGATGGTCAAAGATGAAGAAGATGATGAGGAGGAGGATGAGGAAGATGATGAGGAGGATGAGGACGATGGACCAACTGCTCCAATCGAATTGATGGGAGAGGTAAGTTTATATGCTTATAAAATTAGACAATGCACTGATGTGAAAACACTTTGTGAAAACGGTGATGATATATTTTTCTTATTTATGGATTTTCTCTACAATCTATGTTACATGTAAATTGTTTGTGTAACCATCAATTTATGTTTATGTGATTCATTTTGTAATTTCCTTGGCCAGATCACAAACTGTTATTTTTCCCCCCTCTTTCCTTACAGTTCCTTGATTCTGTAATGGAAGAAGATTATGAAGCTGCAGACAAGCTATGTAAAATGAGTAAGTAAAGACAAAAACTTTCAAGAAAACATATTTGTAACAATTAGCATTGCCTGTATTTTAAGATTGAATAGTATTACTTTTAATAGTTTATAATAATTTTACAACGAACGGATACCAGTTTGGTCTTTTCTACTTTGTAAAGGACTAGCCTGTATATCTCAGTGATAGTATGTTTTTTTTTTCAACACGTATGACATAAAAATACAGCAGTGATGTATCAGTGCTCAGATGAAATCATTTATTTTTTCCAAACACACTTCATGAATATCAATTATCATAATTGCAACTGGAGGGAGCTTTCGTCCTAATGTATATTCTGAATTTGTTTATATCCCTCACCATTGTAGTTCTGATGTATGAACCTGATAATGAACCTGATAATTCTGAATTTGTTTATATCCCTCACCATTGTAGTTCTGATGTATGAACCTGATAATTCTGAATTTGTTTATATCCCTCACCATTGCAGTTCTGATGTATGAACCTGATAATGAACCTGATAATTCTGAATTTGTTTATATCCCTCACCATTGTAGTTCTGATGTATGAACCTGATACCTGATAATGAACCTGATAATTCTGAATTTGTTTATATCCCTCACCATTGTAGTTATGATGTATGAACCTGATCATGAACCTGATAATTCTGAATTTGTTTATATCCCTCACCATTGTAGTTCTGATGTATGAACCTGATAATGAACCTGATAATTCTGAATTTGTTTATATCCCTCACCATTGTAGTTATGATGTATGAACCTGATAATGAACCTGATAATTCTGAATTTGTTTATATCCCTCACCATTGTAGTTCTGATGTATGAACCTGATAATGAACCTGATAATTATGAATTTTGTTATATCCCTCACCATTGTAGGTATTGATGTATGAACCTGATCATGAACCTGATAATTCTGAATTTGTTTATATCCCTCACCATTGTAGTTCTGTTGTATGAACCTGATTAATGCCGAGTGCTTACAATTTCAACCCCTGATTGAGGAGATGCTTAAAAAATGTGAGTAAAAGTCGGTGATTTTTTCTAGTTGTTATTGTTGTCTCCTTTGCACCAATGATATTGGATTAATAAGCATCAATATGAAGAAAAAAAAAAAACCCTGATATTAACCATTCAGTTGTTTATAACCAGTTGACAGTTGCTAAAATAAGTTTTTATTGTATAATGCATTATAAGATGGGCTTTTATGTAGTATCATTTTCATTGCAATAGTATTTAGTATGCAATCTTTCATGTATCTGGCAATGAATCCAAATAGTGAACGATCCCTCTTTATAATCCTCTACTTACATGTACTTCAATCATATTACTTCAAATGTCTTGAGAAAAAAATTCTTGAGGATCTAATCATATTGAGAAAAAATATCTTTGATGATTCTTTTCAAGTTTGTTAAAATAATGTTTGTTTAACTCTTTGATGAATGTATTACACAACTTAATACAAAACTAGTAATTGCAGAATTAACAAATTGCCTTTCTTGTTTATCTCTTCAATTAGTGTGGCACAAGCAGTTATATGGAAGCAGTAGTGAAGATGAGAGTGGTGATGACGACGACGTGATGAAGATGATGATGATGATGATGATGATGATGACGACGAAGATTCAGATGGTGACAGTGATGAAGAGGATTCATCAGAAAGTGACAGGTACATATCGTCTCCTTGAAACCAAAAGGATGTTAATTTGTTTTATTTAACAAATCGAATGCCCTTATTGCCCTTATTGACTTCATAAGATAATTGTACGACACTGGAAAGAAAAAGGGACAAATTCAACCTACAACACTATCTTGATACGATAGTGTTGTATCTTAATAAGATAGTGCTGCAAGAGGCAAATTCATCTTACAACAATAAGATTGTGTTGTAAGATCAATTTGTCTCTTATAATACAGTGTACTTACATGTGTAAGTACAATGTCTGCCTGGTACCAGACCCGATTAGCATTTATGCTATTTTTCTGATACCATTTATCCTATTATGTTATCATATGTCATGTTCATATGCCTTGTAATTATGTATTTGGATAATAAATACTCAATTCAATTCAATTCAATTCAATATGAGATGCTTATATATATCTAAATTTTCACAACACACTTAAGGATTCATATTGTGAGTACAGAACAATTATACAGCTTTCACTTTAAGCCATGTATATTAACATTGCCTTTACACAATTTTGTTACAATGTATGTACCTGCATTCTTAAATTATCATATATATTTTTTTTTGCATATATTCTATTTTCTTTGTAGTTCTGATGAGAGTGAAATGATGAGGAGACAGGATTAGGTTCTGCATCGGTAGTTTATCCAAATGGCTCAGACACTTCCAAATCTGATGTCCTCCGTTGAGATCTAGAAGGTATACAAGGCCTCAAAAATTGTGCCTATCTGATGCTCAAACTGATACTATATGGAATCGAGGCCCCAAACCGGCTTACTGTATTTGTATTGATGATACAGAGTTACTGGCACCCTGTTTAAAAATTCATGGCTATACGATTGGTTGTTATACAAAGAAAAATTGAAAGAATCTTAGCTTATGATTGATTTAATCACATGATTGCATTACCGTATTTGCCGGCGATAGGCCGCAGCGCCGTATAAGCCGCACCCCCTTCTTGACAACTTTAAAAAAAAAAAAAAAAAAATCTGGAAAAAAAAATTCTAAAAAAAAAAAAAAAAAAAAAATCCTAACAAAAAATATCTAGAAATCTACAAAGAAAAGTAAGAAATAAGCCCTGAAGAGCAGCCTGATCACAAACCAGATCAGCATATGATTCATATCAAGACTTCAGAATTCAAAGATAATGACAAGTCAGTCTAACTGTTACAGAGCTTAGCAAAGAAATCGCTCGGCCAGCTGATCATTCACACAGCTCCAGCTAGCACAAAATCACAACAAACACACCAGCACAGCAGGCAGCTCTGCGTGCTCTGCGATCAACCAACAAATGTTTCCGATTTGCTGCTAAAATCACATCTTTGGAACAAGTTTCCAACATGTGGTAGTGATTGTTTATGAAATATTACATAGGCTCTTATATCCTACCTTTTTCTTGAATATAATATTAAAATTAAAGCTGAAAATATAGATCATAAAGATGAAAAGATCGCATATTTTTCAGCTATTTTTTAGCTGTGCATAACATGAACTCAGAGGGCGGCAGATCACCAAACATCATATTTTGTACTGGAAGTCACCTTCGCGATCAATTAAAAAAAAAATTTTTTTGGACATGTATTTTGCTCAGAAATGAATCATTATCGACAGCAATTGATAAGAAAACTGAGTGCTGAGGTTTGTTCCAAGAAAAAAATAATTTTTCATCACCACAAAGTAGCTCAAACTTGTTGGTAAGATCTTCTATTCCTGTGGTTCCTATTGCAATGTTTTACCAGTCCCATATGTGCAAAAACATGTTTTTTCAAGGTGTTGAAGATACCGATTTTGTTGTTGTCACGTATAAGCCGCACCCCGACTTTGCGACATCATTTTATCCAAAAATACTGCGGCCTTTACGCCGGCAAATACGGTATGCTTTCCATTCATTTGGCTATCGTCCAAACATGCAATTTCTATATGTTTATGTTACCTATTGTCTTGATGAATCCCGTGTACCACGATCCAGTGAATTTTACAGTTTTAATCAAAATATGTAGCATTTAAATTCCAAGAGCAAATCTGGTATCTAAGGTGTGATCTCAATTGAAAGACTTCTTCAAGAGTGCCACATCCCTAGAGCAGGATCGACGAAATGAGTTGGTGCATAACATACAACACAGCTTGGATTTCATGTGCGATTTAAAGTCAAACTGGAATCTTTGAAAGGCCCCTGAAATCGAATACAGAAGGGGGAGGTGCAAATAGAAATTTTCTTTTAGTGTTTTATGTTCCAAAAAATTGGAACGCAGGCTACTTGCACTCCACCCCCCTCTCGAATCAGCTGGCTGTATAACGAGAAGTATTCCAACAACTGTTATTAAAGAATGAACTACTGCACATTGGAATCCAGTTTTGCATAAACATTTTTTGTTGCATATAGACCAATTGTGCTGGGAGTAACTGTCCTCTTTATAACAAAATTCCTGTTGATGTCTGTGCTTGTTTTAATGGAAAATACTCTCTCTATATAATAATGGCCAATCCAGAATTAAACTATTCTCTTATGTTTTTTGGAAAAGTAAATAGAATCCAGATGCATTATGCTTCAAGTAATCTGGGCTCCATTTGGTAGAGTAAGTAATTACC
>CALNVZ010002100.1:29804828-29821293 GCA_940671915.1 Paracentrotus lividus | reverse complement strand
TACAGTGTGTTCCTAAAAAAAGGTAATCGAAGTTCAAAGGTCAGTCATTTCAAAATTATATGGTTTATTTTTATGATTTGTTTACTAGAATACTAAGTAACTCATCAGCTTTAATTTCAAACATTGCTTACGTCCAGACTGTAATGGGTCACAAAGTTAGGGTCCTTTGAAGGTGATATGTACAAAACCCATTTTTTCCAAGTTTTTCGTTTTTAGGGTATGAAACCAACTTTTTATAAAATTTTGGTTTCATAGTTTTGGGTTTTTTGTCACATAAAGTTTCAATGAAATGCAATCTCATTTGTCAAAGGACCTATCTCACTGGCAATGACATGGGTTCTCGATTATGCATGAGTCTCTGGAGTCTCGGAGAGGTCGCCGCGACGTCTCTTGATTCTGCAAGAAGTCGCGAGAAAAATCAAACAAATGCCAAACATGTCCAATCTTTTAGTAGACTTCTTTAATACGTGAGCAAGTCTCTGTGACATCTTTGCGGACGGTTGCCGCGACGTCCCTTAAGTATCCACGACTTCGCAGAGACGTTGTCGGAACTTGCTAACGATTAAAAGAAACCGAACAGGCTAATAATTTTTACTTGCTGGCGTCTTAAAGAAGTCTACTAAAAGATTGAACATGTTTGACTTTTGTTCCATTTTCCCTTGACGCCCTTAAGTCTCAGGAGACGTCACCACGACGTCTCCACGACTCAAGAGACTCATAATTGCGAACCCCTCTCATTGCAATTGAGATACATGTAGGTGCTTTGACAAATGAAATTGCTTTTCATTGAAACTTTGTGTGACAAACCCCCCAAAACTATGAAACCAAAAATTTATAAACAGTTGGTTTCATACCCTAAAAACGAAAAACTTGGATAAAATGGGTTTTGTACCTTTTACCTTCAAAGGACCATAACTCTGTGATCCATTACAGTTTGTTCGTAAGCAATGTCTCAAATTTAAGCTGATAAGTTATTTAGTAATTTAGTATACAAATCACAAAAATAAATCATACAGTTTTGAAATGACTGACCTTTGAACTTCGATTGCCTTTTTTAAGGAACACACTGTATAGACTACATGACTGTAGTGTATAAACACAACACAAAAAGAAAGTTCCCCCTATTTCAGCTATCAAGAATTTCTGAACCAGGAGGAATTAAAAAAATCTAATCATATGTCCATGAAGGGAATTTAATTAACTACAATGGGAACGAATTTTTAGGAAAAATCACCGAGACATGCTTCAGTAAGTGATGGTTGAATGCAAAAATGTCAATTTTTGAAGTTCGCAAGCCTAAAATGGCAACTTTGATTCAATGATAACGTATACCCATTTTCAGATTTTTAACATTTTACACGTCAGAATGTATGCAAAACGTGCTTCCCAATATATGGGGAAAAAAATTTGCGTCAAATTTCACGGTTGAGTGAGCATGCAGCAAAAATTGCCCAAACTGCCATTTTTACTTCCTTGCCATGGTATGTTCGATCAAATATGATGGAATTCCTGTTGTGGAAGTGTATGCAACCAATATCCATTCATTCACGGTTGAATAAACACATCAAACAACCAAAATATAGGCCATTTTAGAATTGCGAAGAGTCATTGTAGTAATTTTATGCACTAGAAAGTATCTCGATACCATTTTTTGGCTTGTATTTACATTCTTTGGGCACGTGTCAATGATCCTATAGCAGTTATTTACAAATTCATGCTTCAGTGAGCACGTGAGACTGGAAAAGCCCTTTTCTCACGTATGGGTTAAAATTCAAATTCTTACTTTGATTGAATATAACAATTCTTTTCGGGGAGTACCTTTGATTTTATTTTCATAAAAATCCCGATGTTTCACACCTCAGTGGGCACAAGATACAAGAAAATCATGAAAATGAGAAGAAAGTTTGGGGCTTCGTCATGGTTCAGTGACTTTTCGAATAAGGAATTTGAATAAAGATCATGTTAGTTAGAGAACAGTTGAAGCTATGTGCAAAGTTTCATAAAATAATTCACAGTCAAATGGACAAAAATTGACAATTGAAATATGCCAAATTTCACTTTTGTTAAACTTTTGTTCAACATCTGTACATAAAGTCAATGGAAGAGGAAATCAACACCTGACAAATGTGAAATTCGGCCAATTTCATTGATGATTATATTGTTAATTCTACTGTGAGTTATGTAACGAAACTTGGCACGCAGCTTCAACTGATCTCTAAATAACATGATCTTGATTCAAATTACGTATTCGAAATGTCACTGAACCATGACGGAGCCCCAAACTTTCTTCTCATTTTCATGATTTTCTTGTATCTTGTGCCCACCGAGGCGTGAAACATCGGGATTTTTGTGAAAATAAAATCAAAAGTACTCCCCCAAAAGAATTGTTATACTCAGTCAAAGTAAGACTTTGAATTTTGGTCCGTACGTGAGAAAAGGGCTTTTCCAGTCTCACGTGCTCACTGAAGCATGAATTTGTAAATAAATGCCATACCATCATTGACACATGCCCAAAGAATAAAAATACAAGCCAAAAAATGTTATTGAGATGCTTTCTAGTGCATAAAATTACTACAATGACTCTTCGTAATTATATATACCATATACAGGGTGTATCAATAAAAACGGGACAGTTTTGAAAAGTCTGTCAAAATTTCGTTTCAAATTATGATGTCTATTTTTTATGTTAATAGATGCTCTGAAGTCTTATCTTTCAAATGCCATTTAAAATAATAAGTTTCGTTCATGCTTGAGCGCACACAGAACGTTTTTGTCGGGGGCTCAAAAAAAAAGGCTTGCGCACAAAATGGAAAAAAAAATGAGAAATACGATCATCAGACTTCTTGCTAATCAGCAGACTTACTTTTAACCTTTTCATTATCTTTGCCATTATTTTTGAATTATGCTTTCGAAATTCATTTACAAAGCTATTTATTTACTTGAATCGCTTTTTGTTTTGTTTTGTTTTTGTTTTTTCACATGTTAACATATTATCTTTGAGCATTGAATATTCCTTTTAAAAAAAAACTTAAAAATGTTATCAACCCAAGAAAGGGGATTTGGTTGGTTGGTAGATTATCTGATTGATTGATTGCTTTGTTTGTTCGTTTGTTTGTTTGTTTGATTGATTGTTTGATTGATTGGTTGATCTATTAATTGATGGATTGATTGAATGAAGGATTGATAGATTCACCATTTTGAATGATTGATCGTTTGATTAATTCATTGTTTCTTTAAATAATTGATTGATTGATCGATTACTTTTTGATTGATTGTTCAAATTATTGATTAAATCGTTGGAAGAATCAAAGGAAATCACCTCATTACACTAACATAATCATTTATCAGTGTAAAGTAAAAATCAATCCGAATGGAGTACCTAATTCAAAATAAATAATACCTTTTTTTTTTTTTTTTTTTTTTTTTGAACCTCAGACAAAAACTTTCCGTGTTCGCTCAAGCATGAACGAAACAAACAAAGCAATCAATCAATCAATCATTCAATCCATCAATCAATTAAAAAATCAACCAAATCCCCTTTCTTAATTGAGTTGACAAAAAAAAATTAAATTTGAAGGAATATTTATTGCAAAAAGATAAAATATTAAGATTAAAGTGAAAACAAAACAATTAAAGAAAATAAAAAGCTTTGTAAATGAATTTCAAATCATGATTCGAAAATAATGGCAAAGAAAAGGAAAATGTTTAGAGGAAGACTGCTGATAAGCATAGTCTGATGATCATATTTATCCTTTTCTCCATTTTGTGCGCAAGCCTATTTTTGAGCCCCCGACTAAAATGTTCTGTGTGTGCTCAAGCATGAACGAAAATTATTTTTTTAAATTGCATTTGAAAGATAGGACTTCAAAGCATATAATAACATAAAAATATAGACATCATGATTAAAAAAAAATTTTGACAGACATTTCAAAACTGTCCCGTTTTTATTGATACGCACTGTATAATTACTTTTGAAATGACTGACCTTTGAACTTCAGTTACCTTTATTTTTAGGAACACACAGTATATGCTTTCACGGTCATAGTGTAAAAGCTAGTCCGTCGCGCTTTTCTACTGCGATTATCTTGCTGCTGTCTTGAGAGACTAGCATGACGGACGAGGTTAATATGGCTTCACCAGCTTGTCAGAGACGTCAAATCTGAAATATTAGAAGACAATTTAAAGATACGATTATAAAACATGCATTTTGACACAAGAATTCGAGCAAAAAAAACATTTTATTATGATAATATAAATCAGAAGAACAGGAATTAATACAGGAGGGCACAATTAGTTAAACATCATGGCTATTATCAAATAATGGGGGCAAGGGGCCCAGGGGGTCACCGCCATGGCTTGCATCATCAGTAATTTTTGTTGTAGGCCTACCTGCTTGCATTTTCGGCATAAATCAGGGGCCGCGGAGCCGGGGGGGGGCTGGGGGGGGGGGGCTGCGGCCCCCCCCCCCACTTTTTTCAGCCACGTGTACAAAAATGCAAAAATGACATACATTTGTGATTTTTAGCCTGTTCAGCCCCCCACTTTCGGTCAGCCCCTCCACTTAAAAAAAAAAACGCTCTGCGGCCCCTGTAAATATACACTTATCCATGAGAGCCACTTCAGAATCCCAATGTCGTGCCTCTAATCCAATATTATTTTCTTTCAGATACAAGTAATCTAAAAGAAAAGTGGCGCCTATATTTATTATTATAATTATATTTCGATTTTCATAATTTAATGTGATTTTTATCATCGTTGTAAATACACACAATTTATAAATTGATTTGGCAAGACATCATTTTTCGCGCTGATTACAGCATTAATCTATGTGAACTGAAACATAAG
Organism: Paracentrotus lividus; assembly: GCA_940671915.1. Lineage (NCBI taxonomy): Eukaryota > Metazoa > Echinodermata > Echinoidea > Camarodonta > Echinidae > Paracentrotus > Paracentrotus lividus. The sequence continues at coordinate 29,816,448 of CALNVZ010002100.1, read as the reverse complement.
GAATTAAAAAAGAGTACTCACACAGTCATGTCACTCGAAGGAGATCGCCATTATAATCAAATCTTAAGCTTTACGGGGTATATCGTGTCTTCGCGTTTGTAGGGGAGACCGGGGACAATTGTAACAGTTTTTTTCCAAATTTGACCTATCAAATTTATTAAAGCTAAATACTTGCTTAAAACTAAATAAAATGAAATATGCATATCTTAGCTTGACATATGAATAGGTTTGGGCTAAGTACAACAAGTTATTTTGAAGCCATTACCATTTCAAAACCAAGATGTCGAGTGTTACAATTGCCCCGTGTCCAGGGGCAATTGTAACAGACGTAGGCCTACGGGGCAATTGTAACACATGAAATTGTAACATTTTGTTTTTCTTTATCAAAGCTATGCACTTGACAGATCCAAGATTTAAACAACATTAACCACATAAGCTAATTATAATAAAAGATGACAATGCTTGACTCAAGTTACATTATATTTTTCACTTGTTATATGCATGGCATGGGATATTATTGCAGAAGTTTACGTGCTCTGTACGGGCGATGGCAGCGCGCTGAATTGTCCCGGGGCTAGGTACGGGGCAAAAGTATTTACTTAAAGTCCCAGACCGGACCGACAAATGAAATAGCCAAAAACGAAAGCTAATATACTATAAAATACAACAATTCCCAATTTAAGCGTTTTTATTGTCTATCTAGAAAGTATTTCATTAAAAAGATGATCGAACCTCAACCAGGCCACCCCTCCCAAATACTCGTAAAATTACCCCTAATTTAATGGCACGGGTGATGACGTCAAAGGATGTTAGTGGAATGCTACAGCAGTCCTGCGGCCAGGCATGATTGCGTTTCGCCTTTAGAAAACACGTTTGTACTGCTATGTCAGGACAATAGACCCCCTGTGAGCTAGAATTCTATTGTTATGAAATGAAAGGGCAAATTCAATCATGCCTGGTCACAGGACTGCTGTAGCATTCCATTAACATCCTTTGACGTCACCACTCGCACCATTAAATTAGGGGTAATTTTACAAGTATTTGGGAGAGGTGGCATGGTTGAGGTTCGATCATCTTTTTAATGAATTATTTTCTACATGGACAATAAAATGGCATACATTTGGAATTGTTGTATTATGTAGCATATTAGCTTTCGTTTTTGGCTATTTCATTTTTCGGTCCGGTCTGGGACTTTAACGGCATTGTTATTATTGCCCCTGTGGTGGGCAACCATATTTGGAGAGATTTTTTTCTATCTTAGCTCAGGTATTAATCGTTGAAACTTTAGCAAAATACAGGCCTAAAAATATAACTTCTAAATAAATAAAAATGACAGCCATAGCTCAACCACATATTTGTCCAAAAGAAAAACATTGGGTAGTGTGAGATTTTACTTTTTTGCTCAAAAAACATTTTTTTTGCTGTAAAAAGTTTAAATAACCGTTAAAATTTTTTACACTCAAATAGCATGTGGAGCGATGAAATGTACATGCTCTGTACACAGGTTAAGTTTTTAGCGTGTTTCTGTTAGGAATGGGAGCCTCTGTTACAATTGCCCCGTGTTACAATTGTCCCCGGTCTCCCCTACAGTTTGCCCATTAAATGGAATTCACATACAAATAATGCAATTAATAGTGATGTCCTTTTCGCAATGCGCATTTTATTCAATCAATATTTTTATTGTACCACCTTCTATTCACTGTTGTTGCTAAGCCGGGCATTCACCAGCAATCTATAAGAATAGACGGTTCATTGGTTCTATAGTAACGAAGTATTCAATTAGCCTGTAATTAAAGAATGGAACAATATTTCTAACCTACTCGTGAATGGCATACTTTTCAGGAATGATGTTATGTTAATCGTAAGCTCTCAGATTGCCAAGCCAAAACAACCTTTGTTTGAGAATGTTGATTGTATCCAACTTCTATTCACTATTGTTGCTAAGCCGGGTATTCACCAGCAATCTGTAAGAAAATACCGGGTTCTTGAGATCTATAGTAACAAGGTATTCAATTAGCCTGTGATTGGAGAATGGAGAACAATATTTGGAATTTACCGGTACTCGTGAATTGCATAGATGTTATGTCTCGTAAGCTTTCAGATTGCCAAGCCAAATCAACCTTTGTTTCAAAATGTATCAACTTGATTATGCTCGGAAACAGAATAAATGGGCAGTTCCATCGTTACGGACGTTACATTGACACGCGACTTCAGATAATTAATCGATAAACGAATGTATTTGCATTTGGAATTACATTTTATTACTTGGCACGTTTGTAGAAAATATATAAAAGTTCAGCATTCTAAAATTTCATTGCTTAAGCTTCATTGATTAATTAAGCACGATTGTTGGAAGCGAGCGTCACGGACGTTACATAAAAAGAACATCATATTTTTTAAATTGAACATAATGATAAATTTCTGTGAAGTTATTTACTTCAAAGTTTCTTAGCCCTAATTTGCAAATAGTTCTTACTTCATTATATGCATTCACAAACAAAAAGTTCTTAAAAAGTACTTGGTATTGTTTAATTTGGCTAATTAAGTTGTTACGGATGTTACATTTTAATTGTGACTTTATTTTATGTGACATTTTTTTGGTTATTTCACCCCCTTGTCATGAATTAAATGTCATTATTGACCTTGAAGTACAGAAATATATCCACCCTTCTCCATTTAGTGAAAGTTTCAAGAAAAAATATATATAAATTCTTGTGTAATTTGGATTTTAGTGATTTTTTCATGTAGTCCCACACATTGAATTGTAATGGTGGTTCTTGTTCTCAAGGAAATGAACGAAATTGAAAAATAATTTTTATTGATTTTGAAAGAGTATTATGATCCATTGACACCCATGGCGTTAGATCAGAGATTGGTCATAGAATAAACATCAGAGAGACATTTTTAATTTTTGACAAATGTCCTAGTTAACGTGGAATTGCCCAAATAGAGAAGGTACATTGAAACGACATTGCAACTATTTGTGTCAAAAGCTAGTCAGTCATTTTGATGGGTAAACTGTCCTACCTACCTACTTTTTTTTTTACCTAGTCGGTCACGTCGACGGACTAGCATCAAGCTTGACGGACGAGCTTTAAAGCTCGTCCGTCAAGTTGAGAGATGTAGATTCAATTGTATGCTAGTCTGTCTCGACGGACTAACATGACAGACTAGCTTTAAAATTAGTCCGTCTTGACCGACTAGCTTTAAAGCTAGTCGGTCCATTTACGGACGTGGTTAGGTTTTCAGTGTAGGCCTATAATTCAATTCAATTCAATTCAATTCAATTTTATTTTATTTACTGTTTCCAACAAAAAAAAAAAAAAAAATAATAATAATAGAACTCCACAGTTCTTAGATACTGTGAGGAAAGTAAATTTGTTTATGTGTTTTTATATCATCGTCAACACATGCAGGTTTGGCACAGGCAATAAAGGTAGCGATGCTTTTCGAGGGAGCAAAAGCAGTACTATGAGTGTCGAAACTAGGAGTACAAGACAGGATAACACAGGCCTCAGCCGGGGTCAAAAAATTGCAATCGGAGGCGCAGCTGCAGTTGGAGGATTAATTGGTGGATTAACTGGTGGATTAATTGGTGGATTAGCGGCATGGGCTTTTTCATCGAGGACAAGAAAGGAAAAAAGAAATAATCAACTCTCTTGAAACGTGTCTCACACTTAAAGATAGTTAAACTGTTTATCTTAACATTGAATATTAATAATAGTCACCTATTACAATATTTAATTTCATTTTTTTTCCTTCATATTTCTCATTTCACCTTCGTTTCACATCCAAAAATCAACAATAGTGCATAATAGAATGGCGGATTCAGGATTTCATGAGAGGGGGGCAAATTGGAATGTGAGATTTTGGTACACCCAAATATTTTTCCCGTAACAACGGGCGAGCAAAAAGGTACATCATTTTTTTTTCACGTCACCCTGGCCGTAGATAAATGGGGAGGGGGGGGGGGTGGTATAATTAACAATCAATCAAGTAACAAGTTATAACTTTATTTAAGTCAAGCAAATATTAATTTTGATGGGACCTATATATAAAAGCAAGCTAAGTAAAACTGTAGGCCCCAATGAAGTAAGTTGTATAAGTAATAAATGGTGGAAGATGGATCTAATTTTATGGCCTTGAATATTAAAGCGCGTATGAGGTAAAAGAGAGGTGTATCTGTATCTATACATACAAAGAAGGTGCAAAAAGGGCCGATTTGGGGGGGGGGGGTTGCGCCAAATTTCCTCAGCACATATTTATACAGGCGAGCGCGAAGCGCGAGATGAAAATGAAAGTTAAATGAACCAAATCTTGCATAAAAATAGTAAATATTGAATTGATTACAAAAGAACTTAAACAAAAATGCCTTATCAGAAGGGTCTGTGTGCAATTTTTTTATTTCCTCTAAGCCTATAAGGCAGGCGCGGGCCCACCCCCCCCCCGCCAAAAAAAAGGACCCAACCTTACCCTTATTGCTGATACATGATGACCTCTGTTAAAAAATTAACACCTTACCCCCCCCCCCCCCCCCCCCGCTTATCGCTCCGCCAGCGTGACGTCAAAAAAAAAATTGAGTGTACCTTTTGGCTCGCCCGGTGTAACGGAAATAAATCCCGTGTACCAAATCTGAAATTCCGATTTTGGTCCCCCCCCCCTGTAATGAAATCCTGGATCAGCCACTGTAAAAGCCTATTTGATTTACAAGCGAGCGCGAAGTGCGAGCTAAAGAAAAATAAGCAATTTATGGTCCTACATCTAATAAAATAAATATGCGAGCGCGAAGCGCGATGGAATTTTTTTAGAGCTCCACGGACGAAAAAAGGAGTGTGCAAAGCCTATTTCAGCTTTAAACAAAAAAAAATAAATCACCGCGTGAAAAGTGGGGGGGGGGGGTTGATTGTACATGCCACCCCATCCCCTCCGATGTCTACGCCCCAAGGGGGGGGGGTGGGGTTATAACCCCTAACCCCCCCCCCCCCGTAGATTTGCCACTAAAGTGTATTTATTTGAATTAAATTTGATTAAATTCAATAGACATGAGCACACCTATGTGATATCTGTCACATAAGTAAGTAAATACATTTTCTTAACAATAGTAACCTGAAGCAGAATTTTGAACGGGGAGGGAATTTAACTGGTGCTTAAAAACAGACTATCGTGACGTAATACCAATACATGTACGTCCATTAGGACCATTCTTGGTCACGTGTGTGACCGAAATTATGGTTCTAGGACATCTCCCCGGAGGACAACTCCCCCGGGGACAATTCCCGGAGGACAGCTCCCCCGGAGGACAACTCCCCCGGAGGACAACCCTAACCCTAACCCTAACCCTAACCCTATGTCCTCCGGGGAGCTGTCCTCCGGGAATTGTCCCGGGGGAGTTGTCCCTCCGGGGGAGATGTCCTGATACGCGAAATTATGTAAAATCTTGACTTTAATTGGCTATAATCTGACAATTTTAAAAATATACTGATTTAATGTTTATATCATGCTAATATATTTTGTTGGCTATCATTTGTAAATATTTTTGATATTTTACAATATGCATGTTCAAGGTCAGAGGTCAAAAGAAGTGGGTCACGTGTGTGACTTCACAGAACGGCATGATTTTGAAAGATCAATTTCATTTTGAAATTCCTGTGAGTTTTAAAAATGATGAAATGTTCTTATTGCTGTGAGATATGCATTTATGGACCTGTTAACCAATAAATACCACTGGATAGGAATCATCTCTGAAATTTCTTTTTTTATCTATTATTTTAATATCGTGATGTCGGGTCACGTGTTGTGACATTTAGTGGGTCACGCGTGTGAACTATGGCAAATTGTACAGAAAAATGAATATATTATGTATTTATGCAATAAATGTGCATTTTGAGCAATTACTATATCCGCTGTGGTAAAAAATTTTATGACTCAACCCTAGTCAGTCAATGGGGTGTTTTGGTAGCTGTCAGACTGGGGGAGGGCGGGTAGCAGGGGCCCGGAGCGTTTTTTGAAAGTGGAGGGGCTGAGCCGAAGTGGGGGGGGGCTGAACAGGGCTAAAAATCACAAATGTATGGTCATTTTTTGCATTTTGTACACGTTGGCTGAAAAAAGTGGGGGGGGGGGGCTGCAGCCCCCCCAGCCCCCCCCCCCACGGCTCCGCGGCCCTGGGTAGGGATGGGGGGGGCATGATGGCCCCCTATAAGATTATTGGCTGTTGATCGCGCGAAACGCGCCGAAATTTGCACAGATGGTAGTGTGTGATGCAACTACAAGAAAGCATTGTTAATTTTCCCATAAATGATAATAATTTATTTTTATATGAATTAATTATGCTAATTTACACATTGCATGAAAGTCATAATTTTTGTTCTAATTGACAAACTACAGCTTTCTGGAATACTTTTTGTGTTTGCATAATCTTTATAGGATTCCTAACAATTGTACTTGGAAAAAATTTGATATCGAACTAAATTCCTTGTGTATTTCATTGTTTTATGAATTTCTTTGTATTTCGTTGTTTTTTCGACCTTTTGTTTTGTTTGTTTGTTTAGTCTTTTGGTTGTTGTTGTTGTTGTTTTTTGTTTTTTTTCGCAAAAATTATTGCAGAACCATTTTGGAGCATAATAATGCTAACATAAATTAATTTCACAGCCAATGATGAAAATAATCAGAATTTATGACCGCCCCCACCAGCGGGTCACGTGTGTGACCAATTTGTTTGCTAATTAATAATATCAAAATTAAAACTTGTCATGGATTCATATTTAGTGAGATGCAAGGTACATTAAATCTAGCTTTGAAGAAATAATTATAAACAATACCAGATCGAGCCATGGTTAAGACGGGGCATAAACTTTGGCCCGTATTCTGTTCCGGGGTTTAGAGTTGTGCTGTCGCAAGAAAATAGTAAGGGTAATGAGACGAGAATGCAACGCTGATTTGCACGCTTTTCTATGAAGCGTCAGTGAAGCGTGCGTCCTATCGTACGAAAGTAGATTCAGATGACGTCATTCGGGATCAATTATGTACAACATTTCTAAAGAATTCTAAACTAGGGGTATAGGTGGTTTAGAATTTGATATGGCTTTGCGAGTTTTATGTCGGAGGAAGCTAATTTTCTATTTTCTCGTTAACTTGAAGTAAAGGTTGTTAAAACCTTGTTTTAAGGAATTAGGTGCAATTATAGAAACTGTCCACAACGATTAGATTAATTGCATGTTAATCATCAAATGACATTTTCCGACACGATTGAAGTGTTAGTTTGACCTGACATATTGTAGAGAGGACAACTGACGCTAAAACCAACAATAACTAATGGTGGCAAGTCACTTGTCATTACACACTGGAAAACGGATTTGGAACTAGTTTGAGACTAATTTGAGAATGGTTGAAATGATTTGGATGTTTTTTTGTCGCGCAGAACGTCTCAGAGACGTCTCCGAGATATTCCCACGACCAAGCGCGGCGATTTCATGTCACGACGGGAGGCGGGGGGGGGGGGGGGGGACAGAAACACCCAAAGTAAAAAAATAATACACTCAAATTTCGCATGACGTTCGCACATGGTATTGGGTCCCGACGACTCAGATGTAAATATTTAATTTAGTCGGGGAGCCGAGTCACTAAGCGCGATGCTCTCGGAAAATATATTTGACCCTAATATATTTATTAATCTATTTAGTCATGCTGTATTTTTAAAGCATCTTATTTTACATACATTTTACCTCTTTATTTTATTAGCCTCACAAGCTAATCACTACATAAAAATTGTTCATTTTTAAAAATCGAAGGGGGACGATCCCCCCATAAAAAATCGAGGGAGGGGGGACACGTCCACCCCCCGTCTCCCCGGGATCGCCGCGAATGCTCGCGACAGAAAAAAAATATATATATATCGGAGACGTCCTGATGGAGTATCCGAGTCGCGGGGACAAAGTGAGATACCACCTTTATGGTGGGAAAATAGAACATGCTTACGAATGTGTGTGTTTTTTTTCTGTCGTGGAGACGTCTCTGATGATACATAAAACAATTATCGGAGACGTCTCCGAGTGTTCGAATCTCAGAGACATCTCGGCGACGTCAGATACCACCTATACGTCCATAATTTCTACAGAGGAGAAAAACACCATTATCATTTTCAACTGAGAATGCAAACTAATGTTTTCTTTCAAGACTACTGAATTATTAATGGCACTTGACATAAAATAGGCCCACTCGATTTCCTTTTTTGCATATATTAGTGTGTTGCTATGTGAGACAAGAAACGTGTTTGTCAGTCATAGCAACAAATAGTTATGCAAATTAGATTCAAAATACTAAACGAGTAGTTCATTCAGGCAATTGGGTCCGCCCTGAATCTGAAACCTTTGTCCGTTGTCATTGTGCTATGTCAGCCATAACCTGGAACCGCTAAGCTTCTCAAAGAAAAGATAATCCGTGCTTTGATAATATACCTCGTTAAGCATGGATTACATTTTTCATCACAATAAAAGAACTTCCCGCTCCATTTCAAATATAGCGAGCATACATACATACAACATGTACAAAAAAATACACACAAAAAGAATGGAAACAAATTCCACCATTCTTCAAAGGTCCATATTATTTATAATTATTTGATAGATGTAGGGATTTCGAGGCCGAGTGGATATTGTTAATGAACATTGACGTCTTATTGTTTATGTGTATGGCTCTGTAAAGAGTTGAATATTTAAATAGTGGAAAATTTATATTTTACCCCTTCCCATTATTACAACTTTTACCCCTCCCAAATAAAAAAAAAAACAAAGAAAAAAACAACAAAATAGTAATAAGAAAAAGATTGATGCGCATGCACCTAACGTGAGACTTTTGCGCATGCATGTAGCGTGATATCGGAATCAAATTCAACGTTTCATTGCCCTTTGGCCAAATATGGGCACTTCACATTTGTGAAAGAAAAAAATTCGTGGAGCTATTTAGGAGATTAATTCAAAAGAATAAAACTCCCTTTCCACCTCCCTGGTTAATTGTTCCCATCCCAGGCCACTGAATTGTTAATGAATGGGACGTGATATTTGAAAATGCATGACAAGCGACAATGCACAACACTCGGCAGTCAAAAGATAAAGCGGCTACAAACAATCATTGTTGCGTCATTATTTCAATGGATTTCCGGTTTTATCTAGTGCATTTCAGTGCACTAGAAACTTCCAGCTGTACGGAAGTTGTACACGCTTGGGATGTTTTTTTCGTCCTGGGAGTTTTTTCTCGTACGGCGCTATTGTTCGATTCTATTGTCAATTGCCGTACAACTCTAAAACCCGTAACAGAATACGGGCCTAAGTGTTTTCTGGTTACTTGTGTGTGACATTTTGAGGGCAATTAATTTCCAGGGTTGATTATCTTAATATAATCAATTTAACAACATTATTTTGGGGGGTTAGATTAAAAGGAATAGAGGTAAATAATAATATAATGGCAGTAATCCAAATAAGGAAGTCAGCATATCCATTCCAGTCAGGGTTAAAAAAATGATATTTTATTTACCGTTTTTCTATTTGATTATCATTTATGTAATTTTATGCAAATGAGCATGAACAATTGCAAAAATCACGAAAAAACATCAGTTCATGAAACTTTAGACATTGCTCTATTTGAATATGCAGCTTAAAATAAAAAAGCAAAAATTTATTTGTCCCCAAAAGGTTCACTTTTCAAAGAATGACCGAATAGCCTGGTCCCTTTTTTAAAGGCATGACCATAGTTGGTCACACACGTGACCCGTGGGTCACGTGTGTGACCAATTTCAAGTTAATTAATAACTAAATTAAAAGCTATCATGGCTTCATATTTTGTGAGATGCAAGGCACATTATATCTAGCTTTGGAGAAAAAATTTTAATAATAATAGAACCATGGTTTTCGGGGGGCGTTAACTTTTCGTGTTTTTGGGTCTTTGATGGCAATTAATTTCTTTAGTTAATTATCTTAAAACAATCAGTTCAACACCATTATTTTTCATTTAAATTTAAAGGAATGAAGTTAAAAAAGGGTATAATGACAATAATCAAAGTGAGGAGACCAGCATATACAATCAAGTCAGGGTCAAACAAATGACATTTTACGTACCATTTTTCTATTCAAATATTTTGCATGTTAATTTATGCAAATGAGCATGAAAAATTTGTAAAATTAAGATAAAAAATGCATTTCATGAAACTTCAGACAATGCTCTATATGAATGTGCAGCTTAAAAACAAAAAGGACAAACTTTATTTTTTCCAAAAAAGGTTCACTTTTCAAAGAATCGCCCATTACAGTCTGTGTAAAAAAAAATGATTTAGCCAGGGAAGAAGTAATTTAGGTGTGAAATCTTGTCACATAATGTGTGTATGTGATATTTCTTTTGTATAATTTGCTTTCGTAAAACAAAAGTTATGCCAAATATTGTGCGACAAGGAACACATCGAAATTACGCACATCTATATTGTTCTGGATTTATGTGTGTATTTGTTTTTAAATTAACCATTTTCCCCCCCATTAATCAATAATGATTTTTATATATGTTACGATTGTATTTCTTATTTAATAAATACATACAATTTAAAAAAAGGTGCATTGGATATTTTTGTTCACCTCGGAAATTTTTCGGGGGGGGCAAAAAGAATCCCCCCTCCAACCTGGCTCAAACGCCTGAGAGAGAGAGAGAGAGAGAGGGGGGGTGTAAAAAAGGGAAGATTTATGGGGAAAACCACGACAGAAGTTTGTTTTATTATGGGCATTGGCGTATATCTAGGGGAGACAGGGGGCACATGCCCCGGGCGGGACTTTAGAGGCGTAGAAGGGAGGAAAAGGGGGAATTAGGAATAAGAAGAGGAACAACAAGAAGAATGGAATTGAATTAGTTTTATTAATCCTCATCGTAGCAGCCTTTTGGCCGAATTGCGAAAAATTTACAGACATCAAAAGTAGTAATTAATCAAAAACTATATCATATAACTATTGTCAGATCTTGGGACTGAAATTCCCAGTCTGGTAATAGATTTGGTTCTGTTTGAAACGAAAGTAGTTAACAATGGCAAATAATCACACTATCATTCAATATCTATATATATGTAACATAAATTTAATTCGGAGCGACCAGCTCAATAAATGTACATATAATAAAAGAAATTGAATAATCAAAATTAAATCATGAATTACATGCATATTAACAATAGCATCAATGTAAATCAGCATGAATCAATGAGTAATGAATATCTTGCAATTTGTGTCTGATCAGAGTTATTTATTTATGTTTAATAAAGGCTTTTTTTTGGTATCCAAAATTTCACAATATTTTGCATATTACTTCCAACAATTAAGTTTCTCCAAAAGAGGGTTTATACTCAGAAGAATACCTACACTGGACCGTAGTATATAATCTGTTTACAATTTAAGAGTTCAAAATAAGGACCCCAGCGACATCAACATAGACTATAGTCCGATGAATATAATCGTCTCAGAGCGAGCTGCGGTGGCTTCGACGACGCGAAGTAAGCCTTTTGGCCGAATTGCGAAAAATTTACAGACATCAAAAGTAGTAATTAATCAAAAACTATATCATATAACTCGTATCAGGACAATTACCCCCCGGACAA
>CALNVZ010002100.1:29774763-29801179 GCA_940671915.1 Paracentrotus lividus | reverse complement strand
GGTTTAGTTTGGATTTGAATCATCCTCTGCAATAAAAGAATCGGAAACACAACTTATTGAGTCTGCTCTATTTGTTGTTGTCACAAATTTGGCGTAGTCGGCAGGATTGCAGATTCGTTTGATCATCCTCTACCCCTTTCTGGAGAATCATTGCCATCATGTCTGAGATAGAACAACTCCGGGCGAAAATCGAGCAGCTCGAATCCCAACTTCAACTTGAAGCAGAGACTGACACCGAGACTGTGGGAAAGCAACCAACATCGGTTCAACAAATCTACATTTCCCAGGGCAGACGGCTAGAGATATTCAAGGACAGGCCAACCAAAGTAGGCGAACCTACCATCCAAGACTGGATAGTGGACGTCCGAGGACAACTTGCCCTGAGGAATGTCCCACGGTCCGAACAAGCAGCTTTTATCAAGGACCACCTCGGAGGGACTGCTCGCAAAGAAATTTTAGGACGAGGTGCACTACTTCATAATGATGCGGAAGAGATTTTGAGAGTGTTGGAGAGAGTTTTCGGAGATGGAGATTCTCAAGCAGTCCTCCTACAGAGATTTTTTAGTTACAAACAATCTCCATCAGAGAGTATCCTTGACTGCTCTCTACAACTGGTAACATTGTATGACCGTATTAGTGAGATGGACAATACATATGTCAAATGTAGAGAATCAACCCTCAAAGATAGACTGGCAGAGGTAGTCAATGACGAGGGACTGCGAAGGGAGCTTCGAAGGCTGAATTTGGAGGCACGCCATTTGAACTTCTTTGAATTGAGAGATAGAGCTATCACATGGTTCGGCCAACCGAAGAAACATGTGTCATTACAGGCCATCTCTACGGAGGAAGACAAGGGGTTGTCAAGCCTCTTGTCCAAACAAATGGAGATGCTGGAGAAACAGCAAAAACAGCTGGAGAGCCAACAAAAACAAATTGACACACTCCTACAGAGGAAAGACCGGAGACGTCCACCCGTCAATAACAGGCCAGAGACGAGGACCTGTTACAACTGCAATCAAGTTGGCCATCTCTCACGCTTTTGCCGGGAAGAGAGAGTTCAACGACCAACAACAAACTCACCCTCCCCAGCTACAGTCAACCAAGCAGAGGCTTTAAACTTCTAAGACCCGCCGTTGAGGGCCAAACGGTGGGTAAGGACTTTGCTCGGTCAACAGTGTACCGGAAGGCAGTGGGGGAATGTCCGGAAGCTACAGTGAGGATAGGAGGAGAGCGAAATGTTAGATGCTTGTTGGATACAGGGGCTCAAGTGTCCACAATCACCGAGTCCTTCTTTAAGGAACATCTCGCTCACCATGAAGTCATTGACGTTTCTGAATTTATCAGCCTATCCGGAGCGCAAGGACTGGAGGTTCCCTACACTGGCTACGTCGAACTGACATTTGAAGCAATGGGGAGGAAGTTTGCAAATATGGGTTTCCTTGTGGTGAGAGATCCTAGAAATCCTTCCATGGCTGAGAGAAAGAAGAGAGTCCCCGCTGTCATTGGATCAAACATATTTCGTGATGTTAAAGCAGCTCTGATGTCATCAAGAGATGTTCAATCTCAGCAGGAACTGTCAAATTTCGACGAGGATACCGTCTGGGAACACGCCATTGCATTGTATGAAGAGGTACAGGCAGGCCAGCCGAAGAGGAAGCTTGGGTCCTATCAAGTACGAGCGGCCAGGAATAAACCAGTGCTAGTGCCAGCAAGGAGCAGTTTGGCAGTAAACTGCTTTACTCATAGACCAACAGAATCATACACTGCAATCATCGAGGAGAACCGCTCATATACTTTACCGAATGGACTTGTTCTGGTGCCTACAGTGGTTGATGTACCTAACACAGGTCGAGTACCAGTACAGATGATCAACTACAGCAACAATGACATATACCTGGCACCTAGAACACCAATAGGCCTTCTCGAAGCATCATCCTGTAATCCCGAAACATCAACTCCTGAATTTGAAGGCGTGCTACTCGAAGAAGTACACCATACACAGGTACCTCCTGAGAAGATAGAGGAGCTGATGGCTAGGATGGACATAGATGAAGAAATTAAAGAGAGCCCAGAGAAACTTCAACAACTCACCAACCTCATACGCAAGTATTATAGAGGTTTCAGCAAAGATGACATGGACATTGGATACTGCGACAAGGTGGAACATAGGATTATCCTGGACGACAAACACCCAGTACGTCTTCCTCATAGGCGGATCCCACCCCATCAATGGGATGAGGTTAGGGAATACTTAGAGAAGTCATTACAACAAGGCATCATCAAAAAATCTTCAAGTCCATATGCTTCGGCAGTGGTACTGGTAAAGAAGAAGGACGGGAAGCTACGCCTATGTGTAGACTATAGGGCATTGAACACCAAGACACATCGCGACGCCTATCCACTCCCACGCATCGAGGAGGCACTAGATGCTCTGAAGGATGCCAAGTACTTTTGCAGTCTCGATCTTGCACATGGCTTTCATCAAGTCCCAGTTGCTGCAGAAGACCAGGAAAAGACTGCATTTCGAGTGGGAACTGGAGGACTATATGAGTTCCTACGTATGCCATTTGGACTCTGCAATGCTCCAGCGACCTTCATGCGTTTGATGGATCTTGCCTTCGGTGACCAGAATTTCCAGTCTCTCCTCATTTACATGGATGATATCCTCGTCTTTGGATCCACCTATGAGGAAACTCTTCATCGTCTGGAGATGGTTATGACCAGGCTTGCTGACTTCAACCTCAAAGTGAAACCTGAGAAATGCAATCTTTTCAAGAAGAAACTCAGATACCTAGGTCATCTGGTAGAGGAAGGAGGCATCTCACCTGATCCAGAAAAGATAGCAACTGTCCAACAGTGGGCGGCCCCAAAGACAGAAAAGGATTTGAGAGGATTTTTGGGACTCTGCGGTTACTACCGCCGCTTTGTTCCAGGATACTCGAAAATAGCTTCACCACTTCATGCCTTGTTAGGAGGACCTACCAAGAAAAAGAGGGGTGAGAGACAGAAGAAACTAGTGCTTGAGTCTTTACCAAAGCCACCCATATCGGAAGCCTGGAATGCCACCTGTCAGAGAGCTATGGACAAGCTGAAAGACCTGTTGACATCAGCACCACTCCTTGGATATCCAGACTTCAAGGAGCCCTTCATCCTTGAAATTGATGCCAGTCATCTCGGACTCGGAGCGGTGTTGTCTCAAAAGAAAGAGGGCAAACTGTCAGTTATCGCCTATGCTAGCCGAGCACTCAGACCCAATGAACGTAACATGGAGAATTACAGCTCAATGAAACTGGAACTGCTGGCATTAAAGTGGGCTGTCACCGAAAAGTTCCGGGATTATCTCACAGGAGCAAGCTTCACGGTATATACGGACAACAACCCACTGAGCTATATCAACTCTTCGGCTAAGCTAGGAGCAACAGAGATGACGTGGCAGGCCGAATTAGCCCAGTTCAACTTTCAAATCAAGTACAAGCCAGGTCGGGTGAACACCAATGCAGACGCCCTCAGTAGAAAGGTTGGACATAGTTCTCAACATAGTAGGCTGGAAGAAATGGCAGAGGTGTGTGCTTCAGCCGAGTATAAACAAACCTGCAGTAACTTGCCTGTTGACCTACGTGTGCTGATGGAAGAGGTAGCTGAAGTTCAGCGTGAAGACGGAGCTCCAGAAGTCGAAACCATGTCGACCCTCCCCACCATACCTATTCAAGCACTCTCTCAAATGCAAAAAGATGACCAACACCTCTCAAAAGTAATAGCTTACAAACTCCAAGGACAGCTGCCCACTACTCGACAACTATCAAAAGAGACCAAGAAGACAAGAAAAGTACTGAGGGACTGGAATCGCCTGATCTGGAAAGAAGGAGTCTTGTACCGCACATTAGAGGATAACGGCACCAACATCGACCAGCTACTAGTTCCGGAAGCTTTGAAGGAAAGGGTGCTAGAAGCAGTTCACGACCAGGTAGGACATCAATCATGGGAGAAGACTACCTCTCTAGCTCGCCAGCGGTGTTATTGGCCATTTATGGCGGATGACATTAAGGCATATTGTGATCGTTGTCAAAGGTGCATGCTCTCTAAAGCTGGTCCACGTTTGAAGACTACCATGGGCTCACTTATTGCTAAGAAACCCTTAGAAGTCCTAGCTATTGACTTTACAGTTCTGGAACCGAGTGGCCATGTCGAGAATGTGCTGGTTATGACCGATGTCTTCACCAAGTTTACACAAGCAATTCCATCTCGAGACCAAAAAGCATCCACTGTCGCTAAGCTCCTGGTCAACAACTGGTTTGTGCGATTTGGTGTCCCAAAAAGGATTCACAGTGACCAAGGAAGAAACTTCGAGAGCAGCCTCATCAAGGAGCTATGCGCCATCTATGGCATTCAAAAATCTCGAACCACACCATACCACCCTGAAGGAAATGGTCAATGTGAGAGGTTCAACCGGACACTGCATGACCGTCTTCGAACTCTCAACCCAAGCCAGAAGAAGAAGTGGACTGCCTCCCTACCTGAGATTGTGTATGCCTACAATTGCACACCACACTCCAGCACAGGGTACTCGCCCCATTACCTGTTTTATGGGCGAGAACCCAGATTGCCCATCGATCACGTGCTGGGTGCCAATCGTGATGATGAGGGAGACAGTACCGACTGGGTGACGGGCCACCACCAACGCCTACTTAATGCCTTTGATTCAGCAGTCAAGATGACGGAACGACAGGCATTAAGACGTCAAGCTCGTGCCAACAAAAAGGCCAATGACATAGGATTACAATTGGGAGCTCGAGTCTTCCTCCGAAACAGAGTGCAAGGACGGAACAAAATTCAGGATGTTTGGAGCGATGTTCCTCACAAAGTAGTTGCCAGACCTGACCCTGAAGGCAATGTCTATGTTGTTGAACCAGTCGACAACCCAGGCGGCTCGAAGAGGACCCTAAATAGGCGAGATCTTCTCGATAGCAAGGACATCGTGGCCGACATCGTTCCTGAGGTCAACCCCACAGCTGAAAAAGCGACACCCACAACAACCATGACAACTGTGTCTCAACTGCCTGATGACAACGATAGCACTCTATCTGTTGAATTGCGGAACGTGCCAAACAAGGTCACAAGTACCCATCGACAGCAAGATAACAGCCCTGACACGACACAACCCACCACTGATGGTAATCAACCAGACGTCTCTGATGCTCTATCGCTCCTACTCAATGACGCCAATTCCTCTGGTGATGACACAACGCAATCCACCATTGATGGTATTCAACCAGACGTCTCTGATGCTCAACCACTCCCACTCTATGACGCAAACTCTTCTGGTGACGAGGAAGATAACCCCCCTACTTTTGAAAAAGCAGGGGAGCATCAAGACGTCGATCCTGAAGAAGTACCAGTACTAAGACGATCTGCAAGGCTTCAGGGTAAACCACCACCAACCTTTAGCGAAGAGATTTTAGCATTTTTCAGCAAAACTCGTTCCCGTCTGTCGACGGTGCTATCAAATAAGTAATTTCTATGCCTAATTGGTACTCATTCCGACCTACCCGACACCTTTGTCAGTAGATCACTGAGTATAATGAATACGCAATGGCGTTTGATTAATATTATTTTATACAGTTAATCTAAATGATTATAAGATTATCCTTATCTGTGTAATTATGATAAGATATCGTGGGAGGCTGTTAACTATACGCCCTTAATATGTGTAACTTTCTAGTAGATATAATAATGTTGTCGAGGATGCCAACATGGAGCAGGGGAGAATGTGACATATGGTTTTAAACATATACCCAAAGTTTATTGATATTTATTCATTATAACGAGATACATGTATATACTTCAATATTTAAATTTATTACTTCAATATTTAAATACATTAGATAATACATGTACTCGTACATGTTACATGTACATGGTGGTCACATGCACAGTATACACATTCAACTTAGCTTTTAATGATCTTGTTATGGTGTCAAATATCCGAGTTGCACTTGGCTTTGTAACTAGCTATTTGTTTTGGTAATGAATAGGAGTAACTAAGGAACTGCCCAAAATCACTCATGATATAGTAACGGTGGGGTAAGGGACAAGAAAAGCCCCCTCCCTGTCTCATTCTCATCATCAAGAAAGCAAACATAATATTTTTAGAAAGCAGAGTTCTCTACTCTTCAAAACTCCAGTTAGTATTAGCATTGTTTTAGAATCTAGTATTGATAGAATGTATATATCCAGTATTAACACATATGGTACTACCCGCATGAATAATTATGAACATGTATACTGATGTATATGTAAAGTTTATGTTTAAAGATTGCTTACGCTTGGATTGTTGTTCAGCTAAGATTAATAGTAGAAACCTAACTTGAATGTAACATACATAGAGATTGTATCTTGATCAATATAAGGATTGACACCATCATTATACATGATTTGATATGATTATAGGAGAAACGTTTGATATAAAACTGAATATTAATGACTATTCGACCTCTATGTCCTGATCTCCTTTCCTTTCTGACCTGTTATGCTTTCCATCTCCTTGGTTATACCATGGATTCTCTTTTCTATACAATGGTTATATCATAAGTCGCTTGAGAACTATATAGAAGCCCTTTCCTGAAGTATCATTTGTTCTCTGTCAAATATTGTATATTATATTGTAGTCCTCATCCTCAGATATAATATTAGTTTCTTCATGAGATTGTAGTTAAATTAGTGTGGATCATGGGAAGTAACACGTGCATACATATTCTTTCCATCATTAGAGTAATTCCATTTTATAGGTAGATAGCGTATTAGTTACTTCTTTTTGTTAGAAACGTGTGTATTCGATTTCAATTTTATTATTCATTTAGTACACCAATATCTGTACAGAGCTCAGTAGCACTGATATAATCTGACATATACATGCCATAATCTTATCATTATCAATAGGTCTATAGTGTCACTATTATTACATATTTTATTTGTTTATAGTTTACTTATCATCCTCTTTGTATTTTCTTTGTTTAACAGGGTTTAGTTTGGATTTGAATCATCCTCTGCAATAAAAGAATCGGAAACACAACTTATTGAGTCTGCTCTATTTGTTGTTGTCACAAATTGATTTCAGAATGGCGAAATATATCAAACCTATATGAAGTTGCTCAAAGGTGCCTTCAAAAGTATATCTGGCAAAAAGAAATCTGTATGTGTAGCTATATAAAGAGAGTATATTATGCATAATAATGTTTTATTGTACCAATTTTCAGATCACCAGGATGTGCTCTTGTTGTGTCATTGGAAAACTATATATCTTACATGATTGTGTTAGCGTTGCCTTTTTAATGTAAATATTACGTGTTGGAGAATGATGATTATAAACTCTTTGTGAAAAAAAGCAAAGTTTTTACACGGTTTTCATTAGCGCCTAGTTGAGTATATATTTGATTCCATGAGACATCTTCAAAATTCTGCCACCGTGATTCATTTAAGACACTTCTCAAGACTCTTTTATCTTTTTCTTCCATGCCTTTCAGGTCCTTTAACTCTCTCTTCCCCCCCCCCCCTCTTCTCTCTCTCACTTTCCCCCTCTCCGTCTCTCTTTCTGCATCATTTTAAGCTTTATAAGTTTTTATAAAAAATGTTATTTATGCAGCCAGACATTTGACTTTTAAATAATACATGTACATGTATTTTCTTCTGCAAAAAACACAAAACAAAAAACAAAAACAAAAAACAAAAAACCTATACACCCATGATTAAAATTATCCCAAAATGTGTAAAACTGCAATATATTGCAACTTTCATGAAGTTTCACTGAATACCGGTACAGTTGAAAGCAATGAAACACGAATGTAAGGCCTGCATATGAATGTTTTATGAAATAATTTCGGTGTAAAAAACTGCAAAAATACATAAAGACCATGAAAATGTTGACGTTGGAAACACTGTTTCCCCTCGATCCCCCTCCCCCACCCCTCCACTCAACGTTTCTCCACTACGCGGGAGGGATATTCGTGCGTTCGACAGTCGAGCTGTGATTCAAGAAAGGTTTTATTGTAAAAGTTCGTCTTCAATCACATGGTAGAAATGATGACCCCTCTAAAAATGAATTACCTTTTGTTGATACGTACAGTCATTCATTGTGACTTTAGCTCCAGTGCACATATTTAATTACCAGGGCAGAGTGCGTTAGACCGTGCATTTTTTAGCTATTCACAGGTGTTTGCAGGTATCTATCATCCATTACCAATATGGCAGCGAAATCAGAAGTACATTCGGCGGACCCAGATCAACCGAAAAAGAGTAAGTTGCTGTAGGAATATCATAATGTTGAAACTTATTTTGTGTTCACCTATTATAGTCAGATATAGTAAGACTGCAGCTGTGATAATAGAGCATTAAGTGCGTTATCATAAAAAAAGTCATTTAATTTTTGGTCATATACATCGCTCATTTAATCTTATGTTTGCATCTTTAACAACTTTTTCGGTTAGGACGTTAACAAATTTAGAATATAATTCGACTGTTGTGCGTGAAACACGAAGAATATTATATTGTGTAAAATTACATTTCATCAAAGAAATTATTTAGGCTATGTGTTAATAATGATAAGATTTCTACTTGAAGAAAACAAAAAACAAAACGCACCGCCCATAGTCCTGTCTTCTTTGTTTATCTAATAAGACAAACATGATGAACTGTTGACCTTCCAGTGGCGTATCCAGGATTTGAAAAAAAAAAAAAAAAAATGGAGGGGGGGGGAGGGGGAGGGGGGGGGTGGCTGGCCCAGCACAATTTTCCGATTTTATTTGACTTGTAAAGTCCATGATAATTGTTTTCAAATTATTAGGGGCACGTCCTGCCCCGACTGTATCCTCCATCCCATTCCTCTGGACCTTTGGCCCTAGAAATAAAATGTAGATAGGCCATAAAAAGGCATAACTTTTCTAACCTGAAAAGCTTAAAGGGCTTCTTTATAGGGTGAGTGGATTTAGCATGATGCAGAGAGAGGGAGAGAGGGGGGGGGAGACAGAGCAGAGGAGGGGGAAGAGCAATAAAAATATTCATTTCAATGGCTTCCTCTAACTAACGACAGATTGAAGAGCTGTTAAGCAGGTAGGGGATTCACTATTCTTTATCCATTTCAAGTATTCTCATCTTTTTAGCCACTTTTGTATCTAACATCAACAGATAAGAGCAGCAAGGGGGGGGGGGGAGTGAAGTGCAAATGGCCGTCAGCATCTCGTCACATGTGTATATAGGACCTTGGTCACCCCCACCTCAAGTGGAAAATCTGGATACGCGTATGGGCAGTATTATATTCATGCGCTATTCTGGGGGGGGGGGGGGCTTTACGGGCCGGGCCCGCGGTAGACGCCTAAAAGGGCGCCAAAATGACCACAAAGGGCCAAGAAGGGGGCCATTTGAGCAAATGTGAAGAAAAAACAACAAACAAAACAAAACGCAGAATATACATGATTTGAGCGAGTTGACCACTTAAACCTACTCCTACAGCTAATTATGACTTATGGTTGGCCGAAGGCAGGAAAATTTTCAACACCTTTTTCTCAGCACTGATTTCTCACACTCAAAATCTCCTGTTTAGTAGTTTTTACAGCGCTGTGTTTCGTTTGTTATACGGGTTCAATCACTGGGTGGGGGGGGAGGGGCGCCATGCCCATAGGGAGCGGGGGCACCCACGATTTTTTTCCCTCTCCAATTTTAACATGTAGGCCTATATACGTAATGTCAACGAGTGGTTTTCATGTTCCCCCGCCTAGATCCGACACTGAAAGATTGACCCAATGGTGAGTGCGTATCCATGTCACGTTCTCGTGTTTCGATTTTACTCTGCTTTCCTGGCACTTATTTTTTTTTTTTTTTTGTTAGTGCTGCACTGTTCATTTAGTGTGCAGCGCTGTGCATTCTCGATGTATCACTTTACCTCTAGGCCTACACCACGACTTGAATTTGAAATCTGGTCTTTCAAAGGATTTTGCTTTTAAGCAGTAGATAAGTATTTATAAAGTCTGTACATTGTAAAGAGATTTTTTTTATATATATAGGCGCTCTAAAAATATTGAATTATTATTATTATTATCTTTTTAGTGGAGCACTGTACAGCATTGTGCATTCACGATGTATTGCCTCTACGCCACGACGCTTACCACGTGATAACATGTATAGGCTGTCATTAAATTTAAAATCTGGTCTTTTAATGGATTTTTCTCTCTAATAAAATTCATGTCAGTGATTTATATAATCGGCTGATGTTCGCCAGAACTGGAAAAGGTGATACCTCGGGGTGGTACATTAAAGGAGATAGCCTTACAATTCTAAATAATAGTAATAAAACAAAGCTTCCTAATTTTTAAAAATGTTACAGAGATGTATTCTAGTCCAATGGTAAGATGCCCAACCTTGTCTCAGATCACCGACATAGCAAAGGATTTTGGCTTGGAAATGGAGGAAGAGGAATTCAAGGTAAGGATTCAAAGTGCGGGATTGGCAGAGGGGCCCTCGAGTGGGCGTATGACACAGTGGTGGATCTAGGATTTAGAAATAGAGGGCACATACGCCATATTTGAACATAGTGGGGGTGCAGAAGGAAATTTTATCATTATGATAGGCCTATTTATAATCTTTATCAACATGTATGCGCAACGTTTGATTCTCAAAAATTTAGGGGATGTGCATCCCCTTGCACTCCGCCTAGCTGTATCCGCCGCTGTGACACCTCCTCTATTTGAAGATAAGTGTCGCCTTACAGCCAAATTCCAATTACTGTTTAGCATCTTGGTCTAAATCAATATTTCTGGAAATCGAGAACAGAAGACATTGGAGAAAGATAATAAACTCTTGTGAAAGTTTTTCCCATAAAAATCAGATGATCAGACCGAATTATCGTTGACGTACCAAAAACAAGTTAAGACAATTACAAGATAAAAACCAAAAAAAAATCTGTTCAGAAGATCGAAATCTGAAAAGCTTGTTGATTTTTCAAGATGATATTTTTATTTCAAAGATCTCCATGGAACTTTTGGAATGTTCAGTGTAACACTGAATAAATATTATGTTTCTTTTAACAATGGCAAGTAATGCATTGTTTAGAAGTCCCATAAATTTTTGCCAATTTTGGTAACCGGCGTATGTGTCAACCATCATACAGCCGACGGCATGAACTTATATCATATTAATATATTTCATTAACGCTAGAAGACATCAATCTTATGGATCAAAGTCTATGAAACATTGTTATTCTGTCTGATAATTATGTTCAGGATATTCACCTGGGGATAAAGGAAAGCATTGAAGGGATCAATAGCACAGAACATATTCCAGAGCCCAGATTACCAACAAAGTATCCCAGGCTTCCAGGGTACAGACCTCAAGTGGACAATCCATACAATGCATGGCAAGTATAAAATATACCCCAGGGGTTGGGTGTGTGTGTGTGTGCAGGCCCATAACTAGGATTTTTATGGGAGGGTTCGAAATCTGCAAAAGTGGACCAAAAGGTACATCAAAATTTTTTCACGTCAAAAAAGGTCGAGCAAAAAGGTAGGGGAGACTGGGGTAATTATGGCCCCCTTTTACACATTTCCTACTACTACCATTAAATGAAAAGTCCAATAATATTCAATTACTAAACAGTACAGTCAGTCTCATATAGCCTATAATATACAAAGGAAAGTACAAACCTGTCACATCTCATTGCATATAATTACATTATGTTAATAACTTTGGGGGGGCCATAAACCCCCCGGGTTTGGGCGTATTTATGGCCCCTATTGTCAATCGACTGTATGATGAAAGGATATTAATGCTAATAGTTATTGTAATGTAATATGTTGTTGGGTATTCTGATACACACTTATCAACCAACCAAAATGATTTAATTCATAATCATGAATAATGGTTCAGTAGCAAAAAAAATGTTGCATTAATATATTTATGTCGCATAATCAGCCAAGTTAATATGTCCCCATCTGCGCTTATACACTGTTATGCATTGGGAGCCATAATTCCCCAGAGTGACAGTTTCGAATTGATCCCTCTTTACAGCTATAACTATTGAATGTATTGCAGGTGAAGTTTTTTCTGTTGTGTTTTGTTTAGTTCCTATTGTTTCTGTTCAATCAAAAATTTCATCTAAATGATTTTAATCTAATGATATCACAGACCCCCAAAGAAAAGAGCAGACTGCCAATTCTGACGAACGAATGCTGAGAATGCCGACAAGTTTTAGCTCTCCTAGCAAAATTTGAAGTTAAATGGCTTATTTTTTCTCATGTGAGTAGTAGAGAGTTTAGCTAGGCAGTGTAAAATTATTTATCATTGTGTAAGGTAGAAAGTAAATTATAAAGCTCTTAAGGGCAAGGGGGCCATAATTACCCCGGGCCATAATTACCCACCCCAGTCCTCCCCTACATCAAAAAAATTTCACATTACGCTGGCCGCGCGATAAAGAGGGGGGTGGTGGGTAGTGTCCAAAACCGCCGAACCCACCCCCCCCCGGTTACGGCTCTGGTGCGTGTGGTGTGTGGGTGGGGGGGGGGTGTGGGATCTATTAAGTGGGGTAGGGGAACACAGTCCTGGATGCATTTGGCGGGCAGCCAACGTTGAAGTTTATTAGGAGCAGTCGTTACCATACTTTACTAAAACTTAATGCAGTCAAGCCTAAAACATATTGATGAACCATGTATCAGAAAAATTTCCTGGTGTAGACTTGCCCGTCTGAAACCTTTAGGGACGGCGCAAGATTTTGTTGAACCATCTGATATACAAGTCATGTGAACCCAATGTGGGTAATATAGAAATGACCACCGCGGTGGTGAATAGTGACATACGAGAATTTTAATTTGTACACAATGGATTAAAGATATAGCAAATTGGCGTTTTGATGGGGGAATGGTTGCTGCGGCTGTCGCCTTATCTAATGTATAAGTGTATAAAAGCCGTCAATAATCTGTTTTCTTCGCAATCGAAGCGAGCTAACAAATGGCGCAAAAACAATTATATTAATTTTCTGTTCACTTCCCTTTAAATAAAATAAAATAATTTTTTTAACTGACCGACAGGTATAGGAGATGCGAGATCCAGGGAGCCACTAGTGTATAGCTGGCGGGCAAACGATGCATCAAGGTATACACCGCGTGGCGCGTATCTGTTGCCCTAATGATAAATGGATTGCCAATGCTTGGAGAGGATTCCACGGCCGAGCTTTGGAGAATGTCACGTCGTTACCAAGAATAGTGGATGCAGAGTGGGTCTAACCGTCTGCAAAGATAAGACTTGATGCGTACAATAACGAAAGACGCGTGAGGATCGTCAATTAAGGAACTCATTCACCTTCCAATAAAAATATAGAGGTGTACGCCTTCTTCGTCTATGAAATCAAAGAGGCTTTGATGGTATGGGCTATGCGAGGATATAGCATACATCGCCCCATTGCTGTCGATTATGTGCGACTACAGATCACGATTTCGGACTGCCAATTGTTAATTCATTGGGCGAATGGCACATCTTTAGCATGAATTCTTTTGCCTTATCGATACTTAACCATAAAGTCCAATTCCAAGAAACCTTTGGACCACGTATTCATCACTACGAAAAAAGAGAAGGCATTATATGAGGCGCGCCCAAACTTCTCCACCTTCTGCCTACCCGCAGGTGTTGGATCTACGAAAAGGAATCTAAGGCGCGGGGGAGTTTGGGACGGGGGATGAAGCATATCCACATTTAGCAAGTGCGTTACATGCTATGATCTGCAGATGACATACAAGCAAAATCAGCTGTTCTGAAAACCACCCACCTACATGATTTCCCACCCACCCTATCGAATTCGAGAATAAAAACAGAGACCACAGATTACAGTTCTAGTCAGTCGAACAGAAGAATGCTTGCAGCGCGAGAATAAGTATGAGGATCGGACGGGAATATCCATAAGCTTCTGCATCTCAATCAAGAATACGCCTAGAGAGATAGAAAAGAAATACAGATACAAATAGGACCTAGAAGAAAAAAATTAGTCTACTTACGCCAAGTATGAAGATCTGATATATACACCGATCTGTGAAATTGAGTGACTTAAGCATGAATTCGAATGATTATAGTAACTATTGCATTTATGAGCTACACTAATTAATTGAATGCCGGAGTGTAAATTTAAATACAGTTTAACACAAAGGCAAGAAAATTAGAATTGTACTTGATGATTCGCACATTGACTGAGTAAGGAAAATGGCCGAGAAATTTATATTATTCATATATATTTGATATCGTTTGAGCACCAGACCAATTGTTCCCTTTATACTTCTTTATTTCGTCTCTCGCAGCCCTTTATCTCTCTATTGTTAACTTGATAAAGAGTTTATTCTGTAATGAATTTAAGAAATCCTCTTTAAACTATACATATTTTCCTGAATGTGAATAATGAGGAATTTAAATAAAGTAAGAAAAAACTTAAGGGTCGCGGGGAAAAGGTGGAATAACGAACGTCGTGGCTCCAAAATGAAGAAGAAAAAAATAAATACCAGGCCCTAAAGAATAAGATGTCCCCACAAAGGATGGTAATATACGTGCAAATGTCCGCTACCGTCTCGTGATCTATATTAATATCTATTCATAATTTATAAGAGCCCAAATTATTTGAAAATATCGAACACATATTTAGAAGGATAATTGCATTCTAAGTTGAGCCACGAATTGTAAGGATTATACTTGCGTTTCCGAATGCAAACCATGATATTACAATGACTAATAGTATACCTATTCCTAACTTCCCAGGAGCCTTGATTGTGTGTAAGAACTGTATGCGAGAATCTTAATGTACATCCGGGGCAGTTCTAAGGCAAAGACCAGTGAAAAATACCACATGATCCAACACGCTTGCATACAGCAGGAACTCAAGAGTCCTCAGGGAGTGCTGTCGTGTGTCAGTGTGTTGAATGTTTTGTCTCAATGGTTATAGTTGTGTGGGGATCAGTTTAGTACCTGATGATGTGGGGGCGATTGGTATAACCTTGTCACTAAGCGCGTGGAGCTGGGTGTTGTGTTACACATTCTCTAAATTCATGTCATCAAGAGGCGCATTCATCTAGGAAACATAAACAAAATACATCTATTCGTTACACTGTTTTTACACCATGTCATTGGTTTAACTTGATATTTGAACGATTACTTCTAACAAATTATGATGTAGACTGCGTAGGTAATCACACTTGCCACATATCAGGTTTGAGACTATTTTTTGACGGATGGGATTGCCTCAATGAGTCTCCGCGCATGTATTTCATGGAGTCGCCGGATATGGAAATATAATGATATTTGTTCTGGCTTGCAGTCGACGTCCCGAGGTATCCGAGTTCCAAGGCGTCCGTCCTGTGATCCGGCGAAGATACCTATTTCCTTAATGAGATGTCTTTTAACAATGAGGACAATACTAGCTTTGATATAACAAATCAGTCGGATGACCTCAATAACATGTGCAGGATCCTTTTTATTGTGCACGACTTGTCAATAGAGGCATTTGGTGTTGCTGCCTGACAATCGGTGATGACCGATGAAGTCAGATTTTTCATAAGAGGTATTATCAAAAAGAAAGCAAGAAAAGATAAAAGAAAAGATAACAGAAAACAAAAAGATAAACAAAGAAGCAGAGAAGAAGAAAAAAGAGCTTTTCTTTGCAAATACAACTGTCACATTAACTTATCTCAAATACATTGATGTAGATTATATTACCTCGGGTGTATATAAGACCAACTATCCTGATATGACATCTTGTTGTCTTTACTATATCAAAAATGAAATTCTCACTCAAAAAAGACGTTTCCTATTTCATCATGTCCGCCACATCCGTTAACTATGGAACCAGGATACACAACAGAGCAGGTTGACATGGCCATCGCGGAGTGTGAAGTCTCGATGGTAGTGCTCTGTATGATCTGCCGCCTCTTGGAACCGGTAATCCCTCGTAAACTGGCTCAAGCCTGAGCGTATCACTGTAATCGTAGTACCACTCACACTAGGTGCCAGAACTGTGATATTGGCAGTTACGACCAATAAATGTGGTTGCGCGCGATCCGTGCTATGAACTGCTTTACGTAACTGAGAGTGGCTACTGTCCGCGAGGTCGCAGATAACATATTCACGTTACTACACTATACAGAAGAGATATATTAAAGTTTCGGTACTCTCATTTTCGAGGAATTTATTTTAGTGTTACCATTTTAAACACAATAATTAAACAAGGTATTTTAAAGTTAATGAATTAAGGGGCCATGAACTGCATATGTATGATTTAAACAGAGGACACAGCCTTAAGCTCATGTATGTTATTGTTTGAGTAGGCACTAATTGCGCCGTATATTCTTAATATCCAGCTGTGGCGACAACAGACAATATAGACTCGAGAGTCTGGTCTAAAAAATACCAAACCAACGGAGAAGACTTGTGTTGCACCTCTCTGCACTCACAATTCGAGAGCCGTTCTCTGCAGACTTTCTTGCGACATGCTCACTCTACCGGGAATCCGAACAACGACCCAGCATTTATATTTCGAACGCTAGAGAACGTTCCGTATTTCACAGTGTTTGTCGCTAGAACCGTAGGGGGTGTGGGGAGGGGGGTTCGGTGGAGGGTTGTTAAGAAGACCTTTTTTGCCCGTCCCGCACCCGCCGTTGCCTTAACTCGGCCGCCGGTCAGCCTGGGGAATGTGAAGATTTTTTCTCTTTCTTCGTATATGTAGGGCACCGCAGTCTTATAGGCTTGAGGGTTAATCGCCCCTTTTAGATAGGCCTTTAGAAAGCTATATAATAATTACTTTTCCTACCATGACTAATATATCCACATGCCTTCGGGCTACAGAGACTCATTCGCCAACTAAATACACAATGACAAAAATTAAAGGCCAGTAAATGAAAATTAAAAAAAAATTGTAATTGGCTAGGAAAGGAGACCATAAACAGTTAAGGGCAAAATCCCTACATGTTCAGTCCGAAACATTTGGGGCAAGTCGTGACATTTACCTGTAGGAGGAGAGAGAATAAAGTAATAATAGAAGGAATCGTAAATTATTATGGAAAGGATCGACAAAGTACCAAGCTTAAGATTGCACACACACGTAAAACCAAAACTGGAGACTCTTAACAGAGAAACACACAACACAGAAAAATTTGTGTCCTACTGATGAAAATCTTGATAGAAATTCAGTCAAGCTTCCATAATAGAGGTAAGAAGTCTGGAGCGTACTAAGAATGTTAAAGAACACATGAGGAGGAGTAAAAAAAGGTTAATTAATTCAATTCCATGAAGACATTCTAAGATGCATTATTCGTGCGGTAACAAACGGGACCGAGAAGAAAAATATATGGTGCATTTTTCAATATTGACTCTGATCAATATAATCTCTGAATTTAAAGTAGCAATCTAAATTTGCGAGAGGTCAACTCCCTAAACCAATGTAATAAACACTAGGACATATTATTGAACGTTAATAACAATCTCCGATGTTTTCTGGCGAATAGGTCGTGTCTAAAACTAGTGTCAGGTAGACTAAAGGACAGTAACGACACAGAGGCAATTCTAGTCCTGTCAAACTTTTATACAATGGTGTAGCTAAGTTACCAAATTTGACCCACAAAAATCTCCTGATAAACAAAGAAATATAAACACATCGATAAGATAAAACTTCACTTCGTATTCCATCATCACTAAAAGGAGAAGACAGAGTGGAGAATAGAAAATGTATCGAAAATACACATACACCTCAGTTCTCTTGTGAACAATCTCTCCTGACACCTGAGTATGGAGTTTAAAAGTCTAAAAATAATGAAACGCCTACATGATGAGTTATAAAGATATTCAACCAGAGTACAAGAAAAATAATAAACAGTAAAAACTTGACTTGTTTTGTTGTACACCTATAGTACAAACCATCTATTTAAAAGAAGAAATATAGCATTTTGAAGCATAATTAGTATTTTCAATGAATATGAATTTAGGTAACCCTTGTCACTCATTATTTGAAACTCTGATAATGCTTATTGTTTGACCTCATATGAGCTAATTAAGTTCATTTACAGTACCTTTTACGCGTGATAAGTACAAACTTGTATGAAAGTCCTTATAACAAGACACATCGTAACACAACATGACTACTAACAGATAAGTCAAAAAGCGAAAATTAACTATACCATCGTGCGTGAACAAGATCGTAGACTTGCCGCTAGATTATTGATAGGTAAGGGGACCAAACCTACGAGCAAGCAAACCATTTGACCACAACATGTTTCGCCCCTCAGCATCTCCACTTATATGGTCCAGAATCAAAAAGACCAGTTGCGAGGACGCGAAGAATACACAATAAATAGTCATAGAACTCGTGAATCTTTTTAACAGGTAATTGCTGTATGAACGGCGGAATGGACTCGAGACAACATCCACACACTGTTCGCTCAATATACCTAAAGAGGTAAAGAAATGTCTTGAGAAATCTTAGTTACGTTCTTATTATGGTCTCCAACTTGTTTTACATTGAGGAAGCCAGTGTTACTTGATAAAACAATCGGGCACCTTCAATATTCCGTATTTACGAATCAATACATTCGGAATCAGATTACGCAGCGTACGCTTTGTGTATGTACGTTAACTTTTAATCTCTTATATATACTGTACTTCTCTACCGAACGCCACGGCCTGGGCACAAAAATCACTGCACGCTCCACTCGATTTGAGAGTAAAATACTTGTTATTATCTGATCTAGTGTGCCTTCTCCAGTCGCCGTATTTTATGTCTGTAAAAGGTTTTGTATATTCATTGTCGCAGATGCATTTAGATTTGCAAAGTGGTGATGGTGCAAAATCCCTCGAGAGCACTTGTGCATTTTTCCATCTTCTGTACTGTGAGTGAATTGGTTAAATGCCTGGCGAGCATCTCGAAAGAAATTAAGAGTTGCTACTCTTGATTGTGAAGGCTAATTTTTCGATATGAGGCGCCTCGATCTACGCTGTAAAACAATTTGAAGTCCTTCCCTGATGCAGAGTACCCATCACTTAATTGCAGCTGCAAAAGTGGATTACCTAATTGTGAATCGAAGGCCCAATCTCGCAGTTTCAACGCTGTTCATAACAGTCTCTTTGTAAACATTTAATTAGGATACCTCATTGTTTAATACTTTCAGCTCAACGATAATAGCTGGAGTGATATTAACTTCATACGTTAAAGCAGCATTCCAAGGCAGAGGGGCTGGTTATTGGGTTATTAGACAT
Source organism: Paracentrotus lividus (assembly GCA_940671915.1). NCBI lineage: Eukaryota > Metazoa > Echinodermata > Echinoidea > Camarodonta > Echinidae > Paracentrotus > Paracentrotus lividus. Next base: position 29,781,922 of record CALNVZ010002100.1, on the reverse strand, counting down.
ACGCGTTACACATTCGGCCAATGACTGAAGCACTTCTAAACGATGCATTTACCTCCCATGTATTTAAAAGAAAATAAAATATCTGTAAACCAGTTGAAATACAAAATTAAGATTGGATGAGTTTAATTAAAAAATCATTCCTTGAATAATATTAAAATGCATCCTCAGAGTCTCTCGTCATCTTTGCCTAAGAAAACAGTTTGTATTTGTTGTTTCATGTATTCTATTGTTTATTATGAGTTTCATTTAAAACTTCATTTATTTGGTGTTGACGGCTATCAAACGATCTCTAGACGACTCTGATTAACTCCTGATTCATACTGTCTTCATGGGGATAATTTGGGTTTCATATAAATTATTTTTCTATAATGAGTTGATATTAACTCCCTCTCCATGCGCAAATGTGTCCCTCATCTGTCATCGAAATTTCCAAGAAATCCTACTTGTCACTCTTAGAAACCAATATCTCGCGCAGTGAAACGCGTTATAAGAGGTGTAAGGATTATATTATTGGCGTTCTCTTATAGTAAATCTAGGAGTCTGAGGAGACACGGCTTAAGCTCCCTTGTCTATTAAGTGGTGAGGTACTGTTCCAATAGCCTGGACCGATCCTGGTATTTTTGTCCATACAAACTCTATCAACACCAATACATGAGAGACACAGCTACGTGAATATAGCGCATCATGAGCAGATCAGGGATCTGTCTGGCAAGGAGCTTCTTGTTTGCAGCGATGTAGGGAAGTGTAATCTTAGTGATGAGAAGAAATGAGTGCGATAGGTTCCAGTTCAATTATGAGGAAGTTGAAATATTTCATAATGAAAACCAGAACCTGGTGTATGAACCGGGTTGACCAGTAACTGTAAAAAGGTGATTAGTGAAAATTCGAGATATATTATCACACTTATAGGCTGAAACACGAAAGAAATATAAACAAACAACCTTTACAGTTAATTATTATCTTTCCCTTATTTCTCCGTACGCTTCGATGCCAAGAAGTGTAAATGGAACCTTAAAATAATATTTTTATTTTGATTTATGTTTGCTAGAGATTTGTCCGTAACAATAAATCAGAGAAAATAGAACATTCCACGCTGTAAAATGACATAACAACTCAATATTGACCACTCAAAACAACAGGGTTGGACTCCTCCCTAAGATGAAAGAGTCTCGCCCGTAGGCAAACCATAAAAAGATTTAACTTAAAGAACAATAACAAATCACACTCAGACGTTTCCTGGGGTAGGTATGAGGGTCCTTGTGGTCGCGTAAACAAAAAGGGGCCTCGCAAAATTAAAAAATGTACAAAAAATTGGCCATTCTGCCCTTGGCACAGGCGGGGACATATGGTTCCTGCCGACAATAAAATCCCGGAAAGTTAAGTAGGCCACTCTGTCCAACTCGATCATACAGTCCTATAAGCCGCCTGCGATAATTGAACACGTGACAATTACACATGCAACAGAATAACGCGAGACCGCAAACATAAGTGCTGCGCGAGAGCCAGATAATAAAAATTCCCATCTGTAAATGACCCGAACGAATATCGATTGTTCTTTGCGGGAACGGGTACATTGAGGACTGTCAGAGAGACAGGAGATTGTCACTAGTCCAGGTAATTACATGTCTCAGAAGCACAATCTCATAACACGAGAGTGACGTGTACGCCTCGATCATTCGCGATGTTTATTGATTGAGCCATAGGTTCACAGACGTTCATGTCTCGGAGAATGACCATAGATAACTTTCCTATTTTACCCCTGGCATGACTATTTCCACCCTCTTTCGCAGCGCGAAACGTCTTCAAGTGAAGTGAGTATCACACCACCGACCAGGATCCTCTCGTAGACGATACACAATAACAAACGCCAAGTAGAACAACACTCCGTCCGTGAATAACTAGGATGGGAATCGCCGAAAGAACCAATACACAACATAGCAATATGTGCGTCAATGCAAGGTCGGTTTGTTAATATAGTTCATTCTCACTGTTACTGTTAAAGAGAGAGAGAGAGAAGTCCTAGGCCTTTCTCTTATTGAACTGCGACGACAAATGATTCAAACGCTATGCTCTTCTCAACCTAGACTACTTTAATTAGATATCATAACATAGAACACTATAGTGGCATTGCATATTATATGTATAAATGATACGAGTAAGTGCTTATGCTTATTGCCTGCCCGAGAATAATAAGAAGATACCAAACTCAATTAATTATACCTAAAGAAAAAAATCGCGGTAGCATTGACAAAGCGTTAACAACTAAGCCGATCCATTAGAAATAAAAAATAAAAAGTTCGTTACTGAAGCGCCAGCTTAGTATAATCCGATGGTGACGAGAAGTAAGATGGGATAAACTAACTTATACGCATCCAACTCTGGAGAGAGACCCTAGGAAAACATGTGTCTACCAGGATACTATCCACTATACCGGCTAGTTCATAATAGGAGTCTGGAGGACCTACATTAGAGATACGTGCGACCTGTAGAATAACATTGATTTAGGCTTTCACTTAAAGAAGAAAAACTGAATATTAACGTTAATCCCATGAATATATCTCCTGCACAGGACAATGCTGTGTTAGGAGAGTTGCAGAAGAACAGCACAGACTTGAAATACGTCCCGTCGGAGAGAATCATAACCACTATTCTGAGGGATTAAGAATAACTTAGTATAGATGTGATTGAATTGAAGGAGCTATGTAATCTTCTAGATTGCTCGGCCATTTCTATCCACACTATCACAGAGTCCAATATTTTGCTCGAGCAGTTGTGTCCTGCTTTGACTAATAGTTTCCACTATGTAGGAATGTTCTCATTTAATAGATCGGGAACGTTGGACATTCTGCAACAATACTCGAATGGCTCGTAGGAGTTTATAATCGTTGAGTCACCTAACTGAGTGCGTATATAGGTTTTTCTTCTTATTTCATGTTAATAACTGGATTACGAAAATATATAAATTCTTGTGGGTGCCCCTCTCCTTTATGTCATGGTTCTTTGGTTTTTGGGCGCGCGAGGCCCCCCACCCAGGGGCGTGGGGTGCTAATTCAATTCAAGAGAATCAATGAAGAAGCAACCCTGATAGAATTAAAACATAACTGAAAAAATTCACCTCTATCGCCAGCAGATACACTGGATAGCTACTGGATAATCGCATGGAGCATTTGAGTCGTCGAATGAGACAATTCCAAATTGCCTCGAGAGAAGTAACTACAAAGAAGCGTAGGATGTTGAAAATTTTTTTTTCATTCTATGCCCTTCGGACACAAACCTATAAAGAGTCACAAATATTAGCCGATAGGAAGTATGAGTCCTCCGTCAACACAGTTTCGAGATGATTCATATATGCTAGCTCAAAACAACTTTAAGAATTGGGCCTTCGGTCACATATAATGGTTTATATGTTTGTGCTTACAGGTCAGTGATATAGTATGTTTTGTAATTTCTTTATTTCAACACAATGTCTGCATCGCGCGATCAACTATGAGGAGAGGCCTACTCGAAAGCGACAATTTGGTCTACGAATACGCACTGTGTTAGTGGTACATTATATGGTTGCGCCAGCCGCACACATGTCGTTCTCTTCAAAGGTAACGTTGACAGGAGCTCTCCCATTGTTACGTATACTAAGTTTATTAACTGCATCTCACTGACCCACTATCGCTTGTAAAGCAACTAATAGAAATATAAAAAAATACATATAAGCATTCATGAAATACGAGCGGTAATTGACACAAATATCGCATTACAGAGCAGTGTAACGCGAGCCTGTGGGAGCCATGTGATCTCAAGCTGTCTTAACAATAATAGTCTATAGCAAGAGATTGAGTCACCAAGTTAATAGGCCCAAAATGGACGGCATAATTTGCACTTACATCTTTCTCCTCAACCTACCCGCTGTTCTTTCTAGCTGCTCTATATCCTGCCTATGCAGTAATGTTGTATATTATAAATTGAGTAGGCATGTCATAGACCAAGAGAGTGAGAGAAATTACCTTAAAAGAGTGGAATTAATAAAAGACACCAGGAATCACTACTGCCGAGCTCTGAACGCACGTAGTCTTATCACACTCTTGGCGTAAATGCCGGTACGATGACTGCATGTGTATAGGGGTAGGGAAGCTCATTCGTCAATGCATTGAACCAATCCATTTTCCAGATATCTCGCTCGTCCTCGAGCTACTCCTATCCACTAGTCACGTACGGATGTCTACCTCGAAGTATGGTCCCATATACCGCCACGACGAGCCTCTCTACTTCTTATCGCGCTCTCTCCTCTGGTCATCACTGCACTAACAATTCCACTCCCCCCTACTAGATGCTCAATGCACTTAACTCGCCGCCATCTAATTCACAACACGTGCCCTCAAAAGCTTACGACACCACATCTGTAACTCTAGGCGACCTTGATTCTAACATTTATGCTTGGGACAATTTGCTTCAATGCTACATTGCAATAATGTTATTCACTGAAGATCGTTAAGAGTGACTAATCAAGATCGCGAGAAGCACAGGTGGACTAATATATAAAAGCATATGCTCGACCTCAAGACTATATAATTTGAAGTAACAAAGGAAAACTACAGATATATGCAAACGTCATTCGATAAGTACATAAAAAATTAGAAAGATCGCGCTAAAGTACAGATAGAGACTGAACCAATTGAAACTCACCTCGCGCACAATGTCACACATAAGTAAATATACTGCCGCTACAGCAAAACGTAAAATACAAGATAACCAATATAAAACGCTAAATTGGGTTACTTACTCAAACATGCTCGCGAAATACAAATTAACAAAATACATAAAGTCTAGAAGGGAGCGATATGTGGGACTCAGCGAGGCGTGGGCCGGGGTAACAATACACTCAGTCTATACGTACACAGAGCCCGTAGCATATAGATTAGTCTTAAGTTTTGATTTCTTTTGTTATTTGATATATTGTTATTTATTTCACGAGAAAGTAATTATTATTTAAAGAATCCATATTCGAAGTCCTTGAGTCTGATTAGTTTTTAAAGATCGTTCGTTTTTAACTTTAGGGAATGAAGTTTAAACTAGAACGGGTGGCATAAGCAATGATCTGCATTTAAATTTGAAAGCGAGGAAATATTAGGGTAATAGTTGCACTTCTATTTTTAACAATTAATAGCAATTGGTAAACCATTTATACTCAAATACGTTGAGAGTCTTTAGTTAAAAAATAATGGTTTTATGAGTGAGCCAGAAAGTTTGAAGTGTACAAATTTTAAGGCTTTTTTCTGAAGTTTAAATATTGGTTCTATATTTGGTTGACCAGTACAAGCCCAGGTCGGTATTGCAATATTGAAGTACGGTATAAATTCAAATGAATTGTATAACATGAATAATTGTTTTCAGGTAAAACTGTGTTAAGTTGGGTCTCTTCGGCGATTCGACTGTTGCCCATCGTAAAGGGACATTTTGACGTTATTTTACATCAAGAATATGTGTTGTTGATGGTGACCCTAAATAAAGACCAGAGGGGCACAGACAAAGACTTAACTTAACTCGAATTACAAATCCTTTTTCACAAATGAAAAATATACTGTGTCTTACGGGCCAAAAAAAAAGCAAAACAAAACAAAAAACATGGAATCGCCTTCGAACATTTGCTCGGCGATTTTTTTCTTCTGTTTCTAAGACTGTAGGGTTAGGGTTGATCCGTAATTTCTATTTCAAAGGAGTTGCCACCAGGTCGAAAGTGTAAAATACGAACAACTCTTTACGAACGACCTGGTAACCAGCTCTTGCTAAATGATTGAGAATATGAATGAGCACCAAAGAAACAGTTCCATGATTCGTAAAGTACTTTGTAACTTAACGAAAACTAGTGAAATACCACCCTGGATGCGCACAATTCATGCATGAACGTGATATCGTAATATTCAGACGAATCTTTCCTTACACTTAACCTATAATGCTATTGACAGAATCTGTAGTATTTGAGATTTCGGGACCAAGAATATACTGGATTCATTCGAATCAGTAATTACGCTAACCTGACCATACAGTTTTTTTTTTTTTTTGAATTTTTTTTATTTGGGGGGGGGGGGGTAAATATATTCGACAGTTGAGAATAAATCGCAAATGGTTAACTTTACCATCAGTCATTGAAAGAAAAAAATATTTCTTTGCGCATATTGCAATTAATTAATGCAATACTGTATCAATAAATTCACTTTCTATGTCTCCAAATGGCAGAATTACTTCAAGGAAAAGCCTCGAAACGTTAGCTAACACAGAACCCCAACCTAACTGGTCCACCCCGCTCTCAGCACTAAATGCAGCTTCTTGGACGGTTTGCCATGTTGGTCTTTATTTTGATTGAAAACACTACGACGAACTCACTATCTTCAAAAATCGCTCAGGTGTAGAGAAACTTTCGAGATGAGACACAGTAATATATGATTTAGATTAAATAAATACGGTGGTTTGTTTCACTTGAGCGTCAACCAATGTAAGAGGTGTTTTCACACAGAAGTCGCAACAGTCTTTAGTTTGTGCATCAAAAGCTTTTGTCTGCATAGAAAAAGTGAATGTCAGATCTTTTGCAAATGTAATTCTCAAACGTTCGCATTGTCCCGTGAACATCCCCCTTAAACAGTGATAAATATGTTGATTGGAAGACATTATGACGAACTCACTATCTTCCAAAGCTCTGAGTTTCGAGAAACGTCGAAATGAAACGAAGGTAATATCTGATTTAAGATTCAGACAGATATCGAGGTTTTATTCACTTGATCGTCGATTGAACAATCACACGTTTGAGCAATTGATCTTAGTTGATTGAAACGACGACGATGCCTCATTGATCTTCAAAACTCTGAGGCAGGTCGATAGATTTGTGATCACAAGAAGTAAATCCAGTTTTACACAAATGCATAACATTAAAAACAATATATATATAATGATCAGCATTCAACATTAAAAGTACAAGGTAAAGTCTTAGCATCAACTCATTCATAAAACGTAAAAGTAGTAAGATGCATCCTTAGCAACTATTTATAATCATAAAATATTTCTTTCTTTTCTTCTTTAATTTATTTCTTATATCTTTTAATCTGTTGTGATATTACATACCAGAATCGATGTCATGAATATTCAACTGTAGAAAAAATACTTATGTAACACC
>CALNVZ010002100.1:29750772-29764768 GCA_940671915.1 Paracentrotus lividus | reverse complement strand
TTAATTAAAAAATGATGAAGCAACTTAATATTATTACTTCCAAACTGGTGTTGGTTGCTCACCCGTCAATAACTAAATTCCAACATCTCAAGGGCCGTAAGGAGTTTTATTAGCCTAAATATATCAAATATCCAGAATTGAGCCCCGCTACCAGTTTCATAGATTTATAGAAATCAAACTAGAAGGGCCTACACAAAATAATATGCACAGGTCATGGAAAGTATGTTTTCTAATCTATAAAAAGGTGCTGGCACTGGACACTTGGGATACTATCCGACTAATTTTGCAATAGCATGTGGTAAAATGGTTTCGTCACGGCTGCAAGATTTGTCAGTTCTTTCAAAGGTAACGTAACAATGTTTCAGTTGTTATTTTCTAAGTATTATTTCTTGTTTATCCTGAATGAATATGTTTAAATTATAAAAAAAATCAATAGATAATGACAAAAAAAGTTTTGAGCAAAATGATTTAGCAGGGCTTTTCCTATGCCTTTTTTTTTTACCAAGTTTTCTGTTTAAAAAAGTTATGCATGAGTGAGCACAAGTTAAAGGCAAAATGGTAAATTAATTCTTTTCTCTAAGTATTAAGTTCATGTCTCCATCAGTTAATTGTATCTATTTATTGTATAGACGTCTCTTCTCCAAGGAGAATACCTAAAGAAGTATTACAAAAACCAGGTATACTGCCGAGCTCGAAACCAGATTTTCACTCTGCGTAAAGCCTATGACGACGCCTTGAAGGAGGTAGACGTTCTCGCATTACCAACCATTCCCTACACCGCTTCAGAGCTCGTCTACAAAGACGATTCACTGCAAGGTATGGTCCCATATACACCCACGAAGAGCCTTCTATTATGTCTGTCCTAACTCCCACGCAGTCTCTCACACTCCCGCACTGACTCACACCCACGCCCACACACTTACATTGATACTGATAATGTAAGTTGTGTCTCTTTGGCGATTCCATGCTGCATCGTATGGGACATTTTGACATCATTTTACATCAAGAATTATGTGTTTGATTGATGGTGACCCTAAATTAGTACCAGGAGGGGCACAAGAACAAAGACTTAACTTAACTCGATTACACATCCTTTTTTCACAAATGAAAAATAGTACTCTGTCATACGGGCCACATAAAAAAAAAGAGAAAAGAGAAACAAAAACATGGAATAGCCTTTGAGACATTTTCTTTTGCGATTTTTTTTCCTTTCTGTTTCTAAGATGTAGGGTTAGGGTTGATCCGTATTTCTATCTCAAGGGAGTTCCACCAGGTCAAATGTAAATTACGAACAACTCTTTACGAACGACTGGTGATCAGCTCTTGTGCTAAATGATTGAGAATATAATGAGCACCCAAGAACATGTTCCAGATTCGTTAAGTACTTAACGAACAACTTGGTGAAATACCACCCTGGACTGCGCCACATTTTCCCTGCATGAACTGATATCGTAATATCAAACGAATCTTTCTTTACACTTTACACTTATAATGCTGGTGATAGAATGCTGTACAGTCTATGTCAAATAAAATGGTACAAGTAGAACGAAGACAAATCACAACCTGGTATCGTTTAGTACTTTCATAAAGCAGGGTAATCAGACTTTCATCTGCAATTTTTTCATCACATTTGGTGCAGTATTTTTTGAGATATGACTAATTTTCTACAATCAAGAAAAATGAATTTTTCGCACGCCGTCCCATGCCTTGGTGTATGATTTCGCATAATGACCGTGAATCCAGCGCTCCAGAACAATAGAAGTGCGTAATTTCGATTTGTTCGCCCAAAACTTAGCATAACTTTTGTTCTACGAAAGCAAATCATACAGGACAAAGTGCATCAGTAAGAAAAATGTTTTGGCTTTAATTTCGTACCACAAACACACATAATATGAAAAGATTTCACACCTTGGAAACAGACTGTATATTTCGGATTTTCGAGAAACAAAGAATAAGATAAGTGGATATACTGGATTCATTAGAATCATTATTATACGCTAACCTGAACCATCACAGTTTTTTTTTTTTTTTTTTTTTTTTTTTTTTTTTTTTTTTTTTTTTTTTGGGGGGGGGGGGTAATATATTCTGACAGTTAAATTAAATGCCAAGGTGGTTAACTTTACCCATAGTACATTGAAAAATTAATTTCTTGCCATATTGCAATTAATAATGCAATACTATCAATAAATTCACTTTTATATCTCCAAATGACAGAATACTTCAGGAAAACTCTCGGAAACGTTAGCAACACAGAAGCCTCCAACCTAACTGGTCACCCCGCTCTCAGCATCAATGCAGGCTTCTTGGACGGTTTGCCAGTTGGTCTTATGTTGATTGGAAAACACTACGATGAACTCACTATCTTCAAAATCGCTCAGGCTGTTGAGAAACTTCGAGATGAGACGAAGTAATATCAGATTAGATTCAGATGAATATAGTGATTTGTTGCACTTGTGCATCAACCATAACGCCAGGTGTTTTCACCGAGCTCTCGAACGTTTTGCAAATTGTAATTTGGGCACGTCCAAAGCAAAAGCAAAAGCTTTTGTCTTATAAAACGACTATTGGAGTTTCGCAAATCAGAATTTGCAAAACGTTTACGTGTCACGTGAAAACTCCCGATAGCATAGTTGGTAGTTTTTTGATTGGAAGTCACTACGACAAACTCACTTTCTTCAAAATTGCTCAGGCTGATGAGACACTTTCAAGTTTGAGAGGAGATGAAGTAATATCAGATTAAGATTCAGATGAACGTGGTGGTTTGTTTCACTTGAGCGTCAACCATATAAGAGGTGTTTTCACCACAGAAGTCCAACAGTCTTAGTTTTGTGCATCAAAAGCTTATGCTGCATAGAAAATGAATGTCGGACTTTTGCAAATCGCAAAACGTTCGCATGTCCCGTGAACCATCCCCCCTTAACAGTCGATATGTTGATTGGAAGACATTATGACGAACTCACTATCTTCCAAAGCTCTGAGGTTGTCGAGAAACGTCGAAATGTAACGATGTAATATCTTATTTAAATTCAGAAGAATATCAAGGTTTTATTCACTTGATCGTCGATTGGAACCATCACAACGTTTACCAATTGATCTTATGTTGATTGAAAGAATCGACGATGACCTCATGATCTTCAAAAACTCTGAGGCAGTCGAAGATTTGTGATCACAAGAAGTAAATTCAGTTTTACACAAATGCATAACATTAAAAAACAATATATATATAATTGACAGCATTCAACATTAAAAGTACAAGGTAAATCTTAGCATCAACTCATTCAAACGTAAAAGTAGTAACATGCATCCTTAGCAACTATTTATAATCATAAAAATATTTCTTTCTTTTCTTCTTTAATATATTTCTTATATCTTTTAATCTTTGTGATATTACATACAGAATCGATGTTCATGATTATTCAACTGTGAGAAAAACATACTTATGTATACACATTAGCTAAAGAAAAGATGTTGTTTGTCAAAAAATTGTGTCAATTGGGAGTGGATTTCAAAAATTGCATTTCTCCAAAATTCGAAAAAGCCACTACGTCTGTTCAATATTATGTTAATGTTATTGAAACATTGTCATGACAGTATTCTATCTGCATTTATGACGTTTTCATCTACTATAATTTGATGAAAGTTGCTTGAGTAGCCTAGGAACAATACAAAAGGTGGCTCCGGTAGGAATATTCCCCAACGAGAGTCGCAGACCCTGTACAAATTTATTACTATAGTTGATACAATGAACAAAAGTAATGTAATGTGGGAAAGTATCACACGAAAAATGAAGTTTATTCCACCAAACATGCTATTAAGCCTAGCATTAGCATGAAGATTATTGAGCAGGCAATATAGTATATACAGTGATACCTCACTCGTTCTTTATAGTGTTTTTTGCGCATGCTTAATAATAGAATAATCATCCCTTCTCAGCTAGCTTGCGCATGCTCGGAGGGGAGAAAATGAGCATTACTTGGTTGTTATATATTCAGCTGAATTGAGATCCTTCTATCGAAACATGAAGCCCGCATGACGTTCGAATATAGAGAAAAACAAGTTTTATTTTAGCATGAACATGTCTTCTGCTGAACTATTTTTGACTCGGTTTAATTTTGGCCTAGCTATGTCCATAGAAATAAATGCAATAAACGAGCTTTTCTAAACGCATATCTTTGTTTTCATTGCCTGTTCCTTTATCAAGTTTGTATGAAAAATAAACGAATATATATAAATGATACAAGAAACAGAATAAGAGAACAAACGCTCGGATTCCCTGTGAACACATTTCTGTGTAAAATTCACAGTGAATTCTTTATACCACTTATTCGAATTTTTGTACCACACAATTGAATTAGTGATTATCACAAAAATCGAATTAGTGTATCACACACACACACGCAAAAAAATTAATAACATAAATTTTTATTTCTTTATTTCAGAAATAGATTTTATGTGAAATACGAATGAAAATTTGTGTATCAGTAAAAAAAAAACAAAAAAAAAAAAAAAAACAATAAAAAAAACATTATCATATATATATATATATATATAATATATATATATATATATATATATATATATATATAATCATAACTTTTACCCAGTCCAATTTCTTATCAAATAACCAGGGGCATATATTATTTACTTCAATAACCATCGGAAATAGTTTTCTTTCTTCATAGCTTCTGTGGGGTCTGGCCATGTGTCCTGTGGAAAACCTCCAGGCTGAGTCAGGTTGCATGGCTTTGAGCCATCCTGTGAGTCTTCAGCTTCACAAACCCTTATTATTGGTTTCTTGTCAGGACTTTGAATTTTTCACTCAGGAACATCTTTTCAATGTTATTGAAATAAAATAACCGCTCTACCCACACTTTTTAGTCCCTGATTCATACTCAAGACTTCTTTCATGAGCACCAGATGTTAGGCACTTAAGAAAAGCTGCCATGGGCATGACTAAAAGTGCAAGGTGTCTCCTTGAATTGCCAATTAAGTATACTGAGAGGCTTACAACAACCCACAGATCACAATCAAGGTTGGAATGGATACCACTGACCAGCCAGAGACGAAGGTGCCAAAGAGCGAATACTACAGAGAGGATATCTATACAGACACTCCCCAATACGGGCTCCAGTTTTGTAGTCAGACCCACCGGGAGGCCTGTGAGCAGTTCTTAAACTCATTTAAACCAGAATTTTAACTTTTGGACCATGATTATATAAGTTGATGAGAGAAAATTAGAATTTACGGGTGATATGGACTTTCTTCAATTTGGCAAAAGAAAGTTGAATCCTTTAATCTAAAGAACAGTGTCCTTATTTTGGCACGTGTTATTGACATCAACTGCTATGGGGGATTATCTTTGCTTGTAGCACTGGGAATCTGTTCAGAATAGGAGGTATCCCGGTGAAGACATTTTTTATAAAGATCCTGGATGAAAACTTGCAGAAGTATGCTTGTAAATGTTACTTGGGACAGCACTGGACCTGTCAACAGGACAAAATTCAGAAGCATACGGCCAAGTTAGTCATGTAGTAGTTCAAGGACAATCATAATGAATGATCTTGAGAGGAATGTTCGATGACATTACAAGAATCCCTTACGAAATGTGTCTGGGAAGACTATGCAACCTTACACAGCCTGGACGTTTTCCAGGGGACGAAATGGTCAAAACCCATGGAAGAAATGAATGTTGGTTTTTGACATTCGCAAGAACTATTTCATGTGGAAATTTAAAGAAATAATTATAACCGTGATGATTAGATAATAAATTAGATTTGGCACCCCTATAGGGTATGAAGAATTATGAACCTGGCGTTTTTTAGTAAATCTGTAAATAAAATACCCCTGGAATACCAAATTACTCAAAATGTTAAACTTTCCTAATAGTCCAGATGTTGGCAACATACTGATCACCAAAAAGTTTGACGAAACTCATTTATTTAAAAGCAAAATTCAAAAAACTTTTAAAATGTCAGGGGTATGAACAATTTTGCGGACAACTATATATATATTTATGTATTATTACGTAATAATCAGTAACTTTATCACTAAGCGCATCTTTAGTTGTTTCTGTGAAGGGAGCGCATCCTCAGCCAGCTGTCATAGCAACTGCATGCACCTGCTGCTCTGAGAATGCGCTCCCTAATATAATACTGTTCATTGTAAATATTTCTCCTGAGGAAGACGGAGGCAATACCGTCGAAAATTTGAGACAAATTGAATAAAAATTGGCGAAAATGCATTACAACATTTTGTTTTTTGTTTGATTTACATGCCAATACGTGAAACCTCTATGATATATATATATATATATATATATATATATATATATATAGGCTAAAGAAATGACGACAAATAAATCCAGGCGTAGTTCTCCTTTTTCCCTTTTAATACGAGCTTTCGACCATCAATACGGCCTTCATCAGGCCTACAAAATGATGAAGGCCGTATTGATGGCCGAAAGCTAGTATTAAATTGAAAAAAAGGAGAGCGACGTTTCGATTCGTTTGTCCTTATTTCTTTCGCATGTATAAAAAGATTAATCGCTGCACAACACGTTCGTCGAGGGGCCACATTTTTTTAATTATAGAATTATATTAACAACAAATACTTTCGTGTGAATCAGCCTTTAGACATAATAAAAACCGTAAGTTCTTTCACGATCACAGCTCTTTTACGATATTTTAAGAACGTGCTATGACGCTTTGTAAACTAATCGATGTGATCGAGAGGTTCTTATGATAAGCATAATTGTGATCGTACATTCCTGCAACATTGCAAAAACTTCCTGCATGTCGTACCTTCTCCGTGCCTCGCAAAGAGTTGAATTACTTTGAACTGATATCACCTGAATGATAATTGTGACAAGGTCAGTTTATTTTTAGGTTATATCATCCTAACATTAATAATCAATTACAATGACTATTTATGTCAAATTAAGTAATCGTCCGGAATCGTCAATAACATAGTTCGATGAACCTACGTTGCCAGATGTTTCCGGAATCGTTTTACACATTATCGAAATACACAAATCTTTATGTTTGATACCTGATGCACGGCCATGGTATTGTCAACCATTTTTGTATATTCTGGAAGACTTGCACCTTTTCATTCATGAGAACAGAAGATGACCAGACCCCTTCATTTTCTGAAACAAAAGTAAAGACGTCTCTGCTACTCGGAGACGGAAAAATCTAATATAGATATGAACATGCTCGATTTTTCCTCGACTCATGAGACGTCGCGGAGACTCTAAAGCCGTCTCTGCAACTGGTCTCAAACCCGTCTTAAACCCGTCTCATGGCAGGTAAAATACTGCCATTAGAACCCGAAAATCTGGCAAAGCATTGGACAAAGCTTTTAATTATTTTTATAGTTACCAACTAAATTCTGTGCTTCTTTATCATTGGGTGAATATGCATCGTATATTATTTATTAGATGTAATGTCGATGCTTTCCTTAATCGATTTTAGGGCCTATGGAGACAACAGCATTATATTTGGGTAATCATTATGAAAATTATTTTTTATATTGTTTCGGTACTTTACTTGATGCCTCGTTTGAAAAGGACAGTTGGTGACATTTTAGAACTGAAATAATATTTCATTTGAATAGCGAATAATCTTGTAACCAATTACCTCCTTTTTATAGGTTTGACCAGGGGATGTGTGTATGTCATTTGAGATACCCATATAGTGTCAAGTTCAGGTCATTTACACGCCGTAAATGGTCATCTACTTGGTAACGCTGGAACGTAGATAGAAGACAAACAAAACAGTTAAACCTAACATAGTTTCACCTGGAAGATGTGTCAATAAATCTTTGTCTACACCTAAACTAATTAATCACGGGTCCCTTTCTCTTGTCAGCTTCTCCCATCTTTTTTTTTTCCTAGGGGATTCCAGGGGGTTTATAATGATCATCTTTATCCACTTTAGATTGAGGTGGTATTTAATACCAAGAGGGTATACATCGAGGCTCACTACGTAAGTTCTCCTAATTGACTAGACGTACTCTATCCCAAAGTGTCTTTAAATTAGATGCATTATTTAATAGTGGAGGGAACTAAACGATTTCACTCGTGCAGCTTGACAGACAGTGGGACCATGAAGCAAGCTTTACGTGAGTAAAAAACAGTTTAATTACCGTCACTTAATTACAACGCACGTACGTTTTTTTCCGATATCAAGGTAACTGTAATTATCGGCACTCATGCCAATATACAACGACAATCATGACAATATAATATTTGTTTTGAATATTGTACAGCCACGTTTATATTTATTTTCATCATTATTCTCCAAGACTCGTTAATATTAAACAACCGGTTAAATGTGATACATAGTATTTGTCTTGATTTTTTTTTTTTTTTTTTTTTTTTTAATCTACGCTTATACTCTCTCTTTTTAATTCTGACACTTCCTACAATTTTCCCTACCACTTTATACATTGTATGTACTAAATGGTACGTTGAATCCAATGCAGAAATATCGGGATAGTTATAGTATTATCATAATTAATAATTATTTATTTAATAAATAATATATACTATGTTAGGGCTGTCCGGTTAAGAGAGAATGTTGGACATTTACCCTAATAAAAAAAAAATTGTAAGTGCTTGAATTGAACTAAAATGCTCCAAAATTCTCCAAATTTTATTTTCCGAAACAAAGGTGAACGGAAATTGTTTTTGCACCCTTTTTCGTGGGCCCGGTAGCTGCTGAGCAGCGCGAGATAGACGTTGCTCTATCCCCTTCTTATTGAACGACAAACGGGGTAGCAGCAACTACCATATTTTGTTAACATCTTTTGGTATGACGCGGCCGGGGATCGAACCCACGACCTATGAAGAGGTCATTCTATCCACTGAGCCAACAAATTGGTTCAATTGGTTCAACTAATAGACCAGTTTACTAACATATTCAAATTCTAAGCATACTTTTTATACAAAGGTTGTTCTTGACAACCTGAAAGCTTGCCTGAGGCTTGCCAGACATAGAAACAACTAATGCATGCAAACTGGATTCCATGTATTGTAGTTCATTTGTAGTTGTTTGAGTACCTTGTTACTATGTTGCCAGGAAAGTAACATGGATAGATTATATTAACTTAGAAAACTGGTCTTTTGAAGAGAATCACAAATTTAAGAAGGTATCTCACTTCGCGGAGACGTCTCCGCAACGGATAAAAAGTATAAGAGACATCTCCGAAACTTTATTCCGTCGCGGAGACGTCTATAGGACGTCTCCGCGACAATTTTCAAAAACTGTCTAATAGCAGTTTCAAAGAACCGTCTCAAAGTAGTTTCCGCGACTCATGAAACGTCTTTTTAAAAATTGTCGCGGAGACGTCTCCGCGAATTGAGATACTACTCTCAGCATGTACTTTAAGACATTCAAGCACAATGAGATGGAGCTAGATGGAATTAGAAATGTATGGTTTGAAACCTTACAACGTACTACAAAACGTCTTATACGATCAAAATTTACCTTAAATTAAACCTTTCTGACATTTAAAGACAGGAATTAAAGTATACTTCAAAGTCGAGAAGAGGTCAGAAACTGAGGTTGATTATTTTTACATATTAATAATTTTTATTGGAAAGGTATTCACGCAGTCATGCACCCTGAGAAGGAATTAAAATATTTTTGTTCCGGTTTAAAACCTTTATCTTACTCTAAAATGGCGTTCGTATCAAGGTACAAAATGTTATATAGATTAAATTCACTTTTAAAACTTTCTGATATTTAGAAAGATCAAAGTTTACTTCGAAGTTGAGAAGAATTTAAAAATTTAAATCAAATATAAATTAAAATATATTTCACCTTTCCTCCCTAAATATGCTCACGTAATAATGTAAGCGCGTGCTACTGAACATGGTTAGAAAAATGCGGGACATCTGGGATACCTACAGTTGTCGGCAAAACTGTTCATACCCCTGACATTTTAAAAGTTTGTAAAAAATTTTACTTTTAAATAAATGAGTTTCGTAAAACTTTATGTGATAATGTGGGAGTTTATTGAACGACAAACGGGGTAGCAGCAAATACCATATTTTGTTAACATCTTTTGGTATGACGCGGCCGGGATCGAACCCACGACCTATGAAGAGGTCATTCTATCCACTGAGCCAACAATTGTTCAATTGGTTCAACTAATAGACCAGTTTACTAACATATTCAAATTCTAAGCATACTTTATACAAAGGTTGTTCTGACAACCTGAAAGCTTGCCTGAGGCTTGCCAGACATAGAAACAACTAATGCATGCAAACTGATTCCATGTATTGTAGTTCATTTGTAGTTGTTTGAGTACCTTGTTACTATGTTGCCAGGAAAGTAACATGGATAGATTATATTAACTTAGAAAACTGGTCTTTGAAGAGAATCACAAATTTAAGAAGGTATCTCACTTCGCGGAGACGTCTCCGCAACGGATAAAAGTATAAGAGACATCTCCGAAACTTTATTCCGTCGCGGAGACGTCTATAGGACGTCTCCGCGACAATTTTCAAAACTGTCTAATAGCAGTTTCAAAGAACCGTCTCAAAGTAGTTTCCGCGACTCATGAAACGTCTTTTAAAAATTGTCGCGGAGACGTCTCCGCGAATTGAGATACTACTCTCAGCATGTACTTTAAGACATTCAAGCACAATGAGATGGAGCTAGATGGAATTAGAAATGTATGGTTTGAAACCTTACAACGTACTACAAAACGTCTTATACGATCAAAATTTACCTTAAATTAACCTTTCTGACATTTAAAGACAGGAATTAAAGTATACTTCAAAGTCGAGAAGAGGTCAGAAAACTGAGGTTGATTATTTTACATATTAATAATTTTTATTGGAAAGGTATTCACGCAGTCATGCACCCTGAGAAGGAATTAAAATATTTTTGTTCCGGTTAAAACCTTTATCTTACTCTAAAATGGCGTTCGTATCAAGGTACAAAATGTTATATAGATTAAATTCACTTTTAAAACTTTCTGATATTTAGAAAGATCAAAGTTTACTTCGAAGTTGAGAAGAATTTAAAAATTTAAATCAAATATAAATTAAAATATATTTCACCTTTCTCCCTAAATATGCTCACGTAATAATGTAAGCGCGTGCTACTGAACATGGTTAGAAAAATGCGGACATCTGGGATACCTACAGTTGTCGGCAAAACTGTTCATACCCCTGACATTTTAAAAGTTTGTAAAAAATTTACTTTTAAATAAATGAGTTTCGTAAAACTTTATGTGATAATGTGGAGTGGTGTGGTGTGGTCGAGTGGATAAGTCGGCGGACTTACGATCACAGGTACGCGGTTCGAATCCCGTCCATACACTAACATCCTTCGGCAAGGTGTCAACCTGCAAATTTGCCGTACTTGACCCAAGTGAGGTGAATGGGTACCGGTAGGAAGAAATTCCTTGAATGCTGTGAGCGCCTTTCGGGGTAGCCTAGCTAAGCCGGGTAATAATAATATGATAATGCGCCTTGAGCACTCTACAGAGTGGATACGTGCGCAATACAATCACATATATTATTATTATTATTAAAGTATGTTACTAACAATTGAGCCATTAGGAAATTTGAAATTTTGATAAATTTGGTATTCTAGGGGTATTTGTTGACAGATTTACTAAAAAAACGCCATGTTCATAATTATTCATACCCATAGGGTGCCAAATCTAATTTCTTATCTAATCATCTCGATTATAATTATTTATTCAAATTTTTACCTAAATAGTTCTTGTGAATGTCCAGAACCACCATTCATATCTTCTGTGGGTTTTGACCAATGCGTCCTCTGGAAAACGTCCAGGCTGTGAAGGTTGCATGGTCTTTGAGCCATTTTGTGAGTCTTCAATTTCCCAGACATATTTCTAAAGGGATTCTTGTCAGGTCATGGAATTTCCTCTCCAGATCATTCATTATGATTGTCTTTGAGACTACTTCTTGAATAACTTGGCCGTATGCTTCTGAACTTCGTCCTGTTGATATGTCCAGTACTGTCCCAGGTAACATTAACAAGTATACTTCTGCAAGTTTTCATGCAGTATTTAATAAAAATGTCTTCACCGGGATGCCTCCTATTCTGAACGAATTCCCAGTGCTACCCGCACTGATAATCCCCATAGCAGTTCTATGTGAATGCAATGTGCTAAAATCAGGACACTGTTCTTTAGATTGAAGGATTCATTTTTTTTTTTTTTTTTTGCCAAATTGAAGAAAGTCCATATCACTCGTAAATTCTAATTTTCTCTTATCATCTTATACAATTATGGCCATAAGTTAAAGTTCTGGTTTAAATAAGCTCAGGAACTGCCCAGAGGCCCCTGCTGGGTCTGACTGCAAAACTGGAGTCTGTATTGGGAAGTGTCTGTACAGATATCCTCTATGCAGTATTTGTTCATTGGCACCTTCATCTCTGGCTGGTCAGTGGTATCCATTCGACTTTGGTCGTGATCTGTGTGTTATTGTAGGCCTCTAGTATACTTATTTGACAATTCAAGGGACATCTTGCACTTTTAGTCTGCCATGGAAGCTTTTTTTCCAAGTGTCTTATATCTGGGGCTCATGAAAGAGCATTTGAGTGTTAATCAGGGTCTAAAAAGTGTGGGAGAGCGGTTATTCTATTTCAATAACATTCATATGAATGTTCCTGAGTGAAAAATCAAATCCTGGCAAGAAACCAATAATTAAGGGTTGGGAAGCTGAAGACTTACAGGATGGCTCAAAGACCATGCGAATTGACTCAGCCTGGAGGTTTTCCAGAGGACAAATGGGCCAGACCCCACAGAAGCCATGAAGAAAGACTATAAACTTTTGCCCAAAATATTTCAGATGGTTATTTAAAGAAAATAATATGTATTTGTGGTTATTTATTTAAAAATTAGACTAGTTACCCCTAGGGTATGAATAATTATGAACATGGCGTTTTTGTAAATCTGTCAACAAAATACCCCTAGAATACCAAATTTTCTCAAAATTCAATTCAAATTCAAATTCTCCTAATTGTTCAATTGTTAGTAACATACTTCAACATAAAGTTTGACGAAACTCATTTATTTAAAAGCAAAATTAAAAAAAATAAAAAATATCAGGGGTATGAACAATTTTGCGGACAACTGTAAATACTTGAAAAGTAAAACATTGGTGTTTGAAATGTTGACATTATTGGTGACATTTATGACAAGACATACCCGCTTCTTACGAAAATTTAGAATATTTCGTTCGTAATTCGGTGTGAAACCTTATAACATACTTTATTAGAGAGGAGGTATTGGAATTAAAGACTTCTCTTAATGCCAAGATTAATTCTTTATCTAAAGTTTCTGACATTTAATTCATTGAGATGAAATGTTACCTCAAGTCACGATGGGATCAGCTGATGAGAAAAAGTGATCTATTAAAAATGTAAATTAATCTTGAAATGTACCTTCTGACGTAATCATGATTTATTCATAAAACGTACGTGCAGACATTAAGTAACAAAAAGTAAAGAAAAATTAAGATTCAAATTTTTCTGTTATAAGTCGCTCAAAGATTCAAGAAAATATCCTGTTATCAATATCCATATCAAAATAATGATCATTACAATAATATGCATGTATTTCTCAATGCGTTTATATTAACCTGTTTGTCTACTGATAATGTGTGGAAATCATAGAGGTACATGTATATTAAAAGTTAAAGTTATACTTTTAGTATACATCTTTAGTGCAAATTCACACCTTTATGTGTGTGTAGCATTCCAGCCAGTCAGTGTACGGAGATCGATCTAACTTGGTCGAGTTTTGCATATCTATAGTGTCTGTAAATTATATCTATCAAGCTAATGCGGCGGTCACAACTCGCCGTACCTTCGACGTGCAACTCCCTACGATGGATTTCGTAGAAAATCGTGCAGCGCAGGTACCTCGGAGGCACGTTGCATGTACGACATGCAGGAAGTTTTTTCAATACCCTTACTACAGGAACGCAGGAATCGCAGTAATGACCCAA
>CALNVZ010002100.1:29725338-29750747 GCA_940671915.1 Paracentrotus lividus | reverse complement strand
AACGACCTGTGCATACATTGCACATGCAACGCAGGCTACGTTGATGGCACGTGCCCCGTAGCCTACGACGAGTTGTGACCGCCGCATTAAGGAGCAGGGATCTGGGGGGCATTTCATCAAAGGACTTGTCAGACATTTTATCCGACAAATTTACTCTCAGCCAATCAGATGCAAGAATTTCAGTAGCTTATAACAGTTTGTCGGATAAAACATCCGACAAGTCCTTCATGAAACGCCCCCAGATCTTTGTACCTTTGGTGACATATCCACTAGTCCAATACCCTGTAACACAAAGACTTACGATCGATAAAAAGTTACGATTTATTTTTTCCTGGTAGCCTCATTATAGACATGGTGCTCCAAAGTTGATGATCTTAATTCTAACTCTAACTCTAATCTTAAAAATATCCTAATTCTAATCCATGACTGTAGCCTACCTGCGATCCAAATTAGGCTAGGCCTACTGAGATAAAATCGATGGTAACTTTTTATCAATCGTAATTCTTTGCGTTACAGGGCACAGGAGACCTATTGATGAAGAGTGGAAAAGAAACATAGATAAATGTCTTTTAGACCCAGCTTTGAAAAACAATAATATGTTAAAATCAATAAAATCAGGTTTATAACTAAGTTAGGTTGAGAATCAGGAAAAAACATTCTTGTGTTTTTTTTTTTAAGATTCTAATCCAATACTGTTAGCCTACCTGCGTCCAAATTAGGCTACCGAGATAAAATCGATCGTAACTTTTTATCAATCGTAAGTCTTGCGTTGCAGGGCACAGGAGACCTATTGATGAAGAGTGGACAAGAAACATAGATAAATGTCTTTTAGAACCAGCTTTTAAAACCAGTTATGTTAAAATCAATAAAATCAGGTTTATAACTAAGTTAGGTAGAGAATCAGGAAAAAACATTTTTTTTTTTTTTTTAAAGATTAATTGGCGATTGATGTTATGTTTAAACAGTGGTGGCCAAAATGGCCATAAACTTGTGTATTAAACATGTAGTCTAAATGCAAAAAAAGTAAAATGCCAATTACATATGCCGATTGTTCAAAGAGTATTTGAGGTAGAAGTATGAAACTTAGCAGGCTTATTTATTCTAATATACCTCAAATATATTCTACTAAGTTTCAGCAAATTTGGTCAAATGTGGAGGGTGGATTCGCCCCCACCCTTGGTGGTGAGATGACCAAAATAACCATGCCCATTGAAGGTTAAGACAATTTTTTTAATTTAATGAAGACACTCCTTGTAAATGTATATTTTTTAAAAGGAAATTTCATGAGCAATTCAAATATGTTTAAATATTAAGGGTCATTTTAACAATGACTTAAATAGGGGCACTGAATTAAAAAATTGGGGCCCTTCAAAAATAATTTAAAAATCCCCACATAAGATGTAACTACTTCACCCTGTGTTGTTATGAATGCCATTTTTGACATCCTCAGGAAATTTCCTTTCAGAATATATATACTTTTGTAGGGAGAGGCTTAAAATGTTAAACGTTATGACACTTTTATCCTGAAAGGGTAAGATTTTTAAATTTTTCAATTGGTGGTTTAAATTAAAAGGGCGACTTGGGGCGAGTTCCCAACGCATGGGGTGGTTATTTAGTTTTTAAAGCATAATGATGATATTCGAAGACATTCCAACCATTTTATAGGTATTTAAATGGTCAACTGAATGAAAATTATTAAAATCATTTAAATATGCTTGGTGTTCTAATAATTTTGGCCACCACTGTATATATATATATACAGTGCGTCCCAAAAAGAACTATACACTTTTGAAATGGCTACCAAATAAAAAAAAAAATATATGGTTCTTGGGGAAAAACTTTAGATATACAGTGTGTTCCTAAAAAAAAAGGTAATCGAAGTTCAAAGGTCAGTCTTTTCAAAAGTATATCGTTTATTCTTGTGATTTGTTTACTAAAATACTAATAACTCAACAGCTTTAATTTAAGACATTGCTACGTCCAAACTGTAATGGGTCACAGAGTTAGGGTCCTTTGAAGGTAATAGGTACAAAACCCATTTTTTCCAAGTTTTTTCGTGTAGGGTATAAACCAACTTTTATAAATTTGTGGTTTCATAGTTTTGGGGGTTTGTGTCACCAAAGTTTCAATGAATGCAATTTCATTGTCAAAGGACCTATCTCAATGGCAATGAGAGGAGTTCGCAATATGAGTCTCTTGAGTCGTGGAGACGTCGTGGTGACGTCTCCTGAGACTTCAGGGCGTCGAGGGAACTAGAACAAAAGTCAAACATGTTCAATCTTTTAGTAGACTTTTTTAAGACGCCAGCAAGTAAAAATTATTAGCCCGTTCATTTTTTTTTAATCGTTAGCAAATTCCTGATACATCTCTGCGACGTCGTGGATTCTTAAAGGACATCGCGGCAACCGTCCGCAAAGATGCCACATAGACTTGCTCGCGTATTAAAGAAGTCTACTAAAAGATTGGACATGTTTGACATTTGTTTGATTTTTCTCGCGACTTCTTGCGAATCAAGAGACGTCGCGGCGACATCTCCGAGACTCCAGAGACTCATGCATAATCGAGAACCATGTCATTGCCAGTGAGATAGGTCCTTAGACAAATGAGATTGCAAATCATTGAAAGTTTGTGTGACAAAACCCCCAAAAATATGAAACCAAAATTTTATAAAAGTTGGTTTCACACCCTAAACTTGGAAAAAAAATGGGTTTTGTACCTATCACCTTCAAAGGACCCTAACTCTGTGGCCCATTACAGTTTGGACGTAATCAATGTCTCAAATTAAAGCTGTTGAGTCTTAGTATTTTAGGAAACAAAAATAAACCATATAATATTGAAATGACTGACTTTTGAACTTCGATTACCTTGTTTTAGGAACACACTTATATAAAGCTCATATCCTCAAGTTATCATTATGACACAAAAATTCCGAAAATAACGCGTTCTACAGTGAGCAATGTCCACTTTTGTGAAGGACACAAAATTAGCATGCGCAGGAATTCGGTATTCATTTATCCCCTTTGTATGGCACGCCATTAGGGATTCAACTTATAATGAAATAAATCGGCCAACAAAGACAAAAACAAACTGAAGTCAAAGCAAACATAATGATATGAAAACAAAACGGTGAAAAATACAATTTTGCATAATATTGATTGTTTATTTCTGACTTTCGGTATATCTGTAACGATTTATTCCATTATTAGCTAAATCCGTAATGGCGTGCCATACAAAGGTATAAATGAATAGCGAATTCCTGCGCAGGCTAATTTTTGTGTCCTTCACAAAATTGGGCATTGCTCACTAAAGAATGCGTTATATCATAATGATAGCTGAGGATATTAGCTTATATACATATTATAAACCTTTCTCCAGGAATCATATATTTCTTATTGGATAGCCACTTGAAAAGTGTATAGTTCTTTTTGGGACGCAATGTATATATATAACGATTCGAGACGTAGGTCTCAAATTCCTTTCATTTACAAACTTTCGGCCAATATAGCCTTCTTCAAAATTTCGTTTCGTCTTATTTGTTAGGCCTGAAGAAGGCCATAATGGCCGAAAGCTTGTAAATAATAGGAATTTGAGAGCTACATCTCGAATCGTCTATCTCATTAATTTCACCTGTACTAAAAAAAGATGAATCACTGCATAGCACGTCTTCAAGGGGCCCAATTTCATTATACAGTA
Organism: Paracentrotus lividus; assembly: GCA_940671915.1. Taxonomy (NCBI): domain Eukaryota; kingdom Metazoa; phylum Echinodermata; class Echinoidea; order Camarodonta; family Echinidae; genus Paracentrotus; species Paracentrotus lividus. The sequence continues at coordinate 29,747,054 of CALNVZ010002100.1, read as the reverse complement.
AATATTGGTAGAAAAATACGCGTCTCATTGGATGTATCATACCACGTGACCTACTTTAAATTTGTTATATTACATATGTACAATATAAACTTTCGGTTTTTGTAGGGTAAAGCCCGTGTTAAATGAATCGAAAGAGTATCGATTCTATCGTTTGCCTTATTGCGCCCGCGCGTAATAACAGTGAAATGTTGCGCACTATATAGCTCATAAATGGCTCATAACAATGAATACGCGGAGAAAGCAACAAAATACGTCACAGTAGCTAAATTTACACCAAATATTTGTCAAACACACATGCCAAAAGTGAATAATCAGCAATATAATTAAATCATGGGGCGTGAAAGTTCTCATCCCGTTGTCAATGCAGGTTGCAATATTCATTATTGGAATGAAATTTCTAGAAGTTTACACTTACTTACTAAAAGCTTTTCTTTTGGTAAACGAATGTCGAGGTAGGCATTTTCCTCGTAGGAGAGTGTTTTGAAATAGTATTTAATGAGTATTTAAAAGCAGTATTAAATTCAAATTTAAATGAGATACTAAATTACTCATAACATATATGTATTTTTTTTGTTGACATTCCTGAAGAAATGAAACCTTCCTTCTGGCAACACTAACTTTGGCCTTCGTAGCACCATCGTTCAACACAGCGCATGCGCAGAGGCATCACAAGAAGATCATGATCGGCAGAGGGCTGGACATGAAGAGCTCCCTCTGTACTCAGATGACAGCCATGATAACCCCTTCACTCTTTATGACGTCGACGGCGATGGTTTCTTGTCTCAAAGAGAGTTCTACACACTACCACTATGCAGAGACCCACCACCATGCGGTAAGTTGAAGGTAGATATATTTGGAAATTAGTCCGCCGCCCCCCCCCCAAAAAAAAATGAAATAAATAAAATAAAAAATAAAAATAAATAAATGAAATAAACAAGTAAATAGATAAATATATGAAGATAAAATTAAATAACAAAAAAAATCGAATAAAATAAATAAATAAATAAATAAACACACAAGTATAAAATATACATGTATTTGTGTTCCCTCCGTCGAAGTTCGAGAAATATTTAAGAGCTTATAATTAATAATTATTTGAACAATTCTTCAATAAATGTGAGAAATGTGAAGGAAACACATATTTTACGCCTTAAAATTGTTCATACTATTGTCGTTTTCTTTTAATAGCAATTTACCTACTGCAATTGTTTCTATTTTTTTTTCCTTTTTTCCTTTTTTCCTTTTTTCGTTTTGTTTCTTGCAATCATCTATAATAGACTTTTAAGACCCAAATGATGACCAAAGGCTAGCAATAAGATGAATTAAAGCCACTTCTAATGAGTCCCAAAGGGCATTATTATTTTTTTTTTTACGTTTACGCATTATTAACCCATGTTATATGGTTTCTTTTGATTATGGAAGAACATTTTTATATTATCACCCCCTCATATTATTTACAGATCTGTCGTTTCTAGCTGAGGAACTCAAGGAAGAACTTAAGACAAATCAAGCTTGGAGGCGGTAGACATTTCTTCTTTTTTTGATGATTTTTTTTTACCAACTGTTTTTAATCGAAAAAGTTCGTATACAGGAAATCAAATATTTAAAGCATGCAACAAAGTTTAAATCTTAGTTGGATGAATTGTACTTTTTGGTATGATAACTCCTTGCGTCCGATAACTAGGGAGGGGTTCAACATTATTAAAAAATTACAAAAACACTGTACACAACTATAGCAATTAATAAAGCAAAGGCAAATGGTCAAATTGTAAAAATTTGAACAAACAACAGAATCCACGCAATTTTGAATTGTTGTTATTTAAAAAAGTACCTTTCTCAACGTGCTTTATGTAAGATTTTGCTTTTACGCGGATTCCACTCAATTACACCCACGCCGGTTCAGGACAACTACCCGTAGATAATTACCTGACCCCAAGACATCTACCATCCAAAATAAGGTTAGGTGTAGGTGGTAGTTTTGGGCGGGTTTAACTGTCCTAGAAACCAAGCAGGCAACAAATGCTCTGTGGTAAATTTAGTTCATCAGATTAATTCATATTTTTCGTGCATGATACATACATCATCATGTATATTCCTATCGCAACCTGACAATAACCAATTTATTTTGGCTGGGGGTAGTTTTATCTCGGAAAACTTTACGGTAGAATGATTTGTAAAGTGAAATGGGCAATTTGCTCCGTAAATGGCAAAAGGCGTATGGAAAATCAAAACAGAGCCCCCAATTTGCTTATAGGACTTAATGCATAACACGAGTTAACGCCTATGGTCAAAAAGTAGGTAGCCCGAAAGTAATAATATACCCAAAATAAATCCAAATGTCCAGTAATGATTTTCGTCAGATTTCAAGACTTTTGACGCATAATTATTATATTTATTTTGTTGCTTAACTTGGTGCGAATTTTTTTTAAAGGGAATACCTTGTTCAAAATATTGTAACGTATTGTCTTAAAACAATTTGTTGTGTCTTAAAACTCTATACAAATTGTATTGGAGTAAGTTAAAATTTATATTTGATATCCTAACGAGTTATATAATTCTCCTGTTAAATAAAACCTCACATTAATTTTTTTTCTTACTTTCGACTTCTGGAAATTCATAACCCCTAAATGATTTTTTGTTTTTGTTTGGTAGGGGAGACCGGGGACAATTGTAACATCTTTTTATTCCAAATTTGACTTATCAACTTTATTATAGCTAAATATTTGCTTAAAACTAAATAAAAACGAATTATGCATATCTTAGCTCGACATATGAATAAGTTTGGGTTAAGTAAAACAATTTAATTTGAATCCATTATCATTTCAAAACAAGAGATCGAGTGTTACAATGGCCCCTGAACACGGGGCAATACTAACTCACCTATGGGGCAATTGTAACGCATGAAATAATGTAACATTTGGTTTTTCTTTATCAAAGCTATGCACTTGACAGATCCAATATTTAAACAACATTAACCACATAAACAAATTACAATAAAACATGACAATGCTTGACTCAATAACATTGTATTTTCCACTTGCTATATGCATGGTATAGGATTACTGCGGCAGTGTACGGGATGTTGCAGCGTCCTGGGGCTAGGTATGGGGCAAAGGTACTTTGCTAACACGTTGTTACAATTGCCCCCGAAGAGGGCGACCATATTTGGAGAGATGTTTTCTATCTTAGCTTAGGTATTTATCGTTGAAAATTTAGTTGAATACAGGCCTAAGAACATAATTTCTAAATAAATATAATACGATACTTCATTTTAGTCTTTATTAGAAAAGGGGTAAGGCGATCGTTGTTAGTGGTCACAACATGCCGTATGTGCATCGTGCTGTCTCCGGTGGATTCCACAGAAAAATTCTTCATCGCACGTAGGCCTACTTTTTTTCCAGACACACACGGAGCTGAGATCGGAGAAGGCAAGACACGCAAGAGGTCTTGCAGTACCTTTTCTATAGCCTCATGGCAACCGTAGCAATTGCAGAAATTGGCCTGTTGTGTCTACTGGAACGTAAGCGACGGGGAAAGCATTGTGCTCCGTCAGTTGTGACCACAGCAAAAAGGATGCTCCTTATCTCAAGATGTAGTCTAATATTGCTTGAATCGTGTATTAATATATTTTCAGACGTTGAATTACATTTTGAAAAATTACCAACTAAAACTTTGTCAAAGAATAAATTAGGTCTTATTATGACTCCAGGTTTGCTTTAAATTGTTTTTTTGTTTGTTTGTTTGTTTGTTTTTTTCTTTTCATTTTTTTAGTATTCACTAAAGAGAAAACATGGTTACCCACCAAAAGAATTCTATATGCAATTATGTACGACCATTTTACGTTTCTTTTCGTTCAACTCACATATTTCATCCTATAGAGCGATTTCACGTGACATCACAAGCAGCCATGTTGGTGGGCAAAACACCGGACCGTAAAAACAATGATTTATCATAGGCTCACGTGTTAAATTAACGCTCTTCAAAAACAGACATTCCAAAATTCTGTCGATGGAAATCGTTTTAATTATCACAGCAAAGTAAAAATTAAGGACTCAGAGTTAAATGACTTATAGAAAATTTTGTCAGCTCAAACAAAAATCAAGAATCCTTGAGCGAGACTATGACAAAAGAGACGACTTTTGTAGGCGTGATTTAGTAGATGTACAAAATTACGAAAAGATTCCTAAAAAATACGCCAAAGTGTCTAATCTTCAACTTACTGGTAAATTATGAAAGAGTAGGACTTATAGCACATATTTATTCATTAAACAGCAACATAAAACCATTTAATGATTTTATATGACCATTTTCCATCAATAAAATGACCTCATCTTTCGTACGCCTTCCAAAAAACCTTGCGTGCATATCATTTACTCGTGTGTACCTTGATGGACATGTTTCATTGTTTAACCCCCAACATGGATGAATGATGACGTCACTGGGAACTCTCTATATAAGAATGCAGTCAACCTTGCTAAGTCGAATAATCTTTTAAGTCGAAAGCTTTACAAGTGGACTTTTCTATATATTCTTTTAATCCTTCATAACGTCGAAACTTAAAGTCAAAGCTACTTTTTAGTCTAATGCGGCGGTCACAACTCGCCGTAGCCTACGGGCACGTGCATGCAACGTAGCCTGCGTTGTATGCACAATGCATGCACAGTTCCTGATTCAACTTCTGCGATTCCTGCGTTTCTGTAGTAAGGGTATTGGAAAAACTTCCTGCACGCTGTTCAGGCAACGTGCCTGCATGGTACCGCGCTGCACGATTTTTTACGAAATCCATCGTAGGAGGATAATCCACCGCATAACTGATTCAACTTAGAGAGGTTGACTGTAATTGACAATCATGGGAGAAGCTTTTTGTTTAAAACATTATAATTTTTTTTTAGTAGGGTGATCTTAAAAGCACGCAGGATGTAATTGACAATATGGTATAGAAGCTTTTGTTTAAAACACTTTAAAACATTTTAAAAGGGTGATCTTAAAAGAACGCAATATGGTCAAGACGTTCATTATAATAAATATGATATTAATGTAATTATACATATTGTGTCGCTGTTCGTTCTTTATTCATTATCTTTCTGCCTCCAAGTGACTCAATACATGTGTCAAAAGATGAATCGTATTGAGTGTTAGCATCGCTTCGTACTTTAACATGATAAACACAGTGGCGGATCCAGGCGGGTCGCAGGGGACGCGCGGCCCTATAATTTGAAAACCGCTCGTTGACTGTACATGTTAAAGTCGGAAAATTTCGGAGGCGCCCCCTATCGGGCCTTGCCCCCCCCTATCCTGAAATCCTGGATCCGCCACTGATAAACACATGAACGTTAAGTATCAAACAGACTGTTGGACATTTTGCTGTATGCGTTGGGTCACAATATGTCGTATAACGTGGAACAATACATACAGTCTGTGTAAAAAAAAATGGTACAGTCGGGGAAAAAAAATCATTTAGGTGTGAAATCTTTTCATATAAGTGTTGTTGTGGTACCAAATAAAGCCAAAAGATTTTTCTTGCTGATGCGCTTTGTCCTGTATAATTTGCTTTGTAAAACAAAGTTATGCTAAGTTTTGTGCGACGAGGAAAATCGAAATTACGCACTTCTATTGTTCTGATGTCTGGAGCGCTGAATTCACGGTCATTAGGCGAAATCGTACACAAAGGCATGGGACGGCGTGCGAAAAATGGATTTTCCTTGATTGTAGAAAATTAGTCATATCTCAAAAATATGCACCAAATGTGATAAAAAAAATTGCAGAAGAAAGAGTGATATTCCTGCTTTATGACAATAATAAACAATACCACGTTGATATTAACCTTCACACTATAAAAAAAAGTTTTCCAACTGTACCATATTTATTTATTTTTTTATACAGACTGAAAAACCGTAGGGCAAATAGTGTCTAATATCTCTCTGAAAATCAAGTTTTGATTTGTGCACCTTGGTATTCATTAACTTCACTTGTACTATTTTGTATTTCATCATGATTAGGCCTAGCGTATTGGTTTAAACTTTGCAAGATTAAACAAGATTATGAAAGGAAGCCGCGTGTAGAATTAAGGAATCTTAAATGTCACGAAAAAGCTCCTTATACAATAGATGTTTTTGTTTTTCTGATCGTTCTGGTCAGAACTCGTTTTAAACTAAATGGAAAATAATTTTGGAAAATAGTTTTGTTGACGTGTGACAGCAGAAATCAAAGATGTTTTAATCTTTTTGTGTTATTTTTTGTTGTTGATATACCAAAGTTATGTTTCAAGGGTCAAAGCTGAGCGCCAAATGTTTTCGAACGTTGCGATTGAGCACTGTTGCCATACAAAACATTATATAGAGAGTCTAGCTAACCATGATAGCCCTTCGTTAATAAACATAATGTTCCCAAAATCTTTGACCAGTTTGGCACCATTTTTTCCTTTTTTGTTTTTAATGAACACCATATTTGTTACCCAAAAAAGCTACTAGGGTTATAATACTTACCCAAGGACCGCAATATACCTTTAAAATTTAGGTCATAAGTAACCAATATCATTTAAATTTTCCCTTAGGAGGAGTAGTTTTCTTCATAGAGACCATCAACATTTTGGATGCAAGAAAGAAAAAAAAAGAGAGAAAAAAAAAGGAGTAAATATTCATAAATGAATGAAAGCGCCGTAAGATATAAAACAACAACAACAACACTACGCGCTCATGCTCCGCAAAGAAGAAACTTACAACAATAAAAAAAAAAAATAAAAAAAATAATAATAATAATAATTAATTGGATCGCATATCAATTCTATTGTAAACTTAAGAGGAAGAGGGCGCTATCACTCTACGCAAATCAAAACGCCGCCATAGACATTTTGTATTTTGCACAGTTTTTCACTTTGTTTTCTTGATTATGGCGAGCAACTACCTTTTCAAAAGAAATGATCAACTTGAATAAGTACGCTAAGAGTCTTTTTTTAAAATAGGAATAACTTACTGCAAAGGGGGAAAAAAGTCTGTCACTTGTGTCAATTCGAAATCCTAATCAGATCAAATTCCTGTACAATATGGCCAATTTTGCTCTCAAAATAGCTCATACGCCACATAATTATCTTCCTGGATAACGCATTTTATTACTGCTTAATGATCAAGCCGTTTTTAAAAGCTTGAATTCTCACTTTCCAGAGATGGTAAATTCATTTCGATTGGTTAGAAAAGTCCTGTCACTTTGAACATTATCACAATAGAATCTTACTCATGGGTTCGCATATCAATGTATATCGCATGTGGACGGCGTCTTCGCAAGAGGTGACAAGATCACTACTTATATCAATAATCGTTTGGAACATCAATCTATGTGAAATAAAGATTCTGATTAAACTTCATCACATAATGTTTTAAGCTTGCCAAATGTGTATTTCCTCCATCTGGTCTGGAGAATCTATTAACTAACAACATGATAAAAGTTCATTAATTTCTTTCACTCCATGTACAGTAGATTGCTGAACCGACGGATAATACCATTCCAGCTGCAGGGAATCTTCTTAAGCGAGTTTTTGTGAGCTAATTTATTATTGCAGCCAGCTGTATAGATTTCTACGTTGTCAGTCGTATTTCCAACGTCGCTTCGTTGCGTCTGGCCTCTTAGATAATGGACGCGCCTTGTTTAATTACGATATAATGCCGCACATGGGTATACGTTAACTTTACATTTTACATAGAGTGGAATTGATATGCAGCAAAAACCATGGTACAATTTACCCTGTCAGGCAAAAATTACTATGATAATCCACTATTGACTGCTTAGCGAGAATGGTCAACAAGAAAGAGCGACAAAAGTAAAATGAAATAGAGAGACACACAAAGAAGGAGAGAGTCGGAAATTAAAAACGTAGAATAAGTAAAATACATACACAGCAAGACTTATTGCAGGGGTTAGTGGTACCTACTGTCACACAGACATTTACGTATAGATACGTTTGTGTTGTTTTAATCTTATTTCATCTTCTATTCTGTCATTTCTTATGTATTTCTTTGTTTTATTAGATAAACGAAATTATCACTATTTCCACTGCTGACTATGACGGGTAGGCATCCATTGGGATCCGCTGAAAAGAAAATAAATTTTGGACGCGACCGGACGTAACTATACGTAAGTGTCTGTGTGACTGTAGCATTAGATTTGCAGCAACTTTTCGCGTCCTCTGTATTTATACAAAAAAAGTGTCACTGTCCTTCCATAATTATACAGTGCGTCCCAGAAAAAAAGAAAACCCAACTTTGAGAGCCTCATATCAAAATAGTAAATCTTTTGTGACCTTCATATTCATTTCATACAAAAATGTAACTCATAGGCCTATTGTGTTCAATGGTACCAACTTTATAATTGTGTTCTGTCAGGTGACTGAGCACTTGGGCTTTAAAAAACAAGTGCCAAAATTGCCTTGTACCAAGTTTGGGCAACCCTTGCATAACAAAATTCCAAAAATCTAATGAATGGACTTAAGGGGGCTTACATTAAACAAACAATACATCATTAGAAAAACAATGGTTTCTTCTACCAAAACTTGGTAAAAGGGGACTTTGACAACGGTTTTTAAAAGTGCTCAGTCGACCATGACATCACAGGTAATCTTTCACGTTAAAAAATAAAAATCGATAAATAATGTCACAAAGTTATAGGGCGTCATCCCGATAGTTCGCGGGTCCGTTAGTCCGCGAAATTTTTTTTTTTCGGAAGCGGTCGCCGTCGATAACGTTGGGAAATAAATTCTTCATTAAATAAAGACGGAACGAAAACAATTGTGGAATGAATTATTTGGTGATGGACTGTTTAATGGCCCGATTTTATAAGCGAAACTAATTCTTTATCAGTAGAAGTCGCCGTTGATAATTTTGTGAAATAAATTCTTCGAAAATCAAAATTAAACAGCAGAAGCTGTTAAATAATGGCAACCCCTCCCCCCCCCCAAAAAAAAAAAACCTATCTGGAGATTATTCACGGGTGACCAAAACACAGTCCCCAACATTCTTAATCCATTTGCTCTGGCAGTTACAATAGCTCAGATAAAATCAAAATCAAGATGCTTGATCCACGCCACTTCTTGATGCAACACATACACATGACTTGTATCGATCCTCCGATGAGTCTTTTATTGCATAATATCCTATCATTTTTAAATTACAACACCGTCTTTGATACTAAATTGAGTATATTTCATTTTTTCGGACTAACGAACCGTACTTCATTTTCGGACTAACGAAACGTACTTAATTTTCGGATTAGCGAACTTTTGTCTATTTTCGGAATAAGGAACCTTATTCTATTTTCGGAATAAGGAACCTTATTCTATTTTCGGAATAACGAACATTTTCTATTTTCGGAATAACGAACTTTATTCTATTTTCGGAATAACGAACCTTTTTTATTTTCGAAATCACGAACCATATTCTATTTTCGGAATAACGAACCTTTTCTATTTTCGGATTAACGAAACTTCGGAATAACGAACACCCCCCCCCCCCCCCCCCCCCCGCGGACTATCGGACCCGTGGACTAACGGACCCGCGGACTATCGGGCTGTAGCCGTTATAGGCCTACAATTTGTATATGAAGCTCCCAAACGTGGGTTTACTTTTTCTGGGACGCGCTGTATAGAAGTTACCAACTAAGGCCCAGAGAAGCAACAATTCAAACTTGCGGTCAAATCGAATGTTAATCCGATATTTGCGATTTCTTTCGAACTTTTCCAAATCATAATAAATGCAATGACTATAAAATCACTTTGAAATTTCTGGACGGCCATTCCTCCTACAAAGCTAGACGTGATCATTGCCTACCATACCAGGAAGTCCAAACTGGGCCTGGAAATGACGATGATGAAATTGGAGAGCTCATAACGTTCGTTTAATCTCCACCGTTTTTTATTTCACATCTTATGTATTTGATCGGAAGGGGGAATGCAATAATCCATCGAGGGCGCCTTGATGCAATATTGACCTTTTTGCTTCTTATTTTCCCTGCTTGATTGAAAATAAATAACTTTTCTAGATTGATCATGTTTCACCCCGTCCATGATCTCGGTGGTGGTTCTTTTTCGATGAGGATCGACTCCGTGGAACTGGAGTCCGTGGGCAGGAGGGATTTCAATAATAATTTTGAAATCATGATGATCAATGCATGGTCATAAAACATTGGCATAATATTAAAAGAACAATATTATATTTGTTTTGAGTGACGCATGGCTTAGCCTTGTTTGTTTTAAACTATATCCTTCGATTACGTACGCCCATGTCACTGATGCAAACGTCCTTCTTTGCAATTAATTGGATTTAACAAAATCATATTAAAATAAATAAGTTTATTTAATTCAAAATAATGCAAGAAAGAAAACATTCATACTATACACGGCATATTGCATTCATGGTAGTAGTATTTCAAATCTACTTTTGTGACTGTCGCTTCAAGCATGCCAAGAGTCATTTTTTTTTTTTAATGTTCTGCTTCCAAGGTATGACAGAATATACCCCCCCAAAAAACATTCATTTGTCTAAAAACTTATTCTAAAATTAAAACTTTTGCCTGGTCAGCGACGTAAATTCCCCCTCCGACGGGAAAGTACGTGTAAAACAAGTAGGCCTAACAAAATTGGCAACTAAGATTTCATGTTTCCCTAAAACTCTGGCCGGATCTCTCATTTGGTCATATTCAAACGTGAGTGACACGACATTTGGACTGATAGAAAGGCGCATATCTTTGCACCTGTAGGTTTTGAATGGATCATGACTACCATATTATGTATAATGTAGGAGTGGCATGTGTCATTACCAGTTGGATTTGAATTTTACAATTGGTCCTGGAAATTATGATTAAAAAGCAATGCGTGAGTGACACGACAGAAAAAAAGACATGGGTTTCTGACCATCATTGGTTATGGTTGGATTTGTGCCCAAGTTGATCTCTAAGGGTACGGTATTATGTATATGAATAGTGTACCTCTCTGACATTTATTGTGTTTATCAATCATTCCCTCTCTGTGGAAAATGGTCCACCTCTATGTGTCGTGAGTGACACGACATCCAAAATGTGAGTGACACGACCAGTGCCAATTCAGTGTAACAATTCAAGTAAATAACTAGATCGAAATTACCTGTGTGTATATGCCATGTTAGAGTAGTCCATGATAATTACCTAAAGCAAAAGAAAAAAAAAATCTAAAAAAGTGACTAGATATAAGGATAAGAGGCACTTAAAGCACCATATGTGCAAATTCCTGTTTGATCAATTATTCAGCGTAAGAAAACTGAATCACATAATGTTTGAACTTAAATAATTGGTTGTATTGTAAAGAAGCCTTTGTGTTGATTTCAGATCCTAATTTGCATTTTCAAAGGCACAGCGCCACATTAAAATTTTAGCTAAATGTCCCACTTAGTTTGAATATAACCATTTATAATAACGCTGACGTATAACATGTTCTTGTATAACTAAAAAAGAGGGGAAAAGAAGAAAGGATTAATAAAAAAAATTTCATTGCAATGTCAGTAAAAATTATTTAACCACTTGACTGCAGCATGGTGCTAATTGCACAGTACTTGTATAACCAGCGTGGTGCTGGCGCAGTCAGAGCAGACAAAGCTCAGACAATAGCATGATCACGTAATATAACATGGTAAGCAGTCAAGTGGTTACAGGAGAAGTCGTGCCGTTTTCTATCAATTTACTCAGCTACACGATTGTATTGAATTATACAATATACATATCTGGACCCAAAAAAAGCATATCTTTATGAAAAAATCTTAATGAGAGTGGAGAATAACAATGGGTACAAAAATATATTCTTATATTCTCTATGAATTCGGTGGCATAAAAAAGGCAGGGGATATTCAGTTAAAGGCTGGGTTACACCGGAACCGAACACGTACGTTCCTCGCCTATTGGTTGTGTGTTCTCTTGGCGTGGGACGACATCAGTTTTAGTTTGAGGTGCGCGCGCACGTTAGTTTTCGTGTGCAACGCGTAATGTTTTTCGCAAGCAATTGAAACGAGTTGGACAGCAAAATTAAAAAAAAATCACCGAAATACACCAAAAGCGGCAAAATGGTGCATATGCATCTTGAATTTGGAGATTGGTGTATCAAATAAATTGATTCAACAAACAATTGGGAATTATTTCGCTCAGTTATTTATGCATTTTGGAAGCCTGATCAAAACGAAAAATTTTTGGGTTATAAAAACATAGTTTTTCAATATCTCTATATTTTCGGTATTTTGAAAAAAATATGAAACGTTAATTAGAAGTTACCTGAACCGATACCGTTGTTCACTTAAGAAGATAGTTTTTTTTTTTTTACTTGGAGACACATCCTGGAATATCACATGTGAAACCCACGTGAAATATTACCAAACACCGGAATGGAACTGGAAAACTTGGCCGATAGTCGCGGCGATATAGCCTCTCGACGCACGCTGACATTTATTTTCTGCGAGTTTCAATACAAAATTAATTGTTTTTTCCTGTTTACTGCAGCATTAATCCAACGAAACATAAACATACACTGTATTTTCACACTCCAAATTTTCATTTCGATGATTGATATAAAAGTCAAAATCATAAATAAACGATTGACATACTGATGAAAATATACTTGTTACGAATCTATGGTTTTATTTGTAAAAAAGAGAAGATTTTACCTGATTTCAAAGGGGCGTCCCTAAGTAAAAAAAAACTATCCTTCTTAAGCCAACGACGGTATCGGTTCAGGTATTTTCTAATTAACATTTCATATTTTTTTTCCCAATATCAAAAAGGGAAGAGATCTTGAAAAAGTATGATTTTATAAAAGCACATATGATGTCTATATGTGGTTTAGTAAAAAAAGAAATCGTCATTTTGAGCACTCTTAAAAGTGACCATAGAAACGCCAAATTGTGTGTTTAATTGGTATATTTCAAACACCAATATCCAAAATAGAGGTGTATATTCACAACGTTGTCGCTTTTGCGTTATTTCTGTGGATTTTGTTACTATTTTGTTTTCGGTGTCATTTCGTTGCATGAAAAAAAAAAAAAACACGAACATAAATGAACGAACCCTTCGTTCCACAGAGGGGCGTAGACAGCGGGGGGATGAGGGGGGATGCATCCCCCAACTCAAAAGGTGGGGGATGGCATGTACAATCATCCCCCCCCCCACTTTTCACGGGTGATATGTATATTTTTTAAAGGCTGAAATGGGCCTTGCACACTCCTTTTTCTTCCACGGAGCTCTAAAAATTTTCGCTCGCGCTTCGCGTTCGCATATTATTATTATTATCGCGCTTGCTTAGAGGATATAAAAAGTTGGCACATAAACCCTTCTGGTACGACATGTTTGTTTAATTTCTTATTTTTATTATGCAAGCCTTGTTTGCTGAGGTAATTCGGCGCAACCCCCAAAAAACACCTCTCGTTTACCTCAAAATTATCCACTCGCGCTACTCGCTCGCCTAGAAATTGTACATTTGTTAAGGAAATTAGGCGCGCAACCCCTTAAATCGGCCCTTTTGGGTCCTTTATGTGTGTATAGATTTAAAAAAAACAACTCTTGTTACCTCAAAATTTTCCGCTCGCTCTGGAATCGTATATTTTGCTGAGGAAAGTCGATACAAATCCCCAAATCGGCCTTTTTTGCCCCTTCTTGTGTGTATAATATACAAAGAAAACACACAAAGCCGCGTCTCGTTTACTTCCAAATTTTCCCGCTTCGCGCTTCGCGCTCCCCACAATATATATATGTTCAGAGGAATTCGGCTTACCCCCCCCCCCCCGCCAGCGACATTTTTCCCCTTTTTTTGGTGTGTATATATATACAAAAACACCTTTCTTTTTACCTCAAAATTTTGGGCAATATGAGTCTCTGGACCACGAATCATTCCCCCCCCCACATTCGAGGACCTGTCTACGCCACTGGTTCCACAAGATGACAATAGACCTCGATGGTCACAACACAACTTGCATCTATCTACGACTTTCTATTGTATGGCGTGGAGAGTTGAACGTTTCACTTAAGACGTGATGTGACAATAGAAATCCAAACATGTGACCACCGCACAATATGGCTGCGCCCGCCAAGATCCAAGGAGGAACGTACGTGCGAATCAGCTGCGAATCCATCCGAATACACGTATTCGGTGGATTCGGGAGCATTCTGTTCTCCCTCCCAGAATGGGTGAAAATTCGGAGGGATTCTGGAACATTCGTAGAGTGATTCGGCTCGTTTTGAAATGTTCAAAACCATCCGAATACCCTCCAAATTACTCCCGAATGTGGCCCCGACAAATTCCATTCGGGCCACATTCGGGTTTTTATTCGGATGAAATTAGGTTGGATTCGTGCTCTGACTCGGGATCTATTCGGGCCCTATTCGTCTCTGATTTGGGGAGCTCCCCGAATCAGAGACGAATAGGTCCGAATCCACCGAATCCATCCGATTCAGGCCATACTCGGGAGAATTCGGCTCCGGTGTAACCCAGCCTTAAGCCATGGTTACACCAGAACCAAATTCTACCGAATAAATTTGGAACGATTCTGCCCGAATATTCCTGAGTCGGATGGATTCGGTCGATTCGGAATCTATTCGTCTCTCATTCGGGAAGCTCCCCGAATACAGAGACGAATAGGTCCAGAATAGGTCCCGAATGTGGTATGAGTGCACCGATTACAGCCGAATAGAGCCGAATGGTGACGAGAATCGGTACGAAAAATGGTAGAATGCACCGAATACGTTACCGAATTTCCCGAACACGTTCCAGAATCGGGCCAAAATCGGACCCGAATATGACCGGAATAAATCAGAGGCTAGAGATACGGCCGTTATCCCACTAATGATACGAATAGGTCCGAATCTGCCCAGAATATTCCGAATGCCTCCCCGAATCCAACCGAATTCTATCCGAATACATCCTGAATGTGGCCCGAATGAAATTTGTCGGGTCCACATTCGGGAGTGTTTTGGAGGTATTCGGATGGTTTTGAACATTTCAAAACGAGCCGAATCCCTCCGATTTTTTTTTCTCATTTTGGGAGGCAGAACAGAATGTTTCCGAATACGTGTATTCGGGTGGATTCGCAGCTGATTCGGTTCCGGTGTAACCCAGGCTTTAAAGACAACTGATAGTTTCTAAGATTTTTTGGGGGACGGGGGATGAGGTGAGGGGTTTGTGCAGCTGGTGTAGGTTGCGTAATCCTAATATATACTATGCCGAAAACTTATACCAGATTACGATCTTCTTACTGCAACAACCCTCAAAAATAGAAATCACTTGTCTTAAACCAAGCGGAAGACCTGGAATCGTTTCAAAAAGAAAATCGATAAGCTCGCCTGGAGAATTGTGACATTTACTTGCTACAAAGGACGGCCGGAAGGTTCTGCTTTTTCATCATTAGCCTCCATTTTCAAGCCTATTTTTCATGTCATGTATTCAACAACAGCACATGAATAGACACGTGTTACTATAGGCGTGTCACCACATGCCATGTCTTGACATTTCAATAGCGAAACAGTTTCATTATTTTTAAATATGGACAGCTTTTTATTTATATTTTTAGTCATGATAATAACAATGTGATTTAAATCCAACCGCCAAATCCACCATGCAATGAGTTCGTTTATTTCTATATTTTTTCACGTACAAAAATAAATAAAATTATGAATATTATTCATTTCTCGAAACAACCATATATACATCCATTGTTTCTTTAACCACAAAGAGCTGATTCATTGTGAATTGTGTAATGCCTGTTTCTGTCAAATAACAAAGTTTTCATGCACTCCCACAAGAAAGTTTTAATTTTAATTTTTATTTTTTTATATAAGTGATGCACATTAAAAGCATTTGTGTAATTTGAAAACAATCATCCTGTTAAAATTACAACTGAGTATAGGGTTATTATTTACATGCTAAAATATTTCAGACACATATGTCAAGGTCATTTTTACATAATAAGCGATAGCAGTAGGCCAATATTCACATAATTCAACCCATTATCCCCTCACGTGCTTCACAATGACAAAGCATATACATACCACGCCAAAATCACGATTATGAGATTTCATATTTTCTTATTTTCTTTTGAATTATCTGCAAACAATTTATTTTCATTTAGAGCCATGTCAAGTCCACTCAATCAAACGTCTTAGGTTTGGATCAACCGCCAGGAGGTCACGAAAGATGATATAATATCCAAGGAAACTCGCCTTATTGTTAGGTGAGAACCAGAAAGATATAAATTCATATTATCCCAAATGCTGCTTACATCCTTCTAGCTACCTATAGACGTTATCTTTCTAGGCAAAATATGGTTTCAGGGCAAAAATCTTTCATGCAAATATATCTGTATATGAACATGTAGATATTAGATATAACAATGAAACAGAGTTCCTATTGAAATGAAAAAAAAAAAAAAAAAAAAAGATAGAAATGTAATGTTTGACTCTCCATAAATAAAAGATTCTTTTTTTGTCTTTTACGGAGCCAGAAATTCTATTTTTTTCCCTTCCAAATTATGGGAGGGAATGGAGGCGGTAGAATCAAACAAATGTAAATGAAACAAACAATGTTACCTACTCATTACAGTACACGACATGCATTTAATATAAAGTATAAGGCTGTGTGTAAATGATCAAAACATAAATAAATGTTGGTTGGAAGATCGAACTATGTATATAGTTCAGCGCAACGAAAAAAAAAATTTGCTTTTTACTGACCACAGCGGAAAGCTAAATGTTATCAGAAAGTTATTTTATATTGATTAAGAAAATCTATCATTTTTTTTTTAATTATCAGCAAAACAAAGTAGTTTGGGAACCAATTATTAAACTCGGATACATATATTCAGATTACACTGCGCTGGCGTTGAAATTGTGTTTATATATATGTTAGTTAATTTAATTAGTTAATTGTCTCCTTTTTGTTCTTCAGATTTAATAAAAAAACTAAAAAAGTTATTAAAAAACAAAACAATTATAACAGTTTCATTGACCAAGATTGCACAGCAGTTATTGTATTCTGCTTATAAACATTTTTTCGATAAAAACGGTCATGGATGAATGAGCACTTGAGCTTTTAAAGACCTTTGTCAAAATTCTCTTGTACCAAGTTTTGGCAGAAGATATCCCAGCTTTTTATTCATTCATTCATTTTTTGAATTAAACTCTCCTGAGTCCATACATTAGGGGGAAAAAGGTTACGTGGACTACTGAAATGCAGAAGGTTGCTTTTGCCCCAACTCGGTACAAGGCAATTTCGACTCTTTGCATCATTTAACATGATATGAGTTGTTCTTTTATATGAAATAAATATTAATGTCACAGAAGTGAAATTTAATATTAAATTCTTAAATCTGGGATTACTTTTTTTTTTCTGGGGAGCTCTACACTGTTAAAACGCTGTGTAAAAAAAGTGTTGTTAAAAAAAAAAAGTTGTGTAAGATTCTTAACAACAGTTGATTGAACTTTAAACAACAGGTGTTGTGTAATGACTTTACACAAGAGTTGGTATATGGTAAACAGCTGGTGTGTAAAGTTTTAAACAAGGTGAGTAGTTTCTTTTCTTTTCACAAAATTTACGTGAGTATTCCAACTGAGTGAACACAAATCATCAGGATTATCTGAAGTATAGTAGTATATACAAGTATCATCAGCATACATAGAAACTGTGTTATATCTTAAGGAAGTGTGGCCATATATCTTGACTGGGGATGCAAAGGTCGTGAGTTCGATACCCGGCACCAGTACTTTTTTTTGTAAATTTTAAACAACTTTCTTGAAACAAGTATGTTGTTTAAACTTATTTTAAACAACATTTGTGTAAGATTTGAAACCTTTCCCAACTCTCTGCAACTTAAGGTATCCTAACGTAATGTTAACCCAGGGTGATAACTGTGTGTAATCTTTCAGAGCTCCCCAAGTGACATGGAGCGAGCCGGGAACGTCATATCGGGCAATTTTAGCGAAATTACGTACATCCCTTTGTCTTTGCAAACGAAATATATAAAAGTGTAAACAACAGTTAATTAAAGTTTAAACAACAGGTGTTGTGTAATGACACAAGAGTTGGATGGTTCCTAATAGTAAACAGTGGTTGTGTAAAGTTTTAAACAAGTTGTGTAGGTTTTTTTTCTTACACAGCGTTTTAACAGTGTATAGGCCTATAGCTTTATTAGCATAATCTCTACTCTACATTGATACAGCAAAATAACCCTTGCTTTCGCAGTGCTGCACTCAACCCAGGTGAAAGTGCTTGAATTTCACGCTGAACAAAATTAAAGATGGGAGTGGGACTCAAATCTGCGACCCTCTGATTAAAAGACGAGAGCCAGAACCACCACACCACGGAGATACCACTGACCCATCTCTGAGTCATCGAGCCTTATATTTCAAGAAGGTTGGCCGAATCAACATGAACTGGTTTACTCAGGGGTTTGAATCCGTTAGTGCATAGCAACATGAGTGCAAAATATGAGAAAGGTATGGATAATTAGACCAAGACACTTAAACAGCTTCTCTCATCGATTCAAAACAAAGGTGTCTACACTTTAATGGCGGTAATAATATCGAGCACTTCATTTTCAATTACTACCATCTTATATAGAAAGTACGTGCGTCCGTTATACGATATAATGCGTGTAAACAAGAACATCCTTTTGAAGAGTTATTGGGGGAAAATGATCTTTGTTCGGGATAAGCCTACTTAAAGCTCCAGATAATAGGTGCTACTTAATGGCGCGATTGAAATCACCCTAAACTGACCCTCCACGGAGAATATGCATCTGCAATCTTTTCAAAAGAAGGAAAGAAAATCATAATAATCTAATGTTGTTGATAAGGGACGTCGTCAGAATATTTTATTAGATATTGAGTTATCGGAAATTCGTCTCAAACACCTTTAGCTATTACAGTACAGATATACAAACATGAGAGCTCCAACTTTTAAATAAACACAACACAAAAAGAAAGTTCCACCTATTTCAAATATCAATAATTTTTTAACCAGGAGGAGTTAAAAAAAATGTAATTGTATGTCCATGAAGGGAATGTAATTAGGATGCCAGCGGAGCGAATTTTCAGGAAAAATCATCAAGTCATCTTTCGGTGAGCAATGTTTAAATGCAAAAATGTCATATTTTGAAGCTTAAAACATACGGAAAAGAAATTTGCGTAAAATTTCACGGTTGAGTGAGCATGCAGCAAAAAATGCCCCATCTGTGATTTTTACTTCTTTGTCAGAGTAAATTTAATCAAATATGATGGGATTCATGTCTAGGAACAGTTTTTTTTAAACTTTTGCAAACAACTTACATCAATTCACGGTTGGAATGAACACCATTAAATACCATGTAAAAAACACAAAGTAAGTACTCTTTCCATTTTTTACAATAAAAATCATGTTAATATCCGGTGTTGTTTTGTTTTTTATGATTGGTGCAAATATGATCCTATTGCATTTATTAAAAAGAAATCATGCTTCAATGAGCACGTGACACTGGAAAAGCTGTTTTTTTTTTTAATTCAGAGACTAAAATGAAATTGCTTATTTTTTTTTTGCCTTAACTATATCAATTCGTTTGAAGTATTCATTTGATTTCATTTTCGCCAAAAATCCCGATGTTTCATGCTTAGTGAACACAAGATATGAAAAAAAAAACCATGGAAAAAGTTACGGCCCTGGCACGGCTCAAAAGCACGTCCTTATTCTTAATTTGGCCTAAGTTCCTGTTAGTTTAATGACCTCTTAAAGTTTTTGTGCAAGTTTCAAGAATTAACTCACAGTATAACGAACCAAAAATTGACAATGAAAATGGGGCAATATTTGATTTTTGGTAAAACTATAGGTACATAAAGTCAATGGGGGAGAAATCGATATTCAACAAAAGTCAAATATTTCCCATTTTCTCAACCCCCACCCCTGTATACTTTTGGCGGCCATATCTCGGGGCTTCAAGAAGAGCAAAATCACTTTCACTGGACATGCAATGAACCAATTGTGTTGCTATGTTAGCGCAAACATTTTCATTTGTTAGGCATACTTGAAGCCCCTCCCCCCCAAAAAAAAAAAAAAAAAAAAAAAAAATCATAAATAAAGTTAAAAATTACCAATAAAGCAGCACCCAAACTGAAAAGGCCAATTTTGTGATATAAACGAAGTCTTAAAGCTCATGTATATTTTGGGAGAACAAATTTTTTGTTTACTTCCATAGTAGAATGATATGAATTAATACCTCAAATAACCTGCTGTACAAAAAATGATTTGTTAAAAAATCCACTCAAGACCTGAATTTAGCAACAAAACTGTGTAAATCGATCTGTTGAGTGGCCATGCCTAAACAAATGACACTGGAGAGAGTGCAACGTGCAGTGGTTTGTGTGCAAAGTATATGCTATTGATTCACAGACTGATACACACAGAATGCACACATACCCCATACCAGTCAGCAGTGGTGTGGCATGCCCAGAGCTCTGGGTGAGAGTGAAGAAGTATGGTCTCATTTGATGAAACATCTCCCATGTTTATGCTAACTATAACATATCATGGAAAGACATGCTTGGTTCATGTTATATCGCTTGTTCATGTATTGATATGTCATCGGAACAATAAAAAACTATTGTGCAAACTGGATTCCTTTAAAAGTCGATTATCTGATAACAGCTTGGATACTCGTTACATGTAAGATTGAAAGGTCTTTGAATATTTTAGAAAACCGGCCTAGTATAACTAAACAATTTGTCACTCTGCTTTGGGGCCCGTTTCTCGAAACCGCATAATTCTAAGTTCTTGGACAACCCCATAGGAACACGTGTTGTAAAATTAACACGCGTTTCAATTGGGATGTCCACGAACTTAGACTTATGAGGGTTTGGAGGAAAACGGTCCCTGGTTCGTGAAGTTGTACAGAGAGGTCGCGGCTATAGGCCTACATCAATCACAGTGGTTATTCATGACTTGAACAGGAATTACAAAGACTCCATACGACACAATTAAGCTTGTGTTTATGTTTCAAATTCAAACCAGAACAATGCCCACGAAGCAGTTCCTGTCACAAAAGGTAGGTCTTACTCCCTCATTTAAATACGTTATTTTATGTTGTTTCTTTATGTTCTATACAGTCTGTGTCAATAAAATGGTACAGTTGGAAAACATTTTTTTATAGTGTGAAGGTTAATATCAACGTCGTATTTTTGTTATTTTCATAAAGCAGGAATATCACTCCTTCTTTGCAATTTTTTTCATCACCATTTGGTGCAGCATTTTGAAGATATGACTAATTTTCTACAATCAAGGATAATCCATTTTTCGCACGCCGTCCCATGCCTTTGTGTACGATTTCGCATAATGACCGTGAATCAGCGCTCCAGAACAATAGAAGTGCGTATTTCGATTTGTTCCTCGTCGCACAAAATTGATTCTTCTGTTTACAAAAACAAATTATACAGAACAAAGCGCATCATCAATGCTTATGGTGCATTTCAGATATCTTATTCGAACGCCAATTGACACGGAGATAAGGTACATTATTTTGATAATTGTTTTACCCATGCCTCGTTCATGTAGGCTATGACGTACATGTTTATAAGTACATTTTTTATAATGTTTCAAACATAATTCGTGCTTCAAATTTGCTTTTCACATGATCTTCGTTTAGGAAACTCATAAAACAGCTAGCGGCCGTGCACTACGTCCAGATTTTAACACTCACTGTGCA
>CALNVZ010002100.1:29698269-29717674 GCA_940671915.1 Paracentrotus lividus | reverse complement strand
CTTCTAAGCATCATTATTAATAACCATCAGGTTTTATTATTCATGTTAACGCATGCAAATGATGGACATGGAGTTCATCCTCTTTATCAAAACAGGAATATTCAGTAATATGTACATATGCATGATCTTGACTCTGGCTGACAATGGATCTGGATTAAATGGAAGATTCTCAATCATGTGAGATATACCGCCCTTCAGGGATAAACTGAGATACAATGGGTAAATAGTAACTTAAACTAAAATTGTTGATTGTTATAGTACTTTTATTTTCTCATGAATTAGGATTTATTGTAGATGATATTATAAGTGCAATTTTCTTAATTTGCCTGTAATTATTGATGTGTGTCTTGTGCCCCTCGAGTTTTGATTACCACTTTGCTGTAGACCTTCCTAGGTCACATGTCAAGGGTCGCGATCTGAATAGATTTTGGACTATACTAAGTCAAGGGTCAAAGGTCCAGGGTTCAATAAGAAATAAAATGTATTGATCTCGTAATTTCCATATCTAAAAAAAAAAAAAAACTACTTGTATATAACTCGAGCATGTATGGCTACGTATCCCAAGGGAAAGACGCTTCGGTTACATTTTGGTGGTAGGCTCTTGGTCTCATGTGAAGGTACAGAATTCAACTAAGATTCAAAGTGAAATCTGATGTAGATTTATGGATTTGTCAAATCTATGCTCAAACATATACAGCCGCTATTGTCCAGACAATTGGGCCATTCTTTTCCAAATTGCGGTAGCGCGATCGATCTTCATTCAGCGGCTCGTGTATCGATAAAAGTTTGGAATTCACCGCATGGTGCTTGTGGTGGAGATCACACTATTATTACTGTAAGAGAACCGTCCGTGCTGCACCGCGCTCCCCGTAGACCCCGCACGCTGTAGCACTTGCGTTTGCAATTGCAAAGGCTTTTTTCCCGCCGCGTGGCCGGCGCCGCGACCCGGGGATGCAGGAGGCCGGGTCCCATGGGCGGATCGCGACCTTCGTTTTTCTTCGACGAGCTCGCAGTTGACGCAGGGGACGATTCCCTGGACGACGAATTCCATTGGCTTCGCGTGCTCTTAAGGACGAGAGCGAAAACAAGCAGACGACGGAAGAGTGTCCGTCGAGAAGTGTCCCTGTCATCCTTTCAAGACTGGACCAAGTATTTCACGCTCGTCAACGCCTTTCATAGCAAGCCGTGTGCCAACGCGTTTGTCACTCCGATGACGAAATAAGAAAACGTTCTGGACGTTAGTCTTTCATCTGATTGGGCATCGAGCTTTCTGGGTTCTGAGTTAATTTCGATAAGGGGAATTAATGTACTGCGATATCATTTTCGAAAGTAAAACTCGATTGTATCAGTGATTGTGATAGCAATCGAATTGGTAATATTTGAGCAACATCTTTTCGAAATGCGACACTTTTAAGCAGTATTTTTGAAAGAACGGGTCCAATTTTTTATTTATTTCCGTGATCAGATAAGATAATGCAGATGAACACACTGTCCTCGTGGCCTTTGTTTATTCTTGGGATATACAACTATAGCTTCTTGGCTGCGACGGAGCCCGGCGCTGTCGTAGGGGCATTTCGGATTTAAAGTTATTATAGAGTGTTAATCTGACTCATTATTTTATGATTTTGTTGAAAATCAATAAAGGGTGTATTTTTTTAATGTTAAGAAGAGCAAAATTCACAACTCAAATGAAAACATTACATAAAATTCATGTGGTTTTTAGATCTAAAGGGCTTTGTCTGAAATAAAGATTGTTCTACAAGGATAGAAACAAGGTATAGTATTGAAAATTTGGGTATAATCGGATTGCATGAGGGAGAGATGGAAATAATGTTTGGTGGTAATTTTTTTGTTAGATTTTGGATAAGTAAAGATGGGCACATGTGAATCGCCCCGCCTAAAAAAAAAAAAATAGAATTTAAAAAAAAAAGAAAAAAATAGAAAGAAATAATATATATAAAGGGGGGACAAAAATAAAGGAACTTAATATTCGGAGCAAGAAACCTCATTATTATAGCGGGGGGCGGGGGGGATACTATGACTTGCAATAATGCGCGTGAACAACAATTTAGCGTAAAGACAAAGCAGAATGAAAGAGCCGACTATACAGAAAGAGATTATCAGCAAAAGAAAAGCGCACTTGAATAAAAGGAAAGTTGTTCAACAGATTTAACAAACATAAGTAAAATATGGTTTAATAATTTTGGGAGTACGTTCGGTAAGAGAAGGCGGAGAATGGTGTCACTCTAAAACAGGGTCGATTTGACCTATCTGGCTCATTTGCTGGTTTATTGGGTTGGTTCGTCGGTTGGATGTAGAAAAATCGGTACGTGTCAAATGGCTTTGGGCTTAGTTTCAAGTTATACATCATTTAAAAGTTAGACTTGTAGTATATTTATTCAGTCGAATCTTCAATAGTATGTAAAAAGGCTAACAATTCTGCATTGCCCTTTTGTGTGTCGTTAAATCATTATTTTTTAAATTCTCAGTACAGTTTTAAGAATTTGTTTATCTTTTCTAAACAAACGTAATACATGAAATTGAGCAGTTGAATAAAGCTCAAATTGTTACAGCACATACTACAAGTCATTATTTGCTATCACGTAAAACCTAGCCGATCGAAGGAATTTTTTGTGAAAATAGGGGTAGCCTAAGGGGGCTATAGCACGATAAGGGAAGTTGGTGGGTTGGGGGGGGGGTGTGGTTGATTAGGCTTATTTCTAATTTTAAGGTCATGTAATAGTGTTGGGAGAATAACATTTTTTGTTTTGCTTCCAGAGAGAATAATAATGAATGAATACCTCTAATTAACCTCTGTGTACAAAGGATTTGTTATAAAGATCCTTCTCTAAACCCTGAATTAGCAACAAAGACTGTGTAAAATATTCATTGACAGTACACAATTTGACAGATCTCACAGGCCAATGCCAGCATACACGGTTGATGTGTGCAAAGCATCATGATTTGCATACCACAGACTGTACACCAGATTCACTCACGCTGATACCAACAGATGCTGGTTAGGTATGCCCAGAGATTCTGGGGTGAGAATGAAGAAGTATGGCCTTACTTTGATGACATTCTCCGTGCTCATGCAAACTATTACATATCATGGAAGACATGGCATGGAACATAATTTTTATTTTTTTTTTTTTTTAATTAATATCCTTTGCCCATAATTGTTAGTCTTTAGAACACTATGAGAAAGTTGAGCAGTTTTTTAAAAATCAGGTTTACTACATATTACTTGGGCTTTACTTGTACAGTCAATGAGTGTTTTCGAATTATGGGGTAATAAAAAATAATACATGCCTTATAGTCATTTCTCAAGTGGTTGAAATTGTTCTTTTTACTCGAAAATAGATTTTGAAAAGAGAAAAAAGAACATTTGGACAAAAAGAAAGAACAGCAGCAAGGTCACCTGATATTTGACGAGCACGTGAAGACCCACAAGGCTTTCATAAAAGCGACAGGCGCGGAAAGAAAAAAGCCCAGGAAAATGAGGGCTTCGTTGAAGGGTTCAAACCAGGCGTACCGACGGTGCCTTCTCCGGTTACACAAAACGTTTATTCTAAGATGAAAACTCAAGGAACTGTAAATCCAAAAAAGGAAGGTATCAAATGTCAAATGACGGATGAAAATAAAGTGAGGAGCTAACAAAAAAGGAAGAACAAAACCGAATAGCATACAGTAAGGTACACATATCTCTCTTAGGACCTAGACACGAGACAGGCAAATTAGAAACAACATCCGAAAAAAAATGTTATTTAGTCAGTAGAGTGAGGAAGAAAGAGGAGAGAGAGAGAGAGAAAATAAAGAAACGGAGAAAACGGAGAGAGAGAAAGCGAGAGAACAAGATAGAGAGAATGATAGATAGTAATCAGAAGATGGGGTGAAAGACAAGATGATACTTATTGTGATAGATTGATGTCTGTTAGGGAAGATACACATTTCGAGGGCAAGCTTCTAAAAATAATGTTGAAAGACGATAAGATACGTGCACATGAGAGCGAGGTAAGTTAAAATAGAATAAATATCAACATGAGAGTGTAAGAACTGGAGGAAATTAGAGTACAGCCTATTCGGAAATGGGAATACCCTCATGTGAATCAAATGTGAAATCGTAGACCAAGCCATCTTAAGGTGTTCATGTCATCTTACACTAATAACAGATATTGAATGTCCTACATGGTAAATAGCCTGTAAAGTCACCTTCATACTCTTTTTAATCAAGCTAGGCTCTTTACAAGCTTGGTTTCACACGTGCACTTGCTGACATTGGTTTGCTTCTTACAATAGTGAGATTTCTGGTTGTTTTAAACGTGACCCACCATCTTCGGGGCTTGGGTTACAGTCTCTTTGCTCACGAACAGATTGTGATGTCAAAATAAGTCGATACGATCATTCTGGAAGCATGAACGAGTGGGGGAGTGGATCATTGTTTTTAAAAATTAGAGATAGGCATGTTATTGGATAAGAAACTTTTGTTTTGTTTTTTTGTTGTTTTAAAAGAATAAAGGACAAAGAACAAAATACACAAAACACATACCCACCGCACACCCCTCACCTAAGTTTCACAAAAAGTACACAATGTCATGTACACGCACTATGCTATAACCATATACACACACGCACACACTTCCACACACACAACACTTGTAAGTATGTCTATGACACACACACACACACACAACACACACACACGGGTGCGACGCAAACACCAGCATAAATCATTTCGCTACTCACTTTCTTGTGCTTTACCCTATATGGCATCATCCAGGAATTTTAGAGATGAAAATGAAAAAGAGGAAAAAAACATAAAATATTAATGTTTACTACCGTTTACTACATATAAAGCGGATTATATACAGAACTACAGACAGGGAAGTACAAATATTTGATTTTAACCCTTTCTACTTGGCCGCAAACTGCAAGTCACCAATAATTCAGTGGATCCCAGACCAGTGTCACGTGATCAAAAAAAAAAAAAAGAAAGGGTAGTTTTTCCTGGTTTGAACTTGTCTTTTTAGAGAAAATGTGATCTAGACACATCTGTGATTTAAAGAGTCAAATATCTCATCGACATTAGACATTCAGTTAACAAAATGTGTAATAACAATACAAAATACTTCTTCAAATAGCCACAGAAAAAACAAACCGTCTTGATATCTAATTTTGTTTACATTTAAATATACATTTAAATTATGTATTTGTTTCTGACATTAAGGGACCTGAGGATCTAGTTAACCTACATAGAGTGAACACGTATACAAGCTGGTATTATCATTTTTACATTTTTACATATATTAAAAATTCATATTCAACTAAAAAAAAGCACTAGTATATCTGCCAACAACAAACCATTATTAGCGATTGGTGTATAAATTATATTTACACAAAAGATATACAAAAAGTAACAAACAACAAAACGAAAAATGCAGTAACGTAATAATCAATTCGAAATGTATACCCGCGGTGCAAAATACCCGAAGGTTCTCTTTTTTTTTTTAAATTCAAGAAAAATTTATATAATATAGAAACACCTAATATTCAACCATAATTCACAAGCCTATTGATAATTTTTGGTCTGTACATGTATAGCTCGATAAGCTCGTAAAATTTTATCATATTTTTTTTAATATTTTTTTTGTTGTTGTTGTTGAAATGGTAACATTTTGCTTTCAGACTTCCGGACAAGTGTGTTTCTTTGATCACAAATCTTGCGGTGTACGTATCTATTGTTCGTTAAGCTGCAGATGTTGTAAATCTTGAAATCATTGCTTTTAACATAAACGTTGCAAAACAAATATATTTTTGGGAGTAAAACGGAAAACCAGAACGGTAGTGGAAATAAAAACATTGTGCCTTCCTTAACGGATGAAACATACTTTTAAACATGAATGTTCATTCATTAAAGATTAGCTATGACGCAAACCAACATTGATAATCAATAAGCTAAAAATCCCCTGTGGTAACCTTCTTTTCCTAATGAAATAGATATACAGTTACACCAGTGAGGTGATGTTTCCTAAATAACGTCTTCCTGGCCTCACAAAATTAAGTTAAAGTAACCATCTCTGCTACCGGCGGAGAACAAGTCATGTTCCTCAATAATAACTTCAGAAATTCAGCTTAGGGGCGATAGATAGTCTGACCCTAGCACACCGACATGACTTTAGTGGAGGCTCTTGAATGACACCACATTAGAAAAAGAGATCGTTCTATTTTCATTAATGTAGGCCCTATCAGATGTCAGAATGATATTCCTTTACCGACACCTACCTATATATCTCCAAGCCGAGCAAGAAATGTCTGCATTACTGACAGGGAGTCTAGTTCTTTTAGGTACCACTTAGATACTAGAAATCCTTCGTTGTTATTCGGTATTGTATTTCCTTGCAAAGTCCCATATTCTAAATCACTTGACACATTTCATAACAAATAACTCTCTTAAAAATAATTTGACCAAAGATTACAACTTGAACATGAAAATATGGGTAAATGATTAACGGTTTATGAGGGCCTTGGTCGGAGGTTTGATTCCTGTCGAAAATCTTTGAAATATGATTTTTCTTTTTAATTGTTGTAACACGTTATTTACTTACGTCACCTTAAAACAAAATCGTTTTTACTTGTATGACACGACATATTCCGCTTAGAAATATTGATTGGAATTTTATTATTTGTACGACGACAAGAATGTACTGTTACAAAATCTTTACCAAGAAAATGTATCATGGTCCAATATTGCGCACACATAAAAAAGAAAAATTGTTCCCATACATCATTTTGAATCATTTTTAATGCTTTCAAATCTACATCAGCATGAAGTTGAAGCGATATGCTGGCACCAGTCATGCTGCAATGATGTGAGAGAATTTATTGAATACTAACATTTCTATCAATGGTATTCTCACCTGCTTTCAATCAATTAATATGTGATTATGTTGAATACTGTTCACGTTGCCTCGACTTTTAACTTTTAACACGCAAATGTCACTTTTTTTTATCATGTTTTTATTCTATAGTTGGGTCAAAGAGATACACACTGGAACGAATAATCAAACAATGATAAAATTTCAAAGTGTTTCTCAAAACATCTGTCATGATTATTTATAATCTTACTAAAAAATGATCGGACGCATCATCAATTCAGTGGCAATATAGTTTTTGTTAACAATTCAATAATCAACGTATTAATTTAGATACAATAGATAGATTAGAAATATCTCTATCAGAGAAAACAATGAATGCAAAACGTTTATACATGTATATAATTTTTTTCACTATTGAGTAAATGATACAAATCAATGGACACCACACAATGAATCTGGAATTTCGTTCAAAAATGCATCATTCTATATGGATTTATATTCGTTAAATGATTTTTCAAAGATATACGTATTTACAAGACCAACAATATACAACTAATCATTCTTCAATATTCTTCTTTCATATTTGTGTTCTCAAGGTCAATTAAGATAGTATATGCGAGCTATGATTTTATTTGATATACATTATTACTTTGCAATTATAATGCATTTTATGCTATTTCCATATCTTTATCGTTTATATTTAAAAGCATTAATGTTACAAATGTAATCCCCAACCGCAATAACCTTTTCATATGCGTTGTTTTTCATTCACATGCAACCGGACCTTAATAATTTGGAGATTTTTATTGATGGTGTAAAAGTTCAACAAGTTGAAAGGTGTAAATATTTGGGAGTTGTTATTGACAAGAATTTGCAGTGGGGAAATCATGTTGAACATGTTAAGAAAAAAGTTGTGAAATATATTTACCTTTTGAGAAGACTTCGGCCATACATTAACAAAAATACAGCACTATTATTTATAAAACTATATTGCAGAGGAACTTTGACTACTGCAGTTCATTTGGACGAATACCTATAAATCATATCTTGACAAATTACAAATTCTACAAAACGTGCACTTCGTACAGTATTAAATGTGGACCATTTGTTTTTCTTCTAATGATTTGTACCAATTACTGAAACTAGATCGTCTGAAATGACGTTGGTCTAAGCTCTTAGCATGTATCTTATATAGATCAATACATAAACAATGCCCTAATTATCTCAGCAATCTCTTCATTTTCAATCAATCTAAATATAATACCAGATCTGGCCCACGTAAACTAAAACTTCCCCAACCCAAAAACAAATTACGGGAAACGATCACTCATGTATCGTGGTTCAAAGCTATGGAATTCATTTCATTCTTATATCAAATCTGCAAGGTCTATTCAGCAATTTAAACGCCTTCTCGAGAAAACTCCCATTGTATGATTTTTGGTTATTCTGATTTTGGTTTGTTATACCCCTCCCTCTCCCCTTCCCAATCTCCCTCCCCCTCCCCCCGCACTGCACTTTTTCTTTAAATGTAATTCTGTTTATGATGTATGTATATTTATATGTATTTTGACTGTTGTTTGTTTGTAGATGTATTTTTTAACGGACCCCTTAGAAGAACAGCTATTTATAGCTGAGAAGGGTGTTCCACCCATGAGTTCGGAATAAATAAATAAATGAATAAAAAAACATCTTTCCCTGTATAGATATATCTACGGGAGATGTGAAACTATTGGGAATTTTATCAACTCTAAATCTCGATACGCATTATTTTGAGTTACTCTGCAAGAAAATGGCAAGAAATTGTTTCTTTTCACTGAAACGAATATAAAATGATGGACATGATTTTATTGAAACAATGGTGTCTGATTTCAATCGTTATGAATGATATCACTTCCATTTTACTAAGTGGGTGAATCTTATTGTATTTACTAGGTATTATCTTATGATTGACTTGGCTCACCGGGTCATGATATGATATACGAGCTGAAGCAAAGTGATATTGAACTGTAATTTTGTTACACGGGGGTGTCAGAATTGAGAAGATGACGCAAGCACGATTGTAAATGTCTTTGACACTGCCGATAAAACAAATTAAAGTTGACTTTAGTCCATTCATCCCGAGTTCTCCTCAAATGAAATTACGCGTGGTTCTGATGGTCCGGGTCTCTATCAATAACCGCCATAATCTCCTGCCAATTTACTCTTTAAAGAAACACTCCGGGTCATGTAAGCCATGTTTTGCTACTGGAAATGATAAATGTATATCGTCAGTAAATCAGATCGTGTTGTGAAAACTAGGAGCTCAATCACAGTAAAAAAAAAAATGAAAAAAGAAAAATGTGTTGTTTTTTTCTTGATACATGAGTAAATAGAAAATACTGCTACATAATGTAACGGTCTTAATTGGATAAAAAACATAATTGGCCATATCATGACATATCAGGTCATGTTTTACAAATGTCAGCAAAAAGCTGCCCCGAGTAGTAAAAGACAACAACAAAAACAACAACAACATCAAAACGGCCTAATCGCATTGGCGAATATGTGAAGGTCCAAAGTTTACATTAAGTGCTTTAAAGTATTTTACACTAACCTTTACCAAACAAGGAAGGCACAAATTCATGTTCATGCCATTAAGTATTTCATTGCTAATTTTAAATTTCTTTTTAATTCTTATGTGCATGTAATTGGTATTTCTTACACCTAAGCTATCTAACTTATACATTTTCAAAGAAGTGCCAAAAAATACACAAAGGTTTTACTTCTCCTTTAAGCACCAAATCAGAAAAGAGTAAAATTAAACTGCGAAGTGTTTACTTTGGCGTCTGCAGGAAGAAGACAATGAATCAATACATGTCATATGGGTGACGCTAATGTATTTACATATAACTAAACGTTTATGACTTTCGTTCACTTCGAAAGGAAATGACAACCCTTTCACCATCATACCCTTCGATTTTGTTCTATTATCTTCGTGTCATAATACTGAAATTGGATTCTTTTCATACAAAACGAGCTTTTTTTTAAACCACCGCTACGAACTGTGCGGAAATTCGCGTGCTCCTTGACCGAACCGCAAATATTAGGGTAGTAGCATCTTCACTGTCATTTCTTAGAGCATTGTAAAACGGTTGCATAAAATCAATTCCATGCCGCCGTTACGAGTAAAGGATCGTTTGCAAACACGAGAATAACCTTTTTGTTTTGATATCTCTGAACAAATATTTTCATTTTGAAGGAAGGAGATACTTCCATACACGCCAATGTTGCTAATTGTCTTGCATATAATCACGAAAATAAAGTTTTCCACGAAATCTCATTTGTGGCGTCTTACAAGCTTTATGCCAACTTATCTGTCTGTGAAAAAGGAATTTGTTTTGCCGGTTTTTTTTCTTTACCACTGAATTTTATACACTATTTGAGAACATCCTTAGTTTGAAAATTTGATTTAAAGGTAAAAATCTGTTGGCGTATCGCTTGCGATAAAACTCA
Source organism: Paracentrotus lividus (assembly GCA_940671915.1). Lineage (NCBI taxonomy): Eukaryota > Metazoa > Echinodermata > Echinoidea > Camarodonta > Echinidae > Paracentrotus > Paracentrotus lividus. The sequence continues at coordinate 29,707,307 of CALNVZ010002100.1, read as the reverse complement.
TTAGTTTGTATCCTTTTAATATATATATATATATATATATATATTGTTTGTTTATCGATGAACTTAAGTATTCTGTATATGAATGAAAAAACAGTATTTTAAATACTAGCTGCTAGAGCATTCCATAGTATTTTATTGAAGAAATTAACCATGAAATTATGAGTTTGACGTTGAATCACCCGATCATTATCCTGCACGTTTCAGGACAACTTTCTCCTGGATAATTATCTCCTAGGATAACTAGCCCGAGAAATAATGTTAGGTTTAGGTGTAGAGTAAGGGGATAGATTTTTGGAGGGGGTAGTTTTCCAGGGGTGATTATCAAAATGCAGTTGTCCTAGAACCAATCCTGCCAACCTTAAACGACGACGGTACCGACAGCTGAATATAGAAGCTTATTAAAGGTCTATTTCATGATTTGAACAAAATGTAATCTAAATAACCATGATGTTAGTTTTCATTTGTTTTACCAAAATAAGAAGCAGATTAAAATGATATTTCTTACAGTTTCACGATAATCATCTCCGCACCAAATGCCAAATCTAAGAAGAGTTGTTATAATCCAAATAATAATAATAATAATAAAATCATGTACGGTTACGGAAAGTCTATAAATATAGTTTCTTACAAATCACACAAATAGAAAGTTCATATTTTTGGTGACAAATTGTCTATGATATATCATAATTGTCAATGGAAGACAAGTACAGAGTAACCTTGTATCTTTTATGGCTTAAACTCATAGTTTTCATTACCTCGTTCGGATTTTGTAGAGCTTTAAATTCTTTCATTGAAACGAAAGCACCTTTTTTATCCCAACAATATGTCAATTACATTCAAACTAATCCGTGATATCTAGCTTGACAGGTTTCTTAATTAATTCGAGTGAAGGGTATACATTTAAAAAAAAATCTAGGAGATCGATCACATACTCAGTTACAAAAGCGTGTAAGTGCTATTCGACTTGACAACATGAGTAGAATCATCTTACCAAGTCGACAGTATCCTTTCATGTCGATATGTAAATATGTAAAGATATGACTTGCCATATCTACCTATCGGCTTTTGTAAGTGGTAATTGCAAAAGGAATGATATGGTCAAGTCACAACCGCCCAAAGTACATGTTTATATCATCATTGCAACATAAGTTATCTAACGAAATCGATTACTCAAAAAGTATGTTGTCAATATGATATGGGTGATCTTCAAAACTGACTTTCCAAATGGCCAGAAATAAAAGACGAAAAAACGAGATAGAATAGGTTAACAATGTCGTATTGGTGACACAACCTTTTGAAGAAGTCGATAGAAAAAAAAGTGTAATATGAATGATTTTCTGCCTTCTTAATATCATTGGATATATTGAGTTTGAAAAATATCAGAAATTATTTCATTTGATCCACGTATTTTAACGCTTTAATATATGGTTTTGAAAGAAGATGTAATATTTTATTCTTAATGTTAAGCTTTTCCACACAAAATAGTCAACTGTCCTTTCATGAAAACGAGTTTACTTGTTAACATACAAATTTTAAGCGTCAACTAGTGTTCGAGAAAAAAAAGCTAAGATGTGGGTTATCTTATACCATGTATACAGTTGCACATAAACACCCTTTTTCCGTAAATAAATTGGTAAAAAATATAGGCGACATAATTATGTTATATTACAGTTTGATGGGTATTTTCGAAGTTTCCTCAAATTTATCGTTGAATTTTCATTTTGATCAGCCGTTATTCGAAAGTCTAAATTAACTAAAATAACAAAATTTCGCTACTTTTTCTTTGACCGTCTCTATGAAGTTCGATGGTACCCATAATTCTTGTAAGGGAATATATGATTTTCATGCTGCGCTGGATCTGGTTCCAAGAATATGATGGAGATATAAATCAATTACTGGAGATGCGTACCAGTCGACAATGGAAGAAACTATTGTATGAAAGTATTGGCAATAGAAGGACACAACACCTGGTGTTCAAAATGCACCTGTCCTTATTCAAGTACCCGACGTTGAACGTATGCATGTTGCATCTCTTATTTTCGATTAGGGACGTCATACTAAAGCTGTGCCGTGTTGTGAAAAGACATTTTCTTCATATTATAGCCTTTATCATATATTATATATATATATATATATATATATATATATATATATATATATATATGAACATCGAATTTTTGCTACCTTGAGTGATATTATTGTTATTGTTGAAAAGAATCATTAAAGTATTACGTTGCACTCACTTCTGAATTGTCATAATCTTCTTAACTTTAGTTCTAATCAGATAATCATCTTTACATAACCTATGGACTACATGACACTTTCATGTTTCATGTAACGTTCTGCTGACGAACAAAAAAAGAACAGGTAAAATTCAATTTATCTTTTCCTTCGCCTCTTTTTCTCCATCTTTTTCAATTATCCTTCTCTTTGTTTTCACTGGTGTTACCCGACCTTTACATCTACTTTTTTTTAATGCCTCTTACAGTTTTCTCATGGCTTGACATTTCATGTTTCGCATAATTGTATTGGGATGTGCGTACTACAGAGCGTAAAATAAGAGCGCGCAAACGGCTGCTCGCTTCCCCAAAAAGCATGCGCGGAAAAAAGTTGGCGGGTATGTTTGGTATCGTACCGAGAGTAACCAAATAGTATCGCACAAGCCACACGTCCCCTGCGTGAATGAAGCCTTGTTTTCAATTGAGAATATTGGTGTCTTTTCCTAGAAACAACAACAGATCAGAATAAATGCGTTCGTGGGCGGATTTTCTTTTCATGTTTTTCGTTACAACATACAAGTGACCTACCCTAAAAGCTTATTAATTGTGCCCGTGACTAATAAGGACGTTTATAAGAGAGGTCAAAAAATAAACCCTCGTATCGTTTCGGATTGTAAAGAGAGGAGGGAGAAAGTGGGTGGAACTGAAACAGACGACGAAAGACGAAGACGACGCCGCTTACGACGTCGACCTTTGTTCTTCCTTTCTTGTTTTGACCTTACAAAAGATGCCTTGTCTGCGACCCAATTTAGGTAAGATCATTAACTTATTAAAATTTTCAAAGATTATCTATTTCTAAAATTATCATTCGTCGTTGTTATTTCAACTGTATTTGAGAGGTTGTTCTGAATAAAGGCATGCTAATCCTATTATGTTATCAACGTATGCCCTAATGTGATTATCGTTTGTTACGTAGTGACGTTTATTCTTTGTGGTGTCTATTGTGTATGTTTTTGGTTGAACTTCTATATTTTCAATATTTTTAAAAACATTGGGAAACAAAAGTGTTGTCTTGATACCAAATTGTGGAAGACGTGAGTTTCTAACTATTAATGTATCTGGAAAAAAATAATAGCGGCTACACATTTTTATTCAGGTTCTTGATTAACTGTTTCAGAAAAAAAAAAAATGTTGGATGTGCAGTGCTATTGTCATAATTCCGTAAATCCTATTGTGTATGTATTTAGATTACTCATGATATCTTCAACTAGAAGATTTATATTTAGTCATCAGCGTTTCATTCATAAGCTTACTTATTATGCTTATAACAGTGTGTTGTGTTTTCAAAACATAATCCTCTTTGACAAGTTTTGAAGTTTTCTGAACCAACTACCTCCTGCTGAAGATAAGTCGGTCATTGCAAAATCGTTCAATTAAATATAGTTAACGAGAGAGAAAACATTACTTAATCTTTAAAAATGTCTAGTTTATATTTTACTTGTATATTCCATTCATTTTCTGTATTATGAGGCATAATTGAGTGAGGTTATAAAAAAAAGCTAAATTAAATGCAAAATTAAAAACCCTAAATCATCACTGTCTGACGCAGTGGCCATGAACCGACCTATACCCCCTTTCCCTGACGCTTTATGTTTTATAATGAGCCAGTATATTGAATTATCACTAATGCTCACATTAGCGTGATGACACGTTTTGATCCCCTATTGGCAACTTTTGACAAACGAAGTGGGGCAAAGCGCCAGAAATGCGTTTGGAATAAACTATGACGGAGCGAGAACCATGCATCCTATTCGCAGACAGAAGCTCGTTATTCTTTAATTGGCTTTGAACTTGACTGGTGAATTAAAGAAATACAGTTATGCACCGAAAACCTCTTGTGAGAAGCACGCTCTTAAGTTTGAACCAGACATTTTCAAAACGTGTATCGAATTTAATCATTTAGATGATAATTGCAAAGTGGTAGTTTGGGAATTTGAGTAAATACCAGTTAATAGTTAGGTTTGCAGCCTGTTTCTGAGCAGATTCCCACGAGGGCGAAAATGGAACAGTTGCACGTGGATTCTAAAGTGCATTATACCACAATTAACCTTTTTCCCCTGTTGTCTGGATGAAAAACTGTGAGCGCGTGTAAATCGGTGGTCTTTAATCAACTGAAAGTGCAGTCATTCAGTTGAAATATATATCGCGGTTCTAGTTTATGTAATTGCACCTGTAATGGGGGGGGGGGAAAGTTCTCAATGTACATTGTAGGTGCATCTTATTGATAATTAACCCCCATCACTTTAGAATTTTGTTCTTATGCATTAGAGAAATAACTTTTTTTTTCTACAATCATTGGAAATAACACAATTTTTCTTTCTGCGCCTCACTCAGTGGTGTTTTCAGTCGGGGAGCAAAGAAACATACCCTAATATCTAAGAATTGTGCATTACACATACATGATCAAACAAAATATCCTTCTACACCCCTTCTTTTTCCGGCATCGAAATCCGCCGCTAACTTCTCTTTGTCTTTCACAACACCCTCTGCTAATACTATACTCCTTTTCCCTCAATGACAGGTTCCCTTACCTTTTTACGCTACCCTAATGCCCTATCAGTCTTATCTCATTGATCTGTAGCTAACACATGGATCTTATCAATGCACATTCTATTGTGTTTCTCTCTCATATTCAATTCAATTCATTTATTTCACATTCGCATAAAGAAGAACAAAAACATTACAATACAATAGCAAGAAGGCATAAAATGCAGGTGATTGCATAATATCAGGAAATAATGTGAATATCTTAGTGAAAGATGTGAAATTAGCAGATAAGAATGATACACACTTTTCATCTCCTTTTCTTGGATGACACGACATTTGCACGCGCGAAATTGATCCCATCTTTATTTTCGTCTGAGATGAAGGGTTAGGGTAAGGGTGGAAATAGAGTATTACGTTGGGTTTAGGGTAGGGTATAAAGTCACTGTTGTTATAAGTCCAGGGTTGAAGCTGGTCATTCGATTAGTGTATGGAATAGGTAGCGGAGAAATATTGTCATGGAATCTTCTCTTAACTTACGCATTGATATTTTCAAACATCGAATCACAGTTACGTGACTCTAAAAGAATCAATGAAAGACATCAATGCCTCTTCAATGTCATGAATATTATAGTCTTTAGTTAAAAAAAAAAAAAAAATCCTATTTTATTTGTCTCTATTAATAATTGCTTCATTCATGCATCGATGGCGAACATGCAATAGAAAAGCATTGTAAGCGTGGCGTGAAACTGGAGTTGAAGTCCATGCCCTTATTTTTCCTCTTTTTTTCATTTGGTTTTTCCTCTCGAGTAAGGAAGAGCGCATCATTCCGCTCGACCTGTCATCTTAAGAAACGACGATAATAGAACGTCTTTCCATCTCTCTTCACTCTCTCGTTCGCAATTCAAGGCCTTTTCAGCTGGAACCACTCTTTCCTACATCTACACTTAACACCTAGCCATAAGTCAAAAAGCCGGCCCTTTTTTGTCTATTTAAATTGTGTTTTCATTTCCAGACAATACAGTGTGTTATTATCGTCATTCCCTTCCCGCCTATCTCACACTCTGCCATGGATGAAAAGGGATCGAAGAAGGTAGTTTATGAGAATAATTGGGTAAATAATTATTGCCGGTCGACCATTTATTGATGATATCCGACCTTGAATATGGATCAAGAAGGCAATTATCCTGTAAAATAAATGCAATCTCTACCTTACCAGTAGTCTGCCCTACTCCTCCTCCTCCTTCCTTCTGTCTTCTCTTCGATTTCCGCAAAGCAGTTGTTATGCCGACGGTGAATAGCATCGTTACGTGTGTGGGAATAGACCATGAAATCGTTCGATATTGATGTGACGCGCGCATAGTCGGTTAACGTTCTTAATTAGCTACCCCTATATTTCCCATTTACTGTAATTCATTCAAAGAATTTGTGGTTTCCTTACTCCATATCGACTTTTACTTTTAAACGTTTTTTTACTCCACATGATTTCCAATTATAAATCCCATTGTAACACTTCATTAATCACTTTTAATTGAATTAATGGTTTCCTCGCAAGCGATTAGCCTTTACGCTTTAGAAGATGAAACATGCTCCAAGGAATACGCTTTAGGGTACACTCTAAAAACTGTAGTGCTAATTTCTGAGGTGCTCGTATAGTGACTGCAACTTAAAGTGTTATATCAGCACCTGAAGTGCTTTTTAGCACTTGCCCAAGTGTTAATTTATCAACAAATAATGTTCAATGTCGATATGGGATTCGAACCGGGTTCCACCTAGACATGGAAGAGTACCGCTGACCGTTACCAATAGACCAACGGAGTCTCGCTATTACGATTTAATTATGCAGCATAGTAGATGATAACGGCAAAATTTGAAGAAAGTTCAATCATGCAACAATATGATCTGCTAGCGAATCGTGTGAGACGTGAATTGGGTCTAAACGTGCTCGTCAGTGCTTTCTCCATGCAGGGGACCCAGGTTCGAATCCCAACGATGTCACGCCGTTTTTGTCCCATTTTTGCTGAAAGTTCAGCTCACGTGAAAGTGCTAAAACAGCACTTTGAGTGCAGTCACTCTACCAAAGCTCTAAAGTGCTGATTTCAGCCACTGAAGAGCTAAAAACAGCACTTCAGTTTTTAGAGATGTAATGACAATGAACGTCATGTTTTAATTTACATTAAATTTTCATTGAGTAAAATGCAATGCGCGATTGTTTAATTTGTAACCACAATATTATTCACAACAACTTTTCAATTTATCTTGACGTACAGCTTCAGCAAAACCATGTTATAATTCTATCGAGAGTTAAATCAGTTGTGGTCTTCGATATCAGATTTTCCAACATCCTGTTTGCTGAAGTAAAGAACAAAAAATCTTTTTCAAATTAGCAACTTCTGTAACATCCTCACTGACAAAAACAAAAGCCTTTATTTCATGGAATTATTTCGGTTAAGAAACTCTAAGCACGAAATATGTTTCAATTTATAACCCTAAAATAAAGTGCATTAAACCTGCAATGAAAGGTTGTTTAAACCCTTTGTTACTACCCGCGGGGCAAAACCCATATTTTTTTAGAGTTAGCTGCATCGGCGAGATCTAAAAAGAGTAGTCCTATGTAATATGATTCTATGTACCTCATAGCCAACACCGCTAGAGTGGACTTACTCGCTGGTAAAGTGACACGAGGGTCTCTAAGGCGGGGGCGCCCAAATAGCCCGCCCTTTTACAAAAAAAATAGTATTTTAAAGAAAAAGACTAGAAAAAATTCTCTAAACTCAATGAAGTTGGGTCTCCATATGAAAGAGTATTTAAAATCCTTACAACAATGCTAACTTTAGTGAAATTGAAATTAAATAATTTCAGTTTTGTACTTAAACCGTCAGTTTTTTTGAAATTTTTTCCAAAAATAATTTTTTTTACACATTTTTTAATTGAATTAATCAAATTTTTAAAAAAGAGCTGAGAGTTTGTTACTTTCTGAAAAATTGCCCATTGGTATGTCCTATATCTGTAAAAAGATTGGGGTAAAAAATCTTTTTTTTTCTGTGTTAAAAGCTATTAAACGCTATACCTATGAGCGTAATATACGAAAAATCCAAAATTTCGCCCAATTATAGGGAAAACCCGTATATACACGTGTTTATACCGTACATACTGTACACGTATACTGTATTGTGACTGACTAGGCTTATCTTAGATTAATGAACTTTTGGGAGCATGATATAAGTTTCCAAATGGATGTTGATAAAACACTACCAATTTTCTGGTGTTATTAGAAATGGGAGCACATTGTGCGAATGGGGGAGGCAGTTATTATTTAATTATTTTAATATTGTCATTATATTTTTATGAGATACATTGTTCTAATATCCATAGTTTTAATTTATGCTTTTTTTTACCTAAACGAATAATGTACATACTAAAATGCACTGGATGAGTGTCAATTAAATTATCAAAGGATATCCGCGGTGGGGTTTCGACAGTTTCACCAAACCGCAAAATTTAGTGGGAAAATTATAAACGGGAATTTTTGTAACTTTAACCCCGCCCCCACCTTAGAAAAAGGAAGGGGAAAATAAAATCTGAGACGGGCGTGACGAAAATTAATTTAAATATTTTAATCAACCCACATGGTTCTATTTATTTATTATATTTATTTATTTATTTATTTATTCACTTCATGTTATTCATTGTTTATTCATTCATTCATTCATTTCATTCCGTTAATTCCTTATGTTCATTTTTTATTTATTTATTTATTTCATACATTCATTCATTTATATATATTCAATCTATTTATTCCACGGTCTTGTTTATACAGGTTGACATCTGAATACGAATATTGTTTCTTCAAGGGTGCAATTCTACATTAAGTTAAGAAGAAAGTAAATCATTGCACGTATGGTCCACGTGATGTTGTATACATTCAAATTATTATAATCATAATTATAAATATTCCTATAATAAATGATTAAGCGCCGTAAAATATAAAAACAACAACAAACAACAGCAACATAATACAAATATGATAAATCTATAAAGTTAAATACAAATACTCTCTTTTGAAAATTGAATGACTCATTATAAGACGAAGGATATTTCCTATTCACAACACAACACACCCTCCCCACCCTGTAGAGCAATTATATATCCTGTTACCTAATCAATAGTGGGTCGTACGTTTTACTCAGCTCGTGTTGTCTCTAACAAATTCTCTTGGTGGTGTTCGACTTGATAAAATCTGAAATTGATCGGATAATTCATTTGGCATCCGCC
>CALNVZ010002100.1:29679626-29694828 GCA_940671915.1 Paracentrotus lividus | reverse complement strand
TATTTCTTTCTTTCTTATGCTACTGATGTCATTCGTTTTATGATTTATCAAATAATGTATAGTATTGAAATGACATATAATTGTTGTTTTGATTATTGTTTCATTGGAATGTGTAAATAAAAACTGAACTGAACTGAATTATGAATATACATGTATGTGGTTGAAACAAGGTCGAATTATTCGAAAAGTAGCTCTCTACTCAATGAAATTCATGAATTAGCTAAATGCATTGTATTTATTTTTTAGTACTTCAACCTCCAATACTCGAAATTATATACATGTAACAACCACTTAATAATACTTTGTTTTTGTATCGGATCAACGATAACTAATTCAACTTTTCATTCGACATAACTTTTTTGTTTGTAACCGTTTTCCAGCCTATTTTACATACTGTCAGTTGAAATTATATGTTGTTATCTACTTTTTAATGCCTCTCTCTGTTTTCCATATAATTAATAGTTATCATGCTTGTTTAAGTATTTTTCTTTTCCTGTTTAATTTCTTTGTTTTTTCTGGCTTGAAGTGCCATAATGTATCGATGTCTCTATTTCACTACTTCCTCAACGCCAGCGTCTTCCTGCAACTTCCTCATCCCCTCTCACCTCCCTTCTCTTGCCCGTCTCCCACGCTGTAATTTCAGCTCTTTGTGTATCCAAGACCTGCTCACACAACACTTGACATTTTGGTGCCTTTGTCCAGCTTCTTTCTTCCAAAAGGCTGACTACATTTCCTGTTTTCATTTCCTCACTCCTGTCCATTGCAGATTTGGTTTCTCTATTATACGGTATGTCTTTGTATACTCCCACCATAGCCAGTAGGCGACCTACCTGGGTAAAGCTAGTCCCGTGTAACTTGTGAGGCGGCAATATTGGGGGTTTCACCAATTCGGTCACAAGTTATGAACAACCTTAAAACCGACTTGAAATATGAAGAAGCAAGTGGGATCACTGTTAATTCCATTAGGTAAAGTTGAAATAACAAGATCTAGATTATCCTTACTATTATTATTAAAGGAGAAAGAAACCCAAGGAATCAGTTAAGTCACACAAAATGCAAGAATCAAAGAAACAAATTAATGAAAGTTTGAGAAAAAAATAACAAGAAAGTTAGGAAGCATTTGACAATTTCCCCCATTACTTTTGTACGTATTTCACTAATTTGTCTTTTTCACAATTCTGTCAGTAGATCTTGTATTTTTTTCATGGGAGGACATATGTAACAGATTTTACAAAATATAATCATGGACAAAGTCTGTGCTACCATTAGAAGGAGGAAAAGCAGGTTTTTTGTGCACCAAATGAGACAGTTGTCCATGTGTGACATCACACATCTTGCACCCGTTGCCAGTTTGAGGGTCTCCAACGTATTATGGATCACAACATTCAAATGCCCGTAACTTTCTTATCAGTTATTCAATTTTTCTTTTTCATAATATTTAATTGAATCCTAAGGTTTCATTCTCGCTTAACAAACAATTGAATGTAAAAAATATTTTCGAAAATATTAATTGAGATTATGGGAAAAACAATCAAACATCAGGAAGGATTTAGGGCATAGCGTGCGAATTTTTATTTTAAGTAGCTCAGAGAATTTTTTTTTTTTAGATTACTAACGACTTGATGAACCACACATACATGTATAGGATGGTTTATGGAATCGTATCCGGCGACATTTTTTTTTCATATAACTTTTTAAATGTCAAAATATTTTTGCAACAATTAATTTGGGATTATGGGGGGAAAACAGTCGAACATCAGGAAAGAATTGGGGCATTGCGTGTGGCTTTTTATTTCAAGTGGCTCAAATTAAGTTGTTTGTATCTTACTAACGACAAGGTGAAACGCCACACATGATGGCTTATGGATTCTAATATTTGCGCAACAATTTAATTGAAATCATGGTAAAAAATCAGTCGAACCACAGGAAGGAATTTAGACAAAGCATGTGGTTTTTCATTATTATATCAAGTGGTTCGTATAACGTTGTTTGTAGCTTACGAATGGCTTGGTGAAACATCCACAAGATGGCTTATGGATTCGTATTCGGCGTCAAATTCGTCACATTGGGAATTTTTCTTTTTGAATAATTGATTTATCTTTCTGTGTGACTGTCATTGGTTGATTCATTAGAGTGTGAGAGAAGATGCTCTCATTCGTGTCAAACCATTAATCTCTATACCCCATGCCACTTGCATCCCACAAGGTTCACATTGTAGTTTAGATATAGGGGGTGCTAACATCATTTCGATTTGTAAGCATTGTCTACTGATGTTTCCCTCACTCTCGAGTACACCCATGAAATTATCTTATAAAACAAAATGGCTGATTTTTTTCTTTTTCTCGTTCCTTTTCACCATCTTGGTTGGGATTGGTTATTTGGTTTTAACGTATGTGTGTCAATTAGAATTGATTATATAATCGACGCGTCGCAACGTAAGGTACCGACCATCTGCAAGACTTGCCTGAGATTCTAACCTAGGTCTCATCATCTGGAGTCAGTTTGTAGGTGAATGCAGGGAACTGATGGCGAAAGGTACCGTCAGTCCTACACCTGAACCCTTTCGTAAATCCCCCCCCCTACGGCTCTCGCTCTTCCTCACAATATCTCGCTTGTCGCCACAAACGTTATGATCACATTGCGCATTATTTAAAACAAACGCTTACGAGAAACCAAAAGAGAAAGGCATTTCTGCTCCTTGTCTCAGGCTTTCTATTTGTTTCCATTTTCATCTCCGTACCTTATTATCCGTCCCTGGGCCCGACACTTGGATTAGTAGATGGTAATCTTGTATAAGCCGATTTCTGGATATTAGGGAAAGAGGACCCAAAGCTTCCAATCTCCATTTAACAAAAGATAGAAATACAAATCTTTCAGAAGTATGTCGAGTCAGCCCAATGATCTCTGACCAATTGCAAATTAGAACATTCATATTGCTTCTTTGTATATCATCTTAAATTGGACTTATGTCATACATTAACATTATACAAAAACCCTCAATCATTATTATATTACCTTTACATTAGCCAGCAAGTTACAATTTTTCAAAAGGTAAAGGAAGCCTGCTGACTATAGTAAACAGTTTAAAATCTATGCTTTTTTTTTTAATAAACAATCCATCCACAAAAATGCTTATAATATTTTTAACTTTCGTGTAATCCAGACAAATAGTATTATGCATAGTTGACATAAGATGCAGGCCTTTACTACTCCTTCTATACAACGTTCTACAGAGCAGCCATAAACACAGAATATTATTTAATCCATTTTAGTATTATACTGTTGCTCATTCAACCTACGACCAATAATTTAGTTTTTGATAAAAAAATCCTGTCTTCACTTTAGAGACAGGACATACTATTTATAAACAAACTACGTCTAAAACGTCAACTTTTTTGGCAGCATCGTTAATGAAAGTTTGCGTCCCTTTTCCTGTCCCAGTGGACTCGCATTGCCGTATTCATGTTTGTGCCTTCTAGAAAGTAATCCAGCAGCTGTTGTGAATGTTTGTGGAAAGGCTCTGAAATATTGTGTTAAGTCAGACATCAACAATTCGTTGTCCTAAGAATACATTTTGGACGCGTCTCGTCCTCGGTGTCTGTCATACTCTACGTGGAGCATATATGTCAAAATAGGATTAGTAAGACTATTTCGTGTCAGTGGCAGCAGTTTCATCTGTTCCCAGTCGATCGAAAACTGAATTTGCCTCAGATTTTATACCGTCCTCACACATCAAAAAGGGACATGGCCTCTGAAGTCCCTCAAGAAAAAACACATTTACAAGAGCAAAACTTCCCCCATTCAATGATCTTCTGTCATTGACGTGCCTTTCACATTACCGCCTCAGAATGAATACATTTTAGACAACATTTCGCCACAAGCATTGTTTTTTGGGATTTTGTACAATGGAAAAAAAAGAGAAGATGTCTGTCAAGGACAAGGACTATGTAGGTCATTATTAGCACTTCTAAAATTAGTTCCTCTTTTTTCCCCCAAAAAATATTGCTAACTCGTAAGAAAAATCGGTTAACTGATTTAACTGATTGTAAACTAGATTTATGATTCACCGTTATTCAATAATATATACAACAATTGTAATCAATGACTTGTCTAGCTCATCAGTAAAATGCTAAGTTAATTACTAGACTAAAAACACAACAACTTTGTGTGTGTCCATTGTGACATGTTTATTGTCATCTGTTGTACACATCTATTGTTATGGATTTTATATTCTAATTTTAAATTCATGTTTTGTGGTTGCCTGCTCGTTTGTCAATAGGTTTATTTTAGGATGTTCGTTGATCCGAAATGAGAAAGGGTACAAGAAGACAAACAAGACAAAAGAAATCTTGGAACATGAATTTCAACCCTTTTTCATCTTTGGTGTCCAAGCGAACCTTCAGTTATTGCATCAATTAATATTCAGACAAACCAATTCTCACTTAATTTCGGATAAACGGCTCCAAGTAGAAAATTTATATTTCAGAAAACAACCCTGTGTCATATTTTTGATACGACTTCAAAAAACGGTTTGAACGTTATGCTGTATGGAACATCCGATTTGTCCAGACTCAAAGATCTAACCTCATCTACATAGTTTTCCAAAGGGGGGTCCCCTTTGGAAGTATATTGGCATAATAGCGTTACAAATATGAATCTGTTTAGGTAATTCTATATTTCATCTCATTCAAGTGCTCTTACCCATGTTATATAAATAATTAACTCACGTGTGAATAAGGGGCCTTAGTAGCATTTTGATTTTTCTTTCATTATACATGTATTAAGCTTTCTATCAAAAAAAGATTTCCACATTTATTATTTTGTTCTTTTGAAGATATATAGATTCACTCTTCTTCAATTTGCCATGACGTTTGAATCGTGTTTTGTGCTCTGTAATGTAGAAGTAACATCTTTTGTCGAACTAAGATCTAAGGGGTTTGTAAAATGGTTTAAATAGTTTGTGTATTTATATTCCTCAAAATAAGTCCGGTTAGCTCATAAATTTTAAGTGTATTCCATTCAATTTGTGCATTACATGATTTCTATTCTTGTCGTTCATATTTGTAGATAATCTTTATAATACGAAAATCTCCATTATTCTGATCTATCCATGCTTTGAACGATAGTAAGAGCGCCCAAACTGATTTCCATAAATGACTCAAATCTAACACGATACTTGTCCATTTGCAGAATTATGATTTGTACAAAGCTCTTTATGAATTAACGCCATTTCATACATCTCCCTTTCAGAAGCTTTTCTCTTTTCTTCTTTCTAACCTGTTTTCTCCTTGGATAATGAGGGCAGGGCCAAGGCAATGACGTAGTCGACACATAAATCAAGTTCCTCGATATGTAAGAAAAAGATCAGGGTCAACCAGGTACATGTACACAAAGATTGCTGACAGAAAGTCGGAGATTTTTATGATTATTAAAACAGAAAGGAAAGGATAGCGGAGGTATTAACTCAATACAAACCACAGGCCATACAGATAATCATCTCTCGCCCGCCCGCCCTCCCGCCATCGGTATCGCAATACACGATTGGTATGTCGAGAGAGGTTGAACAACCAACCCTAATCATCGCCTAGTTAGGAAAGATTAATCGTCATGTTTCTTTAATGTGTGGTCTCATTAGAGGACATGTATAGGGGACAGGAAATCGCACAGGTTTCATGTTCTGCAATATATCTTTTTTTATCGCATTTGTAAAACAATAGCGATAAAGGTTAGTAAAAACAAAAATAACATGAAAACCTGGTATAGCATATTATATGTTTCATAATTTTCAATTATTTAATGGACAGTCTTGACCAGCCTGACACTTCGTGCACTCTGGACACAAACATCTGCATTATCTTGACTGATTAGTGATGCGAATCAGATGGATTCTGTATGCACCGATTGCATTATAAGGGAAACAAGTTAAAAAAGGCAAACAAGAAAATAAAATGCCCAATCATTACTATCATCCGTCCTCTAAAAATATGCATGATCTGTCAAACTATCTAACACGGAGTATGATTCACTATAATGCAACATAATTTCTATTAAGTTGCATCATTCATAACATTGAGTTAAGTGCTGTCAAGGGTAAATTCACCTTTTGTCGTTAGGTTATAATTTTCGGTTTGACACTTCGTTAAGCTGCAATGAGCTAAAAATAAATGAAACTACACACATATTGTTCCTATTGCACACTGACAAAACTTTATTTTTTCAGCAAATCTGCTGTCAGCAGAGTCGCCATAAAAATGTATTTAAAAAAATTTTTGTTGAAATTTCTCCTGCAAATAATTACATGAGAATACAAAATATCATCAGAAGTACACAATTTTTCGTTTTAACCAAATTACGTCAGCTGAACTCTAATATTTCTTTTCCTTCTCTTTCATAAATCTTAGAGGAGAATTTACAACAAAACGTTTTTAAATTACATTTTGATGACGACTCTGTGACATCACGTTTGCTGTATTTTTTTCCGTTTTTTATTTTTGTATTATTTATTTTTTTTACCAGTGCAGAAAAGAAATCGATACAATTTTGATATTTCAAGTGTACTGATATTCGACCTCATTATGGGCTGCTTATGTCGACTTCCATTTCGCTCCATTCCTCAATTATTGTTTAATGTACATTTATATTTAAGAACTTATTAATTATTTTAAGCAATCTACGCGACCCTGTAAGTGGCTGCGCTGTTTTCAGGGCAAATTATTTTCATGCCGGAGCAAAGCACAAAAGTTCTTCTTTTCGTTAATTCATTCTGTTATATATATATAAACACTTGAATACATTACTTTTTATTAATAAAGTTTTGTATCAACCCTCGGATATGTTATCAAATAAGGGGCATTTTGATTCTAGGTGTACAAAAAAGATGTTCCCTTTTCAAAGGATAGATGCTTTGCTGCGCTTTGACACAGGATATTTACTTAGATGTGAACTATGTCGCCTATCTCAATATTATTGAGTTAATGGCATCGATGTGATGCCCGTAGTCACGATTTCTCCAGTGAGTGGACTTTAGGTGTTTCTCTTTTATAGCAAGAAAGCGCGGCTCTGTTAATATATACTCGGTCACTATACGTAGGTGGCGTGTTGTAGTTTCTCACCTTGGCTAATGCCCGTATTACAAATGGTACAAGTTAAGCGCAAACTTATGATCTGTGGTTTCACTAGTGGGTGCAAGTAACACAAATTTCGAACATTTGAGTTTCATTTACAGATATTTTTTGGTACTAAAAATATTAACCTGCCTGGGAAGGATAATACTGAGTTTTCCAAACTATTAATGTATATTCACAACATAGGAACATAAAACTTAGATAGATTGTTGTCCCATTTTGTTATCAATACATGTTAGAACGGCGGTTTTAAGATAGATTTTGCGGCTGTTTGAATAATGTTGGTTTATAAAGTTAAATTCTTGTTTAGATTTAATCATATTTTTTAAAAACCGAAAAGGCAGGTTTTATAGCTCCTTAAAAAGACTGCTTGAGATTAAGTTAGATATAAAACAGTTTTGTTTAAAGACTCCTCCGGGGCTGGAGATTTTGCATATTTGACAATAAAGTAAAATCTATAAAGACCATGAAAATTCATCAATCGGATCAATAGCAAGTTATGCAATTTCTTTAGGTTTGAATTTTTAGGAACGTTTTTGCATCTTCTTTTTTTTAAATTGGCAATACTGTTGATGTCTCAGTCCCTACTTTTCTTTGTATTTTATGTATGAAATACCAATACAGATTTACTCGCCTCAGAAACATAAATAGATTAACTTTTGGAATGTCAGGTCCTAGTGCTTTACTTATCAGTTGTGTTAAATTTTCTGTTACTGCATATATGAAAAATGAGAAATGGATGTATATAGTAATACACAAGAAGTCGGTTGACTTGTGAACATCATTCATTTTGCTATTTTAAATTCAATTATTCAAAGAACATGAGATCATGCCAAGGAAGTTTACGAAAAATTCATACCTAAAAAATGCATACTTTTTATTTTTTCATCCGATTTGATGAAATTTTCTTGTGTTTGCTGTTTAATTTTACTTATTTACCAAACTTTTTAATTTTCAGCCCTGACTCCTCCTTTAAACAGGCCTGAGGCTAAATGTCTCGTTGTAGTCATGAGCTAATGCTCACTCGTTACATTTCAAGTGTATCGGCTTGAATTTCAATCGATGGGGAAGGATTACTGTTTGTAAATGTGTTGGTCTCAGTGTGATAGAGTCTTATGCCTTATTAGATGAGGTTTGTGAGTTAGACGCCGGCGCGGTTAGCAAGTTGGGAGCGTTTTTATTTTGGAGAGATGCGTTTACATCCTGTTTGATATTTTTTAAACAACCATTACACAGGTTTTTCAATTTAAACAAAGTGTTTAAAGTTTTAATAACTACAGGTTGTTTAATTTTAAACAACGCTGTGTCGATTCACGGTACACGCAGTTGTTTAAGATTTTAACAACTTGTTTAATTTTTTGTCTAAACAGTGTATCGATAGGAGAGGTGATTATTTTTTCTGTAATGTCGTCGTGCATATTGTTGTTGTTTGTTTTCTGTGTTTTTGGGTTTATTATTAACTGAAATGGAAGCAAGGGCTTTGTAATGATTTCAGAATTATATGTAAACTAACTAAATCTCCATGGTAATCACTCAAAGTGCGTCAAGAATCTTTTTTTTAAAAGTATTCAATTTAGATACATTAAAAGTTTACTGTTTCTTTATTAATACTGACCTAAGAAAACAGATATTCAACAGAAGTAAATAACTAAATGGTCTTTTTTATGCTTTTGGTTTTACTTCCGTTCAGTTTCAAAACGTAAAAGTGCATATGTAACAAGGCGATGCTGAGCTAATGGTACTCCCTGTTCTATGTCAATTAGCAGCAACATGCCCAGCTCATAAGAGTTAGTTACCTTCGATTGGCCAAAATTTTTGCTTGTGTTTTCGTACCTCGACATGTCACACGTACCGTATACTCCTTCCCTTTCCCTTCCCGTTAAAAGCATTTCTAAGGTAACCAAGATAGGATAGTCTCTAAAGTTTACTGCCATTTCAAAATAAATTGCGATAATCTTTCGCAATTAAGTCTAGGCTAAAACCGATTCTATACCAGACTTCTCACAAATCTTTGATTAAAATCTCGAATGTTATCGAACCTCATGGGTTAAAGGCGTCGTTTGTCGGCGAAGGTAGTTACGGCTCGTGCAATCAGATGAGATAAAATAACAACTTTTTGCCATATTGTCATTTCGTGCCCCTATCGATGTTTCTTGAAATCATTTAATGTTCGTCGTTCACAAACGAGAGCCAACAAAACGTGTGGAATAATAGAAATGCGGAAGGAATTGGACTTTGACTTGTTTTCTCAAAAGAAGAAGCTTTATCCAAAAACTGCTTTTGTCCCTTATGTTCCTTGGCTCATGGACTTCAGCTCATTGGTATTTGGCGGGAAGCTCGGCCTAGAACTCTACCCATGAATACGATTTCTGGGATCAGATTAATGATGGTGTTCATTACAACATAGGATGCTTCATGGTATCGGGTGTCAGAAGAGAGCAAACTTACAGCGACGCATATGAGGAAATACATCGACTTCCCTTTTCAACATGCATCATCTAAAGATATCCACTTTCTATTTATCATCATGTTCATCAGGCATGTGGTGAATGCTCTTCAAGGTTTGTATCGCAGCCTCTTTTTTAACACTTGCCCTCGTTTATTTACTATTGTCCCTTCTGATAGTATCGCTTTTCGTTTTTCATTGTTCTTTCGAGAACCTGTTATATTCCGCAGTTGATGGTTCACCTATCCGGTTTCCTATTTCTAATTATCCAGGATAGTTTAATTATCGGTAATAACGTTAGGATCTGTTTCTCTTTAATATTTCTTATGCTTATCCTTATTATAGTTCAGCAAAAGCTGTGTCACGTCGTTCGCCAATACCACCATACATCGTTCCAGTAGTCCGCTCCGTCATTTTATTCTTTTTTGGCGTTTGTTTCGGTTTATTGATTCTTCAGGGCCTCGCCGGGGGGGTGGCGCTGGGTCGAACGTCCCCCCTTTTCAGAAAAAAAACAAAACAAAAAAAAGGGAAAAGAGAAGAACGATTAGAGAAAAAAAAGGGGATGCGAAGAGGAGCAAAAATATATTTATGGTCGTTCGCCAGGTTGAGGGGGTGCCGGTTGGTGCGGGGGGGGGGTCTAATCAGTCCCGCTGTGTTCGAACACCGGCACCTATCAGACTAAACCGGCGTCCACTAAATTCGAAATGTGATAGATGTATGAAGTTGTAGCTATTTTGCTCTCCCGCTTCCTTCTTTGGACTTCATTATCCCGCAGCAGCCGTACCCATTATCTCTCCCAAATGTACGTAATTTTCCCTTCGCTTCGCTCCTCGAAACTTTTTTCTTCTAAGGAATTAGGCCTACATTCTCTTCCTTTTTAAGATAGATTACAATAAATTTTTATGACTCCTAAATTGCTAAAGAAATTGCAATATTTTTATTTTTTCTAAGGGCGGCTCTCCTATGGTTTGTTCTAATTCTATCTACAATAAATATCATTTCAATTTTAGGAGATCTATTAGTCAGTTGGTTGCAAAAAAAAAAGTTTTATAGTATATAACAAAAATGTTGGCATGCATGTATGCTTTTAAACTTTTAATATAAACAAACAATGATTGAATACATTGTTTCAGTTCTCTACGTACGATTTCGCTCGCCGCTTCGCGCTCGTATGTTACAAAATCTATTCACAATCAGTATTCAGAAAGGGGATTACGAAAATTAAAATTATATATTAGAACTTTAACCAATGTGATTTTCATTCGCGCTTGGCCGCTCGTTCATTGTCAAAGGAGCGGGGCTTTTAATCAGCTCCTAAAGGAATTTTAAAAAGGCAAAACTTTACCGTGCTCGCGCTTCGCGTCGCAAGCCAAATAGAACGGACAATGATCAAAACATAATTAATACACTGACCATCCATCGTTCTTCAGAAATGATGATACAGACAGTTTATTAGAACATAAAACAGAACTCTTAATTAATATTATCACAATATAAATACTAATGCCTTCTGGGTAACCAAAACTTTTCGGCTCGCGTTTCGCTGCTCGCAAACAAGCCAAAACATGTTAAACAAATTCTTTTCTTCAAAGCGAATATACAGAAACCCCCCTCTCCGCTCACATGTTTAGCCTACATCATAAAAGGATATGTTACCTTTTTTCATTGCGAAAAACAGAAACTCTATGGCGTATAAGAAGGTGCTTTATGTGATTACACCCCCTCCTATACCCCCCCCTGGCTTCGCTCGCAGGCTCACGCGTCCTGGCGCTCGCTCCCAAAATAAATGATCCCGAAACGCACCTCCCTTTAGAAAAAGCTGGTAGACGGCCCTGTCTATTTTTGAGGCAACACGTCCACAAGGCGTATTTTCTTCACAGGTCTTTCCTTCTCTACCTCCTCTTATTGTATAAGGAATTGTGGAACAAAAACTCTCCCAAAATGAGTTAAACTCCATCCTATCGAGTAGTAACCAGAGAGAAAACAGGTCCGGTAGTCGTTTTCAATGCAAGAAAAAGTAAAATTACTTCTATTAAAATTTCACCCAGTTTACATACAGTATTACAAAAAGGACGGCCACGACGTATCGTTTAAATTCATGTTTAGTGTAAAATGTTGAGTAAAAAGTCCCCGCTCATCTCAAAAAAAGGGCAAATGACTTCACAAATGAGTAAGGAACCAACTCTGTGGAGAAGTATACAATTAGGAAAAGAAAAAAAAATAAAAAAAAAAACCTAATGGAAGATAAATGCAACCCCACAACATTAACATCTTCAATTTTAACATATTAAAAAAATAAAGTTGAATATATCTTAATAAGTGAGTTCTTATTTATCATTCATAATCACAGTACCTGTTAGACAATTATAATGTTTTCTTTTTTTTTTTTCTTATATCCTAACTTAATTATAAGTTCTACAGGTTTCCTACTATGACTTGCTACCTCATTTTAGCAGTAATATTTACCAACCTCATTTCTCCCCTTTTCACACTTTGTAGTCTCCAATCGTTTGCATCGGAAATATTTTATTCATTTCTAGAGAAAGTGGTAGTATTCGCTTACTAAGGTCCAATTTACTTGTTGGTGGTCTGGTGGCGTGTTTTCCAATGATATAAATACTATAAAAATCCGATATTATCTCTTTTTTAAATTCATTAACGTTTGATTGCGAATCATGGAAATAGTCATGTTCGATACCCTTTCAGTAATTCATTGAAATTGTTTTGAGGCAAATGTATTTGTTTTAAAGGTATTGTAAAAAAATTGGTTATATCTGATAGTTTTTGTTGTTTTTTTAAATCAATAACAGCTTGTAATATATATTATATTATATATATTATAAATATATATATATGCATCATTAGTATTACTATTTATATATATATAAATATACATTATACTTAATAATATATATACATACATATATTATATTATATATATATAAATTAAAAGAAAAAATAACCTATTAGCTGTGTACTGTATTCTCCATCACTATATTGTATATATATAGTATATTTTATTTATTTATATATATAATATTTAATGGGTGGTTGTGTGTGTGTGTGTTTATTAATAGTGAGTAATCAATTTTATTATAAAATAAATAAAACGTTAATTATTCTTTTAATAAGGGTGAAATTGAGGCAATAAAAGAAAATGTGGCTGATTTTTAATTATCTAAAAAGTGAAAATTGATTTTTCGATCCTTAATCGATTAAGACATACGAAATGTCTTCCATCCGGATCCATTATCATGTTTCAATCGGTGGTCGTGAATTATACGATACCCAGGGTACAATATGTTGGATTTATGACAGCTTTCAATTTGCAATGAGGCTCTGTGCATGTACAATCTTACCATGTATTTATGATGTCTGGCAAATGGGCGGGATTAGTAATGATCAATATAATGCGATGAAAATGTAAAAATATGAGTGCAACTTCTGAAACTATCTACTCCTCCTGTCTATTCATTTCCACCGTCGTACTTTGATCCCTAATTTTCCTTACACAGCCGCATGCTCTAGATGCACCTTCCCGGTCATATTCCTAGTTTTAGATATCAAACTGACAGTGTTCCAGAATTAAAGATGCATATACGTGATTATATATATAATTGGTCCTTTTCATCTCTTATTTACAGACGGTTTTCCACTAGAAAATGGTTATAAACCCTTCCAGCAAAACCGTATATTATTTTTATTTGCGTTCTTATCTTATGTACTGCCAATGAGCAATATTATTGACACAGTCCCCTCTTCTGAATATATTCATATATTAATACGCCATAGGTATTTAGTTTTTTTCTTATGCAGTGTTCTTTTTTGTTTTCTTTAAAAGTAAGTAAGGTAGAACCGATGACGCACTTATATAGTTATGTTATTTATGGATTGAATTGAAAAAAACAGGTCGAGTAAAAGGAAAATACATTGTTTCAATAATTCCGTTCAATTAGTCAGATATATGGGGAAATGTGATCTGGAATAGCATAATAAGTGGGTCATTTTTCTCAGAAAATCCTTTTTATCCTTTTGTACTATATGGTATGGTTTGATAAAAATATATATCAATACTTATCATCAAAGAATCTTAAAACCTAAATGTCATTCAAAAACATGGTTTCATGTTATACCTATTTCACATCTAATAGCATCTAATTGCCCAGAATCTCACATAAAACTCCATACTATATCCATTATATCGATCTCT
Organism: Paracentrotus lividus; assembly: GCA_940671915.1. Classification (NCBI taxonomy): domain Eukaryota; kingdom Metazoa; phylum Echinodermata; class Echinoidea; order Camarodonta; family Echinidae; genus Paracentrotus; species Paracentrotus lividus. Next base: position 29,681,048 of record CALNVZ010002100.1, on the reverse strand, counting down.
CAATGTTATAATTTGTATCATTGTGTATTACCTATAACACATGTAAAGAGAGTGGAACAGGGGTGTTTTATTAAAGTTTGTTCGTGAGTTACAAACGACTTTACCACACAACTGGTGATCACCTTCTCTTATGCTACATGTTAAATCGATATGAGCAATATGAGTAGCACGAAGAACTGATCAAAGTCGTTCATAATGTCGCTTTCGAACTTACGGAAAAATATCATAAAATACGCTGATACCGCGATGACGTAATATTATGATCTCTCTTCATCTTCAAAAAAAAAACATAAAAAATATCAGGCAGTGAATTCAATCAAACATTCCAATTTTAATTATTCTAAATCTGTTCCCGTTCGTAATCATCATTTTGTTTGATTATGTTACGGTTGTTGAATGTAGATTATTGATAATGGCGTTACAAAATCTTTATTTTTGGTATTATACAAATATCTGTATATCTTAATTGCAATTTTAATCAAAATTGATGTTAATGCATTTCTATATCTTATCATTCCAGATATTAAGTCTATGGTCAACATTTTATTTTAGTCTGTACAAGGGTAAACCTTTCATTGCAGGTTTAATGCACTTTATTTCGTTATTAATTGAAAATTTTTTCGTCGCTAGTAGTTCTTTAACGAATTTAATTCATGAAATAGGCTTTTGTTTTTGTTTCAGTGAGGATGTTAACAAATTGCTAATTGAAAAGATTTGTTCTTTACTTTTCAGACAGGATGTGGATATCTTGCGATATCGAGACTAAATGATTTTACTTTCGATGAAATTATAACATGGTTTTGCTGAAAGCTGACGTCAAGATAAATTGAAAAGTTGTTGTGTTATGTGGTTACAATATTAAGCTATCATTCGTCCATGAAATAATGTAAAAACATGCGTTCATTGTCATTTACATTCTGTAAAAACTGAAGTGTGCTGTTTTTTAGCTCTTCGGCTGAATTCAGCACTTTAGAGTTCTGTAGAGTGACTGTATCTCAACACTTTCACGTGAGCTGAACTTTCAGCAAAATGGGCAAAACGCGGTGACATCGTTGGTGATTCGAACCTGGGTCCTGCATGAGAAGCGTACTGACGAGCAACGTTAGACCATCCGTCTCACCGATTTTGCAGTCTATTGTATAGAACTTTCTTAATGCCGTTATTTATCTACTATGCTGTCATTAATATTAAATCCTAGTAATAGCGTGACCTCTTTGGTCTATGGTTAACGGTCAGCTTACTCTTCCATGGTCTATGGAACTTGAGTTCGAATCCTCATATCGACTTGACTTTGTTTATTAATTAACACTTGATGAGTTTTGCAAGGTGCTTAAAATTTAGCACTTCAGGTGCTGAGTTAACCTTTAAGTTGGCAGTCATTTACGAGCACCCAGAATTAGGCACTACAGTTTGAGAGTGTAC
>CALNVZ010002100.1:29643910-29673323 GCA_940671915.1 Paracentrotus lividus | reverse complement strand
AAGAGAGAGATGTCAAGAGATTCTCGTTTAGAATATTTTCGTATTACCGACAATAATAATTTTATTTTTTTCTTGTTAAGGGTATAAAGCCAATGCTAGATCTCTTTTCTTTTAAGAATGTCATACTACGTCGCAGTCTATCTGTTCTCTCGCGATTTTGATTACAGAGCTATCATATCTATTAACGGAGTCTCATTATCCTACGTTATGTTTATCAAATGGTTGAGAGCTAATATCTCCATTTTTCCTTCATTTTATAACAAGGTCGGGTTATTATATAAATTCAAGGACAATGAATCAGGTGATCAATAAATATACCGCAATAAAATGGATTCTAAAACATCGCGACTAGTACTCTTCAATTTTCGACGTGAACGCATCACATATGGAAAAAAAGATTCGGGCTCCATCAATCTGCATATCATTTGGGTCTTTCGCCATTTTAAATGAACGCGCTAATAGAATATAAATAATTGAAATACATAAATAATAGCAATAATAAAATAATTACTAAATAAACAGCACAATCTAATTGTTAAAGAATAAATAAAAATCATACCGAATGTTGCATTTTTTCAGCCATTAATCTTAAAGTTGATTTTTTTAATTTTTTTTATTACCAGAATGTGATTCTTATGAAATTCGAAATATAGTGTCGTTTGCGGTTAGCATCATCGCGTTCTCTCGTGTAGGTGTTTTGTCACTAACTTTTCGTTAGATTCACTTATCTTTGGTAGATGTGAACATAGAGCTTCTCCTCTCCATCTGATGGGGGGATCTAATAAATACGTAAGGGCACCTTTCGGACATAGAAATTAGGGCCAGTAGGCACACCCGACATATTTCAATACACACTTCCACCCGCACACTTCCCTTTTCAATTTCCTGGTACCAGATCCTTCCACGAATAAAAATACACCCACCACAAACCATTCCACTCACACAAATCATTTATAATCGCACTGGGATATCACTACGCGAGTGTTGTACTTTATCGGACTTTACCTACTACAACCCCACACCACCTCACCAACTCTCTAGTCCAAACTTACACTACGTTCCCGTCTCGAAATACACATAGACACACTTCACCTACACGCAACCACCATAGACATTCACAAATACCAACATTTTCTTGCACTAACATAATCTATTTCATTGAACTGGTTCTTTCTTTTTTTATTTTTCTTTTTGAAAATTTCATAGAGAATTCCTTTTATTTTGATTTTACTTACATGTTCCCCACTTTGGTTCTTCGTGCGCCAACGCACTTTGTAATCACACATGTTTTTAATGTCTTAGTGGATCCAGTTGGAAAGTATATTTTAAATTATGGGGATTTTGAAGTAATTATTAATTCAACACTGGATGAAAGTAGATTATTGACTTCCATTAAGACCTTTACCGCCCTACCCTTCTCCACGATACGCAAATATAACCCTAATACTAACCACCTGCGTGAATTTGATTCCTTATTACAGCGGCAATACTTCCGCACACGCACTACTTACACAATATACTATCTCCACAATCTCATTGCATTGGTTCTGGTCCCATGATCAAGTGTGTTACGTTGACACAACATTCGCGAAACTTAATAGTGAGCACATTGCACAATATGTTATGAATGTGGATATATTAAACCATTATATTCATTTCCTATAAAAACTTCATTCCAATCACATAATTAGAGTTAAACATCAAATAATTGTGACGGGACTAAGCGAAAACACAGGCATATTATGGATCCCCGCTGAAGATAGAAACTAAAGAGGAAAACTCCATCTTTGTCTCCTATATTTGCTGAGTAGATATAAAATTTACGAGAACAAGAGCGATATACAGCAGGTGATGATCTATAAATTCTATTTGTTTAATATGAATCGATAACTAACTGCTTTTCTCTTAGGGTTGAGTCTTGAGATTGTGAATAAGATAATCCGAAAACATAATACAATCCTAATCGTGAATATGCAAACATATTCCAACCCCATCTTCATGACAATGACATATAATGCCATATAAGGTTTGAATAACGCATTCATTTCAAAACAATAAAACAATTGAATACAGCAGTGTGGCCCAATGATAGTGTTAAACCACATTTTGCCAACTAAGAATGGCTAGGTAAATATGGTGGTTACTTACACTGTTATTTAAGTACGTTTTTTTATAAAACTCCTAAGCGACCTAAAAATACTAACCTTCATCGTTATTTTCATAAGTACACCATGTTCGTGTGAATATTTGCTCTGAAAAATATGCTTGGAATACACATGCTCTCGATTATTCAACTTGTGTGAGAGGAGATGATTAATATTTTTTTGACAAATCTTATACAAACACACTGTTAACAGTTTAAAAGTTAACCTTCTGAGTACTGATATATTTCTTTGAATATAGCCATGTTAGCGTTACTTCATAATGTACAATTTATTGAGAATATACTAAATTATATTGCGTTATTTTTAATATTACGCAATATAAGATGAGTGACATTTTATAACATTTCGATAATCAGTCTATATATATATATTGGCCCTTGACATGATATAGCTTGTTATAATTTGATATCTTATTACTTCAATATATACAATTCTTAGAATCATACTTTTGTGAATATACATCTTCATAGTAATGAGCTCAAAATCGTAGCACCCCGGAAGAAAAGAGTATATGATCTCCATCCGATATTCATGAAAAGCGCACCAATCACTGACACCGGTCATATATCCACCGTCTTTCCATGAATTCCCGATTATTTCCGCGGCAATTTTATTTGTGTACACTTCCCCACATCATTTTATCCTCTTTCTCTGTGAAGAAGGAATAAAGCTGGGTATTAAGCTATCTTTCTAGCGGTATAAGATCTTTGCTTTTTGGTATCAAGGCATACGGCTATTTCTAAATCGCGACATTTGCGATCTTCTCAAAATTCGCTACTACAATGAGTAAAGAAGCTAACTTGCACCGTAGTCAAGGCAAGTCTATGCTATTACCATTACGAATAATTCAGAATCAAATAAGAAATATCGACCAGAAGCTATAAGATTATAAGATACCAATTTATACAAAACAATTAGTTACCCCTCAACACACAAAACTTTCTATCTCACCCAAAATCACTCGATATTTCTCAGTAAGGTATGAATAGGTCGAGATATATTTTCCTCATATCCAGTTGGGTGACAATATATTATACAATTGTCTGCGAGTAAAGATTCTTGAGCGCATGTACACCTTTTTGGTTTTCCTATGCATTTACTTCATAGATTAACAGTAGATATTTCGCGGGGCACACACATTATGATAAGGAGAAAGAGAGAGAGTGAGTGAGAGATTAGGAGTGGCATTCGAGAAGAAACGAAGACGGAAGTAAATAGAGTTTAAGCTGTATGAACAGGGTTACATGAGGATGAACAGAAAGACGAGGGTAGGTGTAGCGAGGGGAGAGTGCACATGGAGATCACGCACGACATCCGCTGGAGAGTTATCAGCGTGATCGACCGAGTTCGCGAATTCGCATATGAGCGTAGTTACACATAATTAATGGCGCGGGAAGCCTTTGACTACATAGAGTATTTCAATTATTAGTATAGCTTCAGATTGCATAGATATGTCGTATCAAGGAGGGCAGATAGACATATGAGTGAGTATGTAAGACAATGTAGGAATGGGAAGAGAGTAAGGATATTGTGTGAGGTTATGATTAATCATGTGGGAGTGGCCTAAACTGATTATCAAATGGTTTGCATTTCATTAATAGCGTATTTGGGAGGTCAGAGAGCTCTTTATAAATGGTATAATGCTATGTGAATGCATGTGGATCTAATAAGTTTATACAGATAGTGTGTTTATGCAAATAACGGATTTAAAAAGTAAACGCACACACACACAACCAAACAAAACACAATATTTCCGGGATATATACGTTTTTTTCACACAACCTATTCAGCACTTTACCACTTTGGCACACTTGTACCCCCTTTAGCTGAAAATACTTCTCAAAGGGTGGGTAAGTTGGGTGGGCGTATTGTCCCTTTTGAGGTAAATCCGTATACAGGGGATACTAAGATTCTATTCGAGGGTTATTGAAACGATCATGCAAGCGGGTAATTAATCTGATACAAACAACTCGACATACTTTTAAAAAGGATTTAGGAAACAACGGCGCGAGCACACATGCTGAAGAAATCTAATCAAAAGAAGGATGCGCACAGTAAAGTACAATTTAAACCTTGTATTAAAATAGATTTTTTTTGTGAGATAAGAAGTTTCTATAATCCCTGTTTGGGTCCTCGTAAGAAATCATCTGTACGAGAACATTATCATTGACATATAATTTCCCTGAGGCTAACCGCTAACAGTGGTAATTATTTATGACACAGGCTAAAAGCAAATGAATAAAATTTATCGTGTTGCTTGGGAATGTCTTACTTTTCGCCACCGTCAATTAATAAAACATGTCATCATTCATATATTTTAAGAATATGAGCGACCGATTCTCAGATGTCCAGTAATTATTTTTATACTATCATATTTTATTTCTTTTCTATGATATCGTTACGAGACGCATAATTATTATTATCGTATTTGAACGTGATGACTTCATTAACCAATGCAGCTGATTAAATAATACATAGAACTGCTTGAAAAAGTTTAAATTATTTGATGACAAATTGTTTTTAAAAATCCAAACCATGTACTATGATGAACAACCAATTTTTTGAAATGTATATTTGTATTACAGTCAACAATATGCATTGTTTGTTGGCATATGGAGGGTATCCTGTCATGAAATTGAGGCAGAAATTGAAAAGGAATAGCGTCATCTAGATAAGATAATCATCCCTAATCTACTTATCATACAAGAACTCGACCAAAGTCAAGGCCTTTTGCAGGGTGAACTTCACATCGGCTGGATGTTAATTTTGAGAATTGGGGAACTAAGCCCAGGGGGCCATTATGAGCTGGTCCGACTAACGACAAGCGCTGATATACATGGTAAATGATTCCTCTCGTGAGGACAGCGATCTTTAACCGACTGCAACTATATGCTTCTATGTTCATCTTTCATGCTTGGTTTTTGGACAATTGTAGTTGACGCCTTATCGCCATAGTATTTCATGCTTATTGCTAGTATCTACATTATACTGTTAGCAAACTAAAGTATACGAGACTGACTTTCGAGCTCTCCAATAAAGATTTAAACTTGAGCCTATTATCAAGGTATAAATGTCATATTATTTGATTCGGTTGGCAGTCCTGTCGACAACTCGTTTGGAAAATGGGAATTTATAATGACATCTGCACACGACTCATTTGGGTGTCATGTCAGTTTAAATATCTTGAAGAAAATTTATTGAGAGAAAAACTGAACTTTTCGAGAATATTGTAATGCTTTATTTTCGTTCTCCGAGAAAGCTGAATGTCGTTTAGTCCGCGAAGCAGCTTTATTATAGAGGATTAGGGTTTGATAATTTTCTTGACCTGCCATTCCTATATCAATTTAAATATATATAGGTAGTACTATTAGGGTGGACTTCATAGCATTGCGCGTTCTCTCTTAATTAATATGTCTAATATAAAATTGATTATTTGCTAATACATAGACAAGGCTACTATTTTATAACGATATCCCTAATCATTACGTACTTAAATGGTCATCATTATCATTTCACCGACTCAATCGCATCGCTTTACCCCCATGAGCCAATATTATAGGGATGACATATTAAGAATAAAATTGATTGATAAATTCTCCTTGTCCTTAACGTCTTTATAAACCACTCATAGGGATAGCGCTATAAAAGCAACGTCATATTGACTTTCTTAGGCGTGAGAGGGAAACTAACCAGCATGGCAAGTATCAGGTGAAAATTTCAATTGTCCATCACAATATCCCTATAGCCATTAATTACGCATGCATTCAACTATTTCTTCTACATATCTTTATATGGAGAAGATTGTTATTTAGAGATAATTTATTGATATAAAAAAAGATATGGTATTTAATATTGATTATTGTCTATGCCTTGAATAAATTCATTTATAAAGGAATAGTAACAAACAACTTAACTTGATTTTATCTAAGTTTGAAAAATTTTTTATTGCCAATAAGGCCTGAGAGATATCTCTAAGACAAAAATTGTGTAATGAGTGGAGATATTATATATAAGATATGGAATGTTTACTCGTGATAATGAATAAGTGCTAATATTTGTATTACCAAATTAAAGCCCCAAATTAATCTTTTCGTTACGCTACACTTTAGTTTTGTAATTTTATTGACTTTGTGTAAACAGAAAGCTTTGATTAATAATGTTTGTGATAGACGGAGGAACGTAAAGTGCGCGAATTTACAACAAATACAATTTGTGTATGAGCTATACTACGCCCTCGCCAAAAAATGTTTCGATCAAACATCTCTACAGTATTAGTGGCGCATCGGAATGGAACTTTTCAAGGTATATGATCTTTATTAGTTTATTTGATATCAGACTATGTGGAAGAAATAATTCCGCACTTTTCATGTGATATAAATTCGTAATGAATTGGTGGTCATGCTTCATGATACAGAATATTCAAATATTGCAGAAAAGATAAAGAGCACTAGTCAAATAAAGTCATGTATATGATCAAAAAAGTCTGTTCTAATTCAGAAACTCATATTTGAAATTCTCAAAACTCTGACTTTAGGCCCTGATATAATTTGGGGTATTTAACCAATTTATTAAATTTTATACCTTGTCAAGTTCATTTTAATCCTCTTTTGAAATGATAACCAGGCTAATTTAAAACATATTATATTATATCTTGTATGTACAAACACCCGAATGTTAGGACAAGTACAGATAGCAGAAGAATCAAATGTTGCAAAATTGAATGCCTAATGGGACCTATTGGATTGTCACTTTGCGAAGATAACTGCAATTTGAGCAATAAAGCAATGCAATTTTCGCAAAATATTTTCGCTTATATCACACCTCGCATTATGGAATCATACCTAGAATTTTGTGCCATTCAAAACTAATGATTAGTTACCATTGCCAAATAGGGTATCAATAAAAAAGACAGAATTGAATGAACCTTTTACAATGCTATCAAAGAAATTGATAATGTATTAACCCCACATTAAAATGACAACCAAGGTAACAAAATTGTAAAATCATGATCAAAAACTAGATTATATTTACTTTGAAGTATTTTTTCCTTTGCATTCAGGTGGTATTCAGGGGTTCTCTTGGACCAGTCATGATATCACCTTGGACAAATTAGGTATCAATAAAAATCATGAATAAATGAACGTGACAATGGTATAAAATTTCAACAAAAATTATAAAAAATACTCTCAAAGTTATTAGGGTCTAAATTGGAGTTGCGGAAATTACAATGTGATCAAAATAGAAAGTGCATTTTACAACATTTTTCTTTTTTTTCTTTTATCCAATATTCTAATAATCTGGCATTGAAGATAGACACAGATTATTACAAATATGAATTAATCAATAAAAAGGAGGAGATAAATTATCTTATCCAATATGCCTGATTATCTATGAAAAAAACTAAAGCAATAACCTGAAAAAGTTATCATGGCCCAAAAGTCGATTTGCGGAAAACTTATTGGGAGGGGTTTATTACAGCTCGATACCGCTCATGTTGGGGCTTAAACTGGTTTAAAACACACACAAAAGCATGCGCAAAATAGAATTTTTCGTGATTGTAGGAAACCTAAACATATCTCAAGATAAACATCAAAATGCAGATGGAAAAAAAAATGCAGAGGAAGAATTGTTTTTTCTGCCATCATAAAGAAATAATAAAACACACAAAATTTACACCAGTTTTGTGATTTATTTTTCATTAGAATTTTTCTTCCACTTATTGCCTTTTTATTTACAAGATAAACAATAGCACAATCCGTATTATTGTAACTTTTTCTATACCAGCACATCTGATAGAACCTGTTATGGTGTGTCATGGGCGGTGCATTTTGAGAACATCCGTGGGAGTGGCCAGACGATGCAATGTGTCCTTAACAATGGACACATTTTAGAATCACAAGGATTTAATCTTACATAGCAATAAGTATTTGTGTAATATCCCGCTTCCTGTTCTATATGGACATGTTTAATTGTATTTTTTTCAATTTCTATTTTAATTTTTTAATTTTTTTTGACAGACAACATCTTTCTTGTTTGTTTACTTTGTTTATAATTGATATCGGAATGGTTTTTTTAAAATATGCTTATTGTTTATGTATTAATTTATCCACATAATGTAATGCCAAGGACATTGCCTATTTTATATTGTTTATTATATACTGTATATACATGTATATGATATTATGTGCAAACCTACTCGACTATAAAGATAAATGTATACGTTTTCACTTCTCAACCCGGATGCCTGTAGGCCAGTTGGCCTGTCAGTTGACAACCTCACGTATCAGGTCTGTTTTAGGGCCATGGATGGTTGACTGCGTGAAAAATCTTTTCTCCTTCCTGCTGGTTATCTCCTTAATCTGGTCCTCTCCATCGCATCTTTTCTACGTCTTCCGATCGGCGAGTCGTTTCTTTTTCGGCTTCCATTTGTGCATCCTCTTGGGGTCCCTGGTATCCAAGGCATTCTTAGTACGTGTCCATACCATCGTAGCTGATTCTTCTCTATGATGGTCAGCACTGACTCCACCTTGTGGGCATTTCTGATATTACATTTGCGGAAATTCTGTCTCTCGGCGGGTTACACCATATAGATGAGAACGTAATCACCCTCATCTCGGTTGCTTTATATCCTGCTCTTAGTTTGTGTAGTCAGAGTTCAGGTTTCACTTATCCATAAACAGTAAGTACAGGTCTAAGGATGGTTGTGTAGATGCAAAACCTTACCTCCTTCGGTATATTCCTTCTCTATTCATGAGGGGTGGAGTGCCATCAGATTTTTAGTGAATTTGGCTACATCGAAAAAAAATGAGTAAAATCTTAACCCAATTACTAGATCAAAAGGTAACTCGCGTGAAATTGAAGTAAAAATATTACTCATGCAGTAGAGCACTGTTTAACTCAGAAAGAGTAACTTTTATGTCATCTATGTATCATATCCTATAGCTTCGAAAGGCAGTAAAACATATTAGTTTACTCATTTTCTTGCGAAGTTACCTTTTATCTAGCTCTGTTAAGCGTAAACAAAAATTTACTACCGTTGGGAGTAAAGCATTAGTTTACTCATTTTCTTGCGAGTTACCTTTTATACTCTGTTAAGAGTAAACAAAATTTACTCCGTTGGGACTAAAAGCATAATTATGTTTACTCATTTTCTTGCGCGTTATCTTTTTACTAGCTCTGTTTAAGCGTAAAAAAAATTTACTCCGTTGGGAAGTAAAGCATTAGTTTACTCATTTTCATGCGAGTTACCTTTTTTATTTACAGTGTATTCTGTTGTTGACTCTCATCCTTTCTTATTAGGTTGGTAGAAGTCAGCTTGCTTCCTAGTGTTTTCACTTATTCAGCACATGAACCAATTTATTACAGTGAGCATCCTTCTCTTTGCTCCTTTCAACTTGCATGTATTCCCAGTTTTGGCATAGTTTAATTTAAGTCCGGCTTTAGTTAGTTTTGTGATGCCATTGGTTCAAGATGTCTGTAAGCTTTTCTCTGTTATCTGAGTCTGGGCGACATATCGGCATAGCCAAAGCGTTCTGCACAATAGTCTTCCTTGTGACATTCTCTAATGACATGATTAAGGTAGAGAATGAAGAGGCAGCGTGAAAGCACACTGCCTTGGCCGCACCCCTGTGTTGATTGGCAAAGTAGTTTTGTGCCTCCCATCATCCATATCACTCCTCTACTGTTGACCTTTGTAAGTACTACTCTGATAGCCATTAGTAGTTGTTTGCTTATCCCTGTGCTCAATCTCCTTCTACATTCTCCCTTGGGACTCTATAAAGGCTTTTCCAGGTCCAGGAAGCATATGTGTTGGTCGATTGCATATTCCCAGCAAGGTAAAGACGAAGAGCAGCAATCTGGTCAACAGTTCCCCTGCCTGGGCGGAACCTACATTGGTTTTCCGGACAGTTTCTCTTCTCTACTGGTTTCTTAATCTTCTCTCAAGATTTCTTTTCATATAGCTTCCGAGCATGATTCATTTAATGAGATTCCCTGTATGTTCTTACTTCTAAAGGGTCGCCCTTGTTCTTAAGATTTGGACAGATTGTGGATTGATTCATTCTTCTGTGGGGAATATATATGTAGCAGCAAATTCCTAGCGATCTAGATCGGCTAGGAAATTTTGCTGTGCTAATATACAGTAGGGTAGCAGTTTGCCGCTACAAAATTCTGCTCTTATATAGAAGAGCAGGAAATCGCTATCATAGCGAGAGAGGAATTACCCTTCCTCTGGCACTGTCCCGGTGTTCCATGCGTGGTTGAATAGTTCCAGCAGCATGTCCTTCAGCGGTTGCCCACCTGCCTGGATTGTTTCAATGTATATCAGAATACGTAAATGAATAAATTTAAACATATGTTTTTTTCGTTGTAAATTTTTATTTACATGATGAGTAAATAAAAGAAGGAAACTAAGAAAAAAAAATTAAACAAAAATCATTTCAGTAATTTTTATAATTTTTTGTTAAATTTAGGTTATCAGATATCTCTTCGTTTAAATAAATATTAACCTTGTTATGATTCTATATAGCACAGAGGTAATATTTTGATGGCAAATAAAGAGTTAAAGGCTTGCTATTATAGAGTAATTGCCCTTCTCGATTCCCGTCTAAAGTTAAATACCCTTTTTTGTTCTCGACTCGATGTCAGTATGTGACCTTTGGGTTTTATGTCAACCACGTCGACAAAAAAGGAGAAGCCTTACCACAATGTGCAAAGAAAAAATTAAAGTGGAAGAAAAATAGGGAACCTGGTAAACTGACCGGATTGAAAGTACACATGGATGCCGTGAACATTGAATCAGTGCAACTTAAGACCTTCTAGCCTCGGAATCATTGAAAGGGTGCGTCTCCGTTCACAATCGTTAGGGAAATGCGATACCTAATTACCACGAATAGATCGATCGTATATTAATCGAATTACTTTAGCGCGGTTTTTTTAGCTGTATTATATGAACAGGCAATCGTCGACACCAATGGTAGGGGTAAAACCCGAGATTTACGGTAACATCTAGGGTAGAAACAGAACTTTATGATATAACAGGTTAATCCATTTTATAATAACCGCAAATCCGCTGCAAATCTTTGACGTCTTTTGGCATTGATCTTTATCTTAAAATGCACTCTATGTAGGTCGCGTAGGTATGCACATGAATGAAATAGAGATTCACCAAAATTGTAATCCCAGGGCGAAAATGGGAGACTGGAGAAAAGAAATTATGAATCAAGATGAGAGTGAGGCGAGAGGGTAAAAAAAAAGAAGAAAAGAATGTTTTCAATCGATGGTTCCATAAGTGTTTTATAATTAACTTTATTGAGTCGTGTCGTTTAAGTTTATTGATGTGTTACTACAAAGGATCTACCAAGACATACAAAATGAGATATAGGAGACAAGATGTATGATGCCGCTATTTAAGGAATCTATTACGTAACTAATCCATCAATTTTTTTATTTATATATATATTTTTTTTAAACGACAACTTGTTCTCAATGGTTTTTCAATTGGTAAGACAATTACACTTCGCTATTTTTAGATGGAGGACAACGTACATATGGCTATAGTGGCTCTTGATTACCAAGAAAATCATGCGTAACTAAAACATTTTTGTGGTTTATACTGCATTTTAAATAATTTGACCCGAGGCTACATGATGTTGTATTTCTTTTAACTATTTTAAGAAAGATATTTCCCAGTTTATTCAAACATGAAAAACGTCAGTAAACTTTGCATCACAAATTACAGGAAAATTACCTTTCATGTTTAACTATATTTAATTTCTGTTTGTATGATACTTATAATGATGAAATATCATACACTATCTTCTATAATTCGTCAAGAAGGTATACTAATCGGCAAGATGCACCAGTTTGACATTATCCAATCAGCACTAGTGATTTTAACTTTGGATTGTCGATTTTATTAGGTATTATGGAGGTATACCACCAGGTCCTGGCGACTTATAATAAATCATCTTTCTGTATTATTGGTTAATATACTTTAATCGAGAATATTTACTCGAGAATATTCCTGACAAATCAAAACATATATAAACATCACTTTTTGATGCGAATGTTATGTCTTGTGGTGAGGATTTACAAGAATATCCTTAATATGGAGATGATAGTTTAAGGATAAAACCTGAAATCACTACGAAAGAGCCTGTTATGTGCCTACGTGCGTGGGGATAAAACCTTCAAAATCTTACAAAAACAAAGGTTTACACGGTTTAGAGGCTACTGGCCTAAATTGATAGTGGGAGTGGTATAATTGCACAAAGGTTTCACAACATTGTCATAATAAGAATCCTTGATTGTTCGTGTTTGTCAGCATCCAGATATTGTATCTCGTAGTTTACAATAGAATATATTTCTAGCCATTTTAATGTAATTGTAATGAAAAAAAGAGGAAGTTATGATTTTAAATGTGATGTGTTTCTTTACCCAAGAAGCAATTTGTGCTTTGGAATGACATTTTCGTATCGCACTTTCTATTGTTCTTAATAAATTAACCATAAGATATTAATAATAAAAAATGCTTTAGAAGCCGAGCTTTCCATATCATGCATATTATAATTATTTCTTTCTTGACATCCTGTTTCCTTTATCTTAGACACACCTGTTTCCCTTTATCTTAGACACGCTATATTCTAAATCAGACACACTGTATTCTAAATTTCACACACAACACACACCCACACACACACACACAAACACACACACACACACACACACACACACCTGCACGCCCTCCCTTGAACAACAAAACACCCATACGCAACAATAGTGAAGTTAACCACCTGCAATCAAACAAAATTTTATTTTATTTTATTTATTGGTGTATAATCCACTGAAAAGAAGCACAAGCTGAAGGAATCAGTATACAATCATAATACAATTTTTTTTTCTCACAAATATGGAAGACAATTATAAGAAATTTCTGCTTAGATCTGCAAAGATTTACATTTTTTTATTTTAAAGGCCGGTATACTCGAATGTCTTGCTATTGTCTCGAAGAATACCAAGGCTTTGTTAAATACGTTAGTACATGTAGGCCTACTAACTCCATGTTGATATAAGTTTTATTTCCGTTTAAGGCTTTATCACGTTTACCATGCGACTATATCGAGACTCGCGCGAGCATCAACCTCGACCTCCCAGGTACTTCGTGGAAAATTCAAATGTTTCGATTTCTTTTCGGAGACTTTTTTCCCATTCAAGGGCAAGTCCATCGTCGAGACTAATTTTGTCTACCACTAGGTTGACTACTATATCTACTGTGTCTACTACGGTATACAAACGGATGCTATAATATATTTTTAAAAATAATATATTAAAAATACATCCAAACAATGTTATGCTTTGAAAACGCCCTGAATAATTTACCCTCCAAAAAGCATTAAACATAAATACAGACACACAAATAAACACATATATAAAATCAATAAATACATGAACTTGAACAGGAGTAGGTTGTACCAGTTATATAGTTCAGACTGCTCATTTAATGGGCTAATCATTGAAGCACGGTGTATAAAATTATGATTTTGTATTTCGATCGGCATACCAAGGATGAGGTTCGAACAAATAAAAGATAAAGACATACAATGAAAACAAGGCAGCTTAATTTGGCTACATTTAATATTCAGTGTCGTTAGAAGACCTAAAAACGATAAGGCGCTTTCGATGTTCTGATTCTACTTCAGAGTTGGTGGTAGCTTTGCTTCAATGTTAAAAATTTTTTTTTTTCAATGACGAGTAATAATAAATATATTCAGTTTAATATATTTTAATAAAAGTGGAAATGTGCATCTAATAATTTTTCCAGGAAATATAGGCCTACATCCTTTCCCTCTTCCCCTACTTTCCGTTTCCTGCTATTCTCCTCTAGTTCATTAACAAAAATTAATGATGTGAAATTTGTAAAATGTGTAATGTGTAAAATTTTCTTTGAACAGAGGTTTTCTTTGTGATGAAGTTACTTAAGCATCTATAACACCGGATATGTTTCCTCAGTATGGATATCATATAATTATATTTTTTCAAATGTAAACCACGGCCCCTACATTTTGTTTTTGAAAAGCCATTACATTCATGTACATACATTACATAAAGACATTTGCCACTCTCTGTCAGGGTGAAGTATATATATACCTGAAAAATCCCACTAATTATTTTGCACCTCTTTATTTAGTTTTTTCGGATACCTTTGCGGGGTTTTAAGATGCAAAGCGAAAGGAGATTGAAAAATACATGAATAGACATAAGGTTAAAAATAGACTGCATAGAGATTTTGAAATAAAGCTGAATAATTGGTAACCTTATTGTGACCGCTTACAGTATACAAAATGGCGGATCCAGGCAGGGGCTCAGAGGACCAGGACCCCTCTCTACAATTTGAAAAAAAACTCTTTGATGTAAATGCTAAAATCCAAATATTTTCGGCTGGCGTCCCCCACCTCCCCCCCCCCCATTTTCAAAGCCTGGATCCGCCACTGATCGCATATAATTGAATTTCTGTATTAACGTACCGATCCGGGTTTGTACACCTGCAGAAATGATCGGATCGCTCGTCCATCCCACGTTTGAACATTGTCAAATGACCTCGGCCGTGCTAACTGTGATTAGAGGTGTATTTTCAAAAGGATTTACCGATTCATTTCGAGGACTGGTAAATTGGTCTTTATTGAAATATCAAATTTCAGATAATTATGTTTATAAGGGAGCATATTGTGTTTGCGATATGAGCCAATATATGTTTTGGGAATTTACCATGAAGAGCATAAGCTATTGAAGGGGAGCTAATTGAACTGTGCCGGGATTCTATATGAATTACTGATCAGATTGAAATTAGGTTGTAAAGCTAATGTTTTTTTTCTTAGGCTTGGACACAGGAATGGCCCCTTGAAAGTACGAAATAATAAATAAAGTGATAGAAAAAGCAAAAATTACAATTTAATGCCGTATTATATGCGACATTAATTTCAAAAGTGTGTACTTTAGGACCATATGTTGTTCAAAATTACTACAGGCAGGAATTGAAGGGGAAGAGAATACATGCACATCCGCAGAAAACATAATAAATGAATCAATGTATATCATGCATCAATCTATTTATTTAAAACATAGCTGTGTAAAATGCATCCAAGCATTTTTATATATAATAGGAGAGGTTCGACCAGTGAATTCGACACGTTTGATAGTAGTAACAAGTCCAAGCTATTTGTTCCCGAGGTGGTGATTTTCAACTTTTCGACCTTTTTGTGTCAAGTGTGTCAGTAAGAATTTAAAGGTACAATATAATGTATCATACATCACCACAAAGTGTATGAAATAACTGAATGCAAAATGAGGTCAAAAGTCATTTCAAGGTCATATGACGTCACAAGGCTCATTAATATCATGTGAAAAATGATAAAATGCATTAAAAATGCTATATTCAACAATTATTTCAAAGGTTTTTTAAAAGAATACAACCAAAAAGTAATATTTTCTGTTTCAATATAATCTTGCTACTCTGGTGAAAATATCAGAACCTAGCACATGATTTCCATATTTTTATCTTAAAGTATTCATGTCTCAGTAGTAGTCTCACAAAAGTTACTGAGCTGATGTAAATAATATAGTTTTATTACTCGCCCTCCCACCTGAAGTAATAAAACAAAATATTTACTTTTTTACAGTAATGTGTTGTATTATGGTTCTTTGTTTATCAGCGGGACTTTTTTTCCACACACATGTTACTACGCCTTGGCTACACCAAATATTAAAGGAAAATATTTCATGGAATAATTGTCCCATGTGTTACGTGTCCCATGTGTTACATGTCATATTTTATAAAACTTGACTTGCCAGAAAACGTGAGGCTGTATTAACATTAAAATATGTATTTAGAAAGTTTACTACATGGTTATAGAGGATGTGACTATGCACGTTTTTATCTGCGTTTTAAATTCTGGTATCATGTGAACAAATTCAAAATTTAAAAACTCCATTTTTTCTGGTCCCATGTGCTATGAACGAATAAATTATCATAAATTAAATATGAATTGAGTTGTTTCAATTATTGTTTATGATTTGTTGAAGGTTCTTAGTACCTTCAAAAATATAACTGAGGATTGGGATTTCAATTCAAGATTATTAAAAAAAACAAACTATTTTTTGTCTCTGAATGTCCCGTTTGTTCAACGCAAAATAGCGTGGACTTGCCCAGTAACCAACATTTTGATTAAGATGTCTTTCTCCTGATCAATAGTTGAATTGTTTAAACTGATCAGCGAAAAAGATGATCAATGGTCTCGACTTAGTAATTATTTATCCGATATCGCAGATATATGACAATTTAGAACAAATGAGTTTGTTTCTACTTAATAAAGTCTGGCATTCAAGGTTTGTCGTGCGATATTTTTACAGTCAAATATAATTAGCTATCAAATATCGATCTGGTTGCAGCAACCATAGCTACTTGATCTGTCATTGCAACTCTGTTCAGTCCCATCTCATGATTTAGGTGTAACGTGGCAACTATAATCAGGCATCTAATTAACGAGAGGCCAGACGATATTCTGCCTGATACAAACCCCTATACTTTCTGGCTTCAAAGCCCCTCTCAAAATGATAAAATCCTGAGAGTTAACTCAGCAATGCTCCATTTCTGTCATATTAATGTTTCGGCCGGTGCGTCGCCAAAGACATGAAACCAAGGTCTCCTCAAAATTGACAACATTTGAATTCTCGCGACCTTTTTTACGAATGAAAGGTATCAACACTTTGTTTCTAGTAGGCTGTACTTTCAATCAGAAAAACATTTATTTTAACACAAATAACTGCATTGTATGTAAGACATTTTTCCTTCCAGATTTTTCGTTAACAAATATGTATGAGATATTTCTCGATTTAAATAAAGAAGTGTTGAAGGTGTACACATTTTTTTTTGGAGATGAGCTATATCTTTCAATCCATCTTTTCTATTTATCGATCCGTCGTTTTGTTAGCCCTTCTGTAACTATGTTTGATTAATGGCATATGTTTATCAATGCATTGTCTTTCAACACAGTACAGTGGTGGCCAAAATTATTAGAACACCTGAACCTACAAAACGTCTATGGATTATCAATGCCCTAGTTCATTTGCCGAATTCAGATTAAAGATATCTTTTGTGTGCCATGACTATCATGACTTTTTAGCAGAGGGTCTTAAGTATATGTTTATACCAAATTTATATAGTTTCGACCATCTGGTAATACGCAGCATTAAAAATAGTGGCGCTATGCGCTTTTGGTTTCCCCATAGACATGTGTATTAAACATGTAGTCCAAATGTAAAAAAGTAAAATGCCAATTACAATATGCCGATTGCTCAAAAAGTATTGAGGTAGAAGTATGAAACTTAGCAGGCTTATTATTCTTATATATCTCAAATACCTGCTAAGTTCAGAAAATTTGGTCAAATGGTGAGGGGTGGATTTGCCCCCTCCTTGGTGGTGAGATGACCAAAATAACCATGCACATTGAAGGTTAAGACTATTTTTTTCATTAAATGAAGACACTCGTTGTAAATGTATATTTTTTAGAAGGACATTTCATGAGCAATTCAAATATAATGAAATATTAAGGGTCAGAGGAAAAGGGGACTTAAAGGGGGCTCTAAATTAAAAACTTGGGGCCCTCACAATAATTAAAAAAACTCCCACAGAACATGTTACTACTTCACCCTATCGTATTGTAAAATGACATTTTTGACATTTCTCATGAAATTTCCTTTCAGAAAATGTATACTTTTGTGGGAGAGACTTGATATTTTTAACGTTATGACATTTTGGTCCTGATATGGGCAAGATTTTCAGATTTTACAATTGGTAGCGTAACACGAAAAGGGGTTGCGAGTTGGGGGCGAGTTCGAAACGAATGACTATGTTATTTAGTTTTTTAAGTATAACAATGACTTTTGTAGACATTCCAGGCATTTTAAAGTATTTAAATGGTCAACTGAATGAAAACAACTGAAATCATTTAATTTACTTGGTGTTCTAATAATTTTGGCCACAACTGTACATGAGTCAGAAGAAAATCATGATTATCTAGCTGGGAGGTCCCGCGATTCGAATGGTATTCTTATAGTAGTATCGTCGATCACATCCGTTTGTCTTTAATTATTTCATTCTTTATACTTCTTAATTCATACATTTATCAGAAAGAAGTATCCTAATGCGGCGGTCACAACTCGTCGTAGGCTACGGGGCACGTGCCATCAACGTAGCCTGCGTTGCATGTGCAATGCACGCCACAGGTCCTGGGTCTAACTCCTTGGTCTACTTCTGCGATCCTGCGTTTCTGTGTAAGGGTATTGTGAAAACTTCCTGCACGTCGTACATGCATGTACCTGCAAGGGTACCTCCGCTGCACGAATTTTCTACGAAATCCATCGCAGGGAGTTACACGTCGAAGGTACGGCAAGTTGTGATCGCCGCATTACAAGCACACCTTTACTTCATATCAACGTGCAATAATTTGTCGATCTTTCAATCCTGAAGCTGCATGCATTCGGGTAATGAATTTATCCTTTCGATATTTTCAATTCAAATGAAATTATTCCTTTTGTTAATATTTATTTACTTGGACCTAGTTCTTTTATTTATCTCAGTTAGATCTAACCCATTTATTAATATGTTGTCTATTAAAAAAAATGTCAGTCTGGCAGGCCACGAATCAATGTACCTGCCGTTGATTATTATGTTTTTCAATATACTTCGTCAATCCATCTATTATTTTTAAACCACCTCCTATATAAGTCATCCAATAATCTGCCAATCTACTTATCATTCTATCCATCTATCAAACCAGGAGATAATCTGCCCATACCATCTTGCCATCTCTCAATTGAAATCCCAGCCAACACCACAAATCCATCCCAATCCGTCGGATAGCCAATCGATGTTGACCACTTGTGGTGACGTGCATTTTTGTTAAGATTTCTTGTTGATCTGTTCGATGTGCCGGGAGTGTTATCTGGGCCATTCGGCTCAGAAGGTGTGACATAGGGCGTGAATTATGACATCATATCACTTAATACCTTTACGTCACTCTTGGTCTAATCGGGGAAAGTTGCATGGAAGATAGAAGGACATCGATTTTGAGATACTATACTGACTCGAGAGCGAAGAGCATCAACATTCAAAATGTTTTACCTGTTTGTTTACACGCGTAGACTGATAATTATTTGTGTAGCTATCGTAGCATTTCCATGAAAATGTTGACCAACTTGAACACTTTCATGGATAAAACTACTTTATAATCGTTTGATGCTCCATGTTTTATTAAGTACAACAAGTACTGGCGGCTTGTCTTGAAAAATAAATTATTTATTGATTCATATATTTGGGACCATCCTGTTTTTTATTTCACATCATATATCGGGTGTAATTTTTAAATTAAAAAAAAATGTATATCTCACTCATAAATTTTAGGAATCGAATAAAAATAAAGACCATATTAAGGACCTGCATTGTAGTATTTGCCTCAAGAGCAGAATAATATGATTATTTTCGGATCTTAACCAATCTATCCTTCGTTCCTTATTCGCTATGAAAGTGTTGGGTTTTTTTAAGCCGTAAGCATTTTAGTAAAAGTAAAATGAAAAAAAAAAAAAAAAAAAAGCATGAAAGCGGTGTCGATTATCCTGTGTGATCACCTGTTCTCTTATAACGACGAGTGGATGGATTTTTAAAGCTGGTGTATAGTTTCGGGGAAGGAAAAAATAATTTTTATTCACACTAAGATAAATCATGAAAGATTGAATCCAAGAACTATAATAAAGCAATTATAGTACTTGAAATCTCGTTTTAGTGTCTTTATTTCATAATATGGATAAAAAAGATAAGTCGGGGACCCGTCTCAGGTTAGCGCTCACATGGAAATCCAATGGGGATTCTCTTGTGTGGGTGTTAAACACAGATCGTTCGCACTAATTCACGCCTTAAACCTTCGGCGTGCGAATCTGTCAAAGAGGTCTAAACGGCAGTTAATTACGCTTCATTCAAACAAATTCAATGAAATTCATCGGAAATAATGAAAGGAATGTCACAAGATCTCTCACACATATCTTTTAGCAACGTGGAACAACATGTAACTACATTTGATCGGTTTTGTGCCAATTCCTTTTTGTTACCAAAACTATACACCACGTTTAAAGTGGCTGATGTTTTTAAAATGTTGATTTTCTGGTTTGTATATGGTGATAAGGGCCGTCAAACAACTTTGATTGTCTGAATTATTTATGATCCTGGAATAGATCAGTTAAATATGCCTATGTGTACTTTAAGAACATATAAATAAACAATTTTACATCCGTCTTCTCCCAAGCGCGACTTGTCTTTTTAAATAAATAAACACTTACGTTATAACACATTGATAGGGATAGGAGTTAGACGGGAAAGTTGTAACAGGTATCAGTGTGCCTAGCTAGAGAAGAATGCACTCATTAAAAAAGAGAGAGATATATTAAAAGAAGCAAACGAAGGGTTAAATTGACCCGATTCTTGGTCCATTGGGACCACACGCGGATTCCGCACCAATTGGGGCCATAGCCCGTACTAGATAATCGGTTGACCGCACGCTAGACATGACCTCTTTAGGCCTACTTCTCCCGTCCATCCTACAACTGGGTTGGACACCTATTAGTATATCAATGGAATCAAATATCTTAAATCTTTGTTCATACTGATATGGTATTCACCAATCACTTCCAAATTTTCCTATCCGTCAACACGATAACGACATTATTTACTTCATCGCTCTTTATGTCATGATTAATAAAGACTAATGATTATTGCATGATTTTATCAACACATAAGCAGCAACACTAATGCATTATAATTCATGATGGCCTCAAGGAAAGCGTGTTTCGTAACTTTCAATTATATGCTATCATATTTATAGATATACAGTGTGTTCCTAAAAAAGGGTAATCGAAGTTCAAAGGTCAGTGATTTGTTTACTAAAATTCTAAGTGACTCATCAGCTTTAATTTGAGACATTGCTTACGTCGAAACTGTAATGGGTCACAGAGATAGGGTCCTTTGAAGGTGATAGGTACAAAACCCATTTTTTCCAAGTTTTTCGTTTTTAGGGTATGAAACCAACTTTTTATTAATTTTTGGTTTCATAGTTTTGGGGGGTTTTGTCACACAAAGTTTCAATGAAATGCAATTTCATTTGTCAAAGGACCTATCTCAATGGCAATGGGAAGGGTTCGCAATTATGGGTCTCTTGAGTCGTGCAAAACGTCGTGGTGACGTCTCCTGAGACTTCAGGGCTTCGAAGGAAAATGGAACAAAAGTTAAACATGTTCGATCTTTCAGAACACTTCTTTAAGACGCCAGCAAGTAAAAATTATTAGCCCGATCGATTTCTTTTAATCGTTAGCAAGTTCCGACAACGTCTCTGGATACTTAAGGGACGTCGCGGCAACCGTCCGCAAAGATGTCACAGAGACTTGCTCACGTATTAAAGAAGTCTACTAAAAGATTGGACATGTTTGACATTTGTTTGATTTTTACTCCAGAGACTCATCCATAATCGAGAACCCATGTCATTGCCAGTGAGATAGGTCCTTTGACAAATGAGATTGCATTTCATTGAAATTTTCTGTGACAAATCCCCCAAAACTATGAAACCAAGATTTTATACAAAGTTGGTTTCATATTCTAAAAACGAAAAACTTGGGGGAAAAATGGGTTTTGTACCTATCACCTTCAAAGGACCCTAACTCTTTAACCCATTACAGTTTGGACGTAAGCTATGTATCAAATTAAAGCTGATGAATTACTTAGTATTTTAGTAAACAAATCGCAAAAATAAACCATATGATTTTGAAATGACTGACTTTTTAACTTCGATTACCTTTTATTAGGAACACACTGTACAATCATACTACACACAAAACCAGCCCCTTTAACAAAAGATGCAACAAAACTTCTCAATTGTGAATTGGCCATGACCAATCTATTTGATAAAGCGACTTGCACGTAACAAGGTATATTCCTTGAAAGAAAAGCTCATTAGTGACACTGATTTTCTTTCCCCTGAGAAAGAGATCAAAAGTGCCCATCAAAAATTGTTTCTCTCAGTAGTGCCTTTAATTTTCAAATGAGCCTCATTTTAAGCAAAATTTTAGTATAAGAAGCTTTCATCAAACAACCTGGACGTGTCAATGATTATTACCGACATGATATATACGTAGTATTAAATTTTCACTTAAATGGCAAATCTCCTAGCCCTGTATCTTAAGGGGAAGGTGATAACGCGAAAAGACTTCTTCAAAAAGCATACACTGTAAACATAAATTAGTCATTTTGACTAATAAATTAGTCCTGGCATATGTTCTGAAATGACTAGAATTTATTAGTCAGATGACTAACGTTTAGTCATTTCAGACACTTTTGGATTAAGTCAGATGACTAGAATTAATTAGTCAAATGACTAAAGTTTAGTCATTTCAGACACTTTTGGATTTAGTCAGATGACTAGAATTAATTAGTCAAATGACTAAAGTTTAGTCATTTCAGACACTTTTGGATTTAGTCAGATGACTAGAGAATTAATTAGTCAGACAAAGCCAATATATTAGTCAAATGACTTATTTTAGCTGGTCATCATTTTAAGGCCATATTTTATGTCAAAACAAAAGAAATGAAGCAACTAAATCTCTTCTTGATTTAAAACATATCTATTTCAACATAATCGGGCTATACATAATAATAATAATGATAATAATAATAATAATAATAATAATAATAATAATAATAATAATAATAATAATAAGGTCTATACTTTTAACTCGATAAAACATATTTACAAAATTTCATTTTTACATAGTACAACATAAATTATAAAAATATATAGCATAAAGTTAACATTATCATGATAGCAGATACTCTGAATTGTTGTAATGAGGATTACATAGTAAATAGCCTGCTGTACTAAAATGCAAATTTGTGAGGCCAATACACTTAAATAGCATAGGAGGAAAGAGAGTGGGGGGTGAGGAAGACACAGAGTAAGAGTAAAAGAGAAAGGAGAACAAGAGGGGAGGACAGAGGGAGAGAGAGAGACCAGGATGGAGAAGAATGGAAAAGTCTAATACAAATTTCAATTAAGAAATTCCAATCTTCACCTTCACTTCAAATAATATAATAATATGTATACGTATTGCTTTGAATATGTACATGTATATATGACATGTTGCATTTCACTGCATGCAATACATTCAAACAAGGTAAAGTACGTGGTACAGTGTAATATAAAGGTTTGAATACAAGAACATTATGCAGAATAGAACAAAAAAAAAAAAAAAAATAGAAATGCAGGAAATAGCATGTATCTGAAGTTCAGCTTGTCTTGGAAATTTCAGCAATAACAAATAGCAAATATCCCCCAGCTCAACAAAGGTACAACTCCATTCAGTACTCTGAGAAAGTCTTAAATCGTCCGATAGCACGTTCAACGTGAATCCTTACTGATTCAATGCGACCTGTCTTGACTGTGGCGTGTGTGTTGAGTTGCTTCCAATGTACAAATGGTGGTATGTTTTAGTGTTGCTCCCCTTTTGCTCTTATGAGAAAACAACGATCAGCCATGACGCCATCGCCATGTTCAATGTGGTTCAAGCAACCAGATTCTTGTGATCTTTTAATCTGATACACTACCTCCAAAGCTGATGGAGAAAAATGAAGGTACCCCTTGGAAATGTTGCAACTAAGAGCTTGGGAGTATTCTGATGTTTATAAGATGACCAAGTTATTCTCTTAGAACAAGGCGTCGATGGGGTTAAATATTTCAGTACACTCTATAATTGTCTAGTGTTCTTGAAATATCTAAAACTCTTCGGAAGACTTGCCCTAACTTGTTCCTTTGTTGGCCATTTGATGAGAAGTGGTCGCAGTTTAAGGTCCGGAAAATTTCAAAATGTTCCAATTCAAATGTATCTGCCAGTCCAAGATTTGTAAAACCACGTCGAAGACGGAAAAGTGTCATAATGAATTCTTCATACACAGTGAATATCCTTGAACGATGTTCCTGAAAAATAAGGCCATTAAAATAAAAAGAATTAATTAGAACAGGCATTATAAAGTCCCTGGAAGGGCATCTATATAATAATTGAAATATTTGTCTCTCTCATCATGATCTTTATTCCTTACATGAATTCAATTGATTTTCAAATTTACTAAATTATTAAAATAGTCATTAGAATTAGTTGTTATTATTATTATTATTATTATTATTATTATTATTATTATTCTATTCGGCAGAAAGATGACATACAATATAAATAAAATTGATTCCATATAAAAACTTATTATTAAAGAACACAAAAATATTAAGACACTGTTTTCACCTGGCTGGGCTGCCAGGCCTTGGGCAAAGTTAACTAAATAACTACAGTCTGCGGACCGCTCTAACCTATTATCCAGCCAGGTGAATTCAGTGTTGCAATATATGCGACATTAACAATTATAACATAACATTCATAACTTTAAAAAATCATTTAAAAAAAAATCGGTTTAAAATGGTACAAATTGTGTTTAAAAAAGGCGTTCAAGCAGTTGTTGGGTCTCTTCCAAGTAGACATGACCACACCATATTGGAAAGGTGTCTTAATTCCAAACATAAAAATATGAGACATAATGTACTATAAGCTAATATATAAGTAGATTGCAATTAAATATGTGAAACAATAAAAAAAGAAATACCCTGCAATGACAATAATATTGTGTTTAAAAAAGGCGTTCAAGCAGTTGTTGGGTCTCTTTCAAGTAGACATGACCACACCATATTGGAAAGGTGTCTTAATTCCAAACATAAAAATATGAGACATATTGTACTATAAGCTAATATATAAGTAGATTGCAATTAAATATGTGAAACAATAAAAAAAGAAATACCCTGCAATGACAATAATATTGCAAAGCTCTAATTAAAGAAATGTTGGCATTCAATTGGCGAAATAATCCATTAATAACAATATCTAAAATACACTCCTCTAAAAGGTGAGAATTGTTATTAAAAAATGATTTTCATGTACAGATTCAGTACAGAATTATGAACATAGAAATGAAAATACCTCAGATCTATGGAGAAGCTTCGGTGTTTTGAATCATTCCAGTACCCACTATTTTGACTGCTTCTCTTTCAGAAAGTTGAACAAATAGGCTCAGCATGATCACCTTCAATCATGTAGGGGGAAAATATATTAGTTATAAGATTAAAATAATAGGAAATATTGTTATGTAGTTAACATTGCTCATGATGCATACATTATTGCAAAATATGTGAAAAATCTATAAAACAACTCACCGGTATAAAGAAGCAGGAATCGTCTGACGAAGAACACATTCTTATGATCTGGACGCGTGAAAAGCCGATGGGTCTGTCAGCTGTCTGTCTCGTAAGATAGATCAAAAGTGTTGAGTATACTTTTGTTTGCGAAGCTTTATCTGTGTTGACATTTTGCTGTGCTATGTTGAGTGTGATAGAGATGTTGTAGATACCATGGAGATGTCTGGCATTCTGCATGAAAAATTAATAAAAAAATAAATGTTAAATAAAAAATGTTTTTATTTATTTGATTTTTTTTTTTTTTGGGGGGGGGGGACTGCACCACCCTCATCTTTTACAAATTAAAATTCGATTCCGGCAAGAAGTTCCTTTGCGACAGCTACCCAAATCGAAAAATATACATGTGGAAATTGTTTCCAATAATACTTTAAACATAAGACTAGGGTTAGGGATATGGTTAGGTTATATTTAAAAAAAAAATATATTTTAAATAATAAAAATAAAAAAAATAAAAAAAAAAGTAAAAAAACACAAGAGGAATAGCGGGAGTCGAACCGAGTCACCAGCGTCACTGTCTTACTCTCACACCACTAACACCAACGAGACGGCTTGCGCACGTGCCGAGATTTTTTTTTATTTTTGAATAAATTTGAATTAGCAAAAGCTAAGGTTGACGTCCGATAAATTATAGAGACGCATGCGCACAGGGGTGTTGTTATCGATTTATTTATTTATTATTTTTTTGAGTGGCTGTCGCAAGAGGAACTCTTTCCTTTGATTCTTTACATGAATATATTCAATGATACTAAATTATCGATCATCATATGACTATAATTCATTCAGCACACCATTCCGAGTATAGAGCGTGGTTCTGCAACCTACAAATTACTAGTATTCCATGATATAAGCCATACAACTAACGTGGAATTGAAGCATATGGGGCTACAATAATAATTTAACAGCAAATTTCTTCCATGTTCGGGATTCGCGTTAAATTATAGAATATGACATAAACTACCTTGGTCTTTAAAACTATTTCAACGATATCCTGAGATGGATCTAATTCTTAGACGTTGCATTCGATGTCGTTTGTTTTTACCATGTCGGCATGTGTCCGTGTGGTTTGACCGCGAATCACGTTACGTGCGCCGTAACGCCTAGCTAGCCTCTGACCATAATAAGTCATTTGTAGGCCTATATTTCATTTGTTAGTCTTTGACCAATGTAAACAAGTTCATTTGTTTAAATGTCTTGTTATATTGGTCAAGATGACTTACCTAAACTAGTCCTGACTGAGGTAATTAAGTCACTGAGACTGGACTAATATAAATTAGTCGTTTTGACTAATTTATAGGCACCATGACTAATTATTTCAGTGTATATGATAAAACATACCTAATACTTTCGTGTTTTTTTTTTATTTGGCCTTAAAGCTCACTCTGTTTCTCCAAATTACTTAAAATTGTTTCATTCCTACTAATTGGAGAGACCATGAATTATTATAGTTCCAGGAATGATTGATAACTATTCAGAGAAATTAAAACAAAGAGACTCTGCATATTTGAAAAAAAAAAAAACCCGGTAATGGCAGATTATATTGGCTGTTTATTAATAGTCTTCTACGTAGACGTCTAACACTTTTTGCTGCATTAAATTTTGGTGCTTCATTAAACCAGGATCCCAGTCTAATCTCCCCATAATAATGATAGACAGATATTGATTGAATTTATGACGTGACTTCCCTTTTCCCACTTTTTAGTCCACAGAAACAGACATGTGAGCACAAATCTGGTCCCAGTCATATAAAGACATGTTTTCACGTGGGTATTGTATTAAACAGTGTCCATTTATGCATGAGACAACCTTGTATGAAAATGAGCAACAAAAATTATCCGTTTCGATATTAAAAGGAGATTAACAATTAACCTAACTACATAATCGCTGTGATGTATTATCTTTATTATATTAATATGAAATGAAAACACAAACTTCCAACTACAAACTTCTAGACCGATTTCCACTAATTCCAGACGGTACAATATATACGTGTAGACTTTTCCCCCCGTATTTTTCGGTGAACCTATTTTTACAGCCCTCCATTTCTTTTTTCCCCTTAATATTTTGAACATTCCCTTTTAAAAAGTAGTTCACCCTTAGGTATCCCCTCACTTCATATTCATTATTCATCAAGTTCTCGAGTACTTTCCTTAAATTCATGTTTCTGTCTGAGGTGAAAAAATCCTATCCTTTATATTTATGTTTTACAAAAACAAGGGAAATGAAGACACTCTTTTTTTTTTCTCATGGAAATAGAGAGAACGAGAGGGAGCAGGAGAGAAAATTGAGTATTGATATAAAACCGAGGGGACGTGTTGTATCTAAACATAACCTTAAGCTCATTGATTAAATTGCAATAGTATTCAAATATGTGAATCTTGGCATTGGCGGTGATAAGAAAAACACAATAGAGAGAAGAAAAAAAAAAATCCGTTGCCTGATGTTAAAGGGGAATCCAACCCAAGGAGATAATCTTATGAGGAAGAGTACGATGAGAGGAGCAATTATAAAAGAGTTTCATCACAATCGGTTATGTAAGTGTGAAAAGTCTCGTTGTTCTTTTAATGGGGATCCTCAAATTGGCAAAAATATTTCAAAATGTATGATTTTGTGGATGCCTCTTCGTTTGTTTTGTACAAAATGTTCACATATCCAGCTTTTCTTCTCAAATGTCTGATTGTCTCCTAATGACCTAAACATGGGATACGGATCCTTTCTCCAATGAATTATGTTAAGCTGAGAAGGGGGTAAGATATGCTTTAAGTGATAATGGGGAAATCTCCCCCCCCCAAAAAAAAAAAAAATAAATAAATAAATAAAAAATAAATAAATAAATAAATAAATAAATAAAATAAAAATAAATAAATAAATAATAATAATAAAATAAAATAATAATAAATAAATAAATAAATAAATAAAAATAAAAATAGAAAATAAATAAAAATGAAAATAAATAAATAAAATAAATAAATAAATAAATAAATAAATAAATAAATAAATAAATAAATTAAAATAAATTAAAAAATAAATGTAACAAATCCTGGTCTACCGTATTTATACGTACCTCATGCCATGGTCAGAAGCTGTTGTGCATCGGCCGTGCACATCCCTTCTTCTGATTTGCGTCAGATTATCCAGAAATCCTTGTCTGTTTCTGAGGAATACATGAACAAGTTCTCTGTGATTGAGTCACCTTGTTGTAATACCCGACTTACGTAGGCAACTTGCTTCTAACAATGTTTAGTAATAATTCAAGTGTGTGTTTAACATTGTAACATAGACACAGTTCGAGTTGACCTCTGTAAGGAATGAAATGGACCTCCCAGTGTATATGTTACGTAATAATCATACGTCGTCTTTCTTTAAACAAGCATATAAGTAAAAAAAAAAAAAGAAGAAGAAAAAAAGGGGGCATTAATTTGTCCGAGCAGCGCATATCTCGTTACTTGGCTGATGATTGATTATATCAGTAACTGAAGGTGAATGACTTTCGGACATAACGTTATCATACTATACGACAATAGGTCATAACGAACAGTCTTATCTATTTTAACATCTACTGTAGACGAATAATTCCCTACTAATGACGAAAGCTACGGTATGGATATGCAATCATGGAAGCCGGATTAGTTTACCTGTTGTTTTCTATGGCGACCATATTACAACGACTTTGATGAGAAATTAGGGGAATTACCCATTGCCCTGAGCTGGCTTAATTCATTTTCCATATCAAAACAACGGCTCCGTTTTGTATGGTGTACTTTGATTTTCGATTTTTTTTTTTTTTTTTTTTTTTTTGTGTGAAATTATTCTGTTGTATATTAAAAAAGACTGGATTGGGCTGTCAAGAGAAGTGTTAAGTAA
>CALNVZ010002100.1:29622567-29643278 GCA_940671915.1 Paracentrotus lividus | reverse complement strand
AGAGAGATTGTATATTAAAAAAGACTGGATTGGGCTGTCAAGGGAAGTGTTAAGTAGCTTTTATTGTGTAGTACACTTCACATACACACACCACTCACACACACACACACACACACACACATACACACATACATACATATATATATATTTATATGTATATATATATATATATATATATAATATATATTATATATTATTATATAATATATATATAATTTATATTATCTATCTATCTATTCTTCACCACCCTCACACACACACATACACACACACACACACAAACACAAACAAACAACCACACAACCACCCACCAATACACCCTTACACTCTAAATGTCGAGAGGCATGATGGCTCCAGTTTTTCGGGGTAATACAGCCTTTTCGTTGGGTTGCAATAAACTATACTGTTAAGTGAATATACATGTATATAAAGCTTATAATTAAAACGTGATATATCATGAGAAGACTAAGGTCAAGAATGGGCAATATTGTAGGTTTTTTTTCTGTGTAAGCGTATGTTTTACAATAGTGAAGAGACCCTTGCCATTGACTCGTTGATTAGATTATATCGTGTATAGATGCTATAGTGTGGGATATAATTATTGACTTTAGCTCGAGAACGTGCTAATTGAAATGAAATATTATTTTCCCTTCGAGCTGAATGAACTTGAATTTGTCATGAGACTGTCAAGCTAATTTCAGAAGAGCTTTTCAAACAGTATTCCTGAAATATGGTTCATACGGATGTTTATATATTTTTTTCGAATATATCGAATGTGATGGTGAAAGTTATGCATTTTCTTCTTTTCTTTTGAAATACAAATAGAAAGGTAAATGCAATCGAAATGTGAAAAAATATGTACAGCACGACTTTCCTTTAAAAACAACCCTGATTAAGAGCAAAAAAGCAAATTGATTCTGTAATCGACATCCACGGCAAATAAGGTATATAATGTATCTTAGCCTATATCAATTTCAAAAAGTGTTGTTTGAAATTCATAATTTTCTTTTGAAATTCTGCCCTGCAAATTTGATCATTTTGCCGTTTAAAATAATATACCGGGATTTTTAAATGGCCTCGACTCACATTGATTCAGAATAACAATAAAAAATCTACGCTGAGATACTCGGTATACAAGATAAAAGGTTTCCGCTACTGGCCACTTCATTGACTACGCTCAAAAGTTAAAGAGTCACATAATGGAAGATGAGAAACCATTCGAAGTGACGGGAAACATACAGTACTGGTGCTTAGAGTACCTCGCTTTTGACGATTTCATATTTCATGGAGTTAATCGGAGAATGTACTTTATGTGGCACCTCAGATATGAGACCCACACGAGCATTATAAACGGCCTCGTGTAGACCCAAAAATACCCGCCCACACAACGGTAATACCAGTTCAATCTAAATGTAGTTCTATAGCTGTTTTGTACACAGCCATCCACGTGCATTTATAGCACTTATGGGGCGGTTTATTTGCCACTCCGTTTGTGCAAAGTGAACTAAAACACTAAATCGTGTGCCTGTTTAATTTTGAGTTACATTTGAAAATTCTTCTTCGTTTTTAGAAGGGGCTAACTGCGCCATTTGAGAATAGTACACAGGGGCCGCCAATACGTTCGGCCCCCGGGGTGCGAAATCCTGGCCGGATACGCGCTCTGATTATTACATGTTAAAACGCTTGCATTTAACAGTTTGGAAATATTACTTAACACTGTTTTTAGGTATATATTCGATAGGTGGTTAACTATATAATGTTTTCTTTCCCACTGTGAATGTACTGAATTTAACAGAATTTGAAGAAGATTTCACCCCTAATTTACACCATTGTGTTTACACTTGTCTATCACGCCTTATTTCTTGATCGTCTACATCGTCTCTAACACGGTCATTGACACTGTCAACACTGTGTTAACAATACTGTGTATACGCTGTATATACACTTTACTTAATTGTGTTTCACACATTAGGGAATCGTTCTTTCAAACAGGTACAGAACTTCCTGGAAAAAAATATCCCCACGGTGAACCAACTCCCGTTGTGCTTCGCAATTTGCTAAAATCGACATTTTTCTAATCAATTCCACGAAATGCAGTTGCGGTTGACTACCTTCTATTGAAACGCCTGTAGTATTATTGAAGATTAAATATCAAATGAATGGAATACTAAACACATCTCGATTTTTTTATGTGATATTTTAGCCTTACTTGTTAGAGTTTAGGTAAGAACACCTGAGTGCACCATTTGCATTGATTTTGTAATCTTACGGATAGTTGCAAAGGGGCATTAGATTCGCTTGCATTTAGGCCTTCTTTATCTTTTAATGGATTTTTTCAATACTTGTATAATTTCACACAATAAAAGCTTCAAAATAATGATTCCAGGTTTTTATTCCGCATGTTTCATAACTATAGCAAAAATCCTTATTGCAGCAATATGTCAACTTTATTCGTTTCAAGGGAGGGTTTTGATGATATTTATATCTAACTTGAAATAAAACAACTTCCACAGATTTATCTCAGATGTTACGATTTACACACAGAAAATGACAGAACTACATCAAAAACTATACAATACAATAGATTCTTAATCAAGCTTGACGTTGACTTTACGCGTAGGCATATTCCATTTAATTGCTCCTTTCCGATGTTTATCAAGATTATAAATTTTACTCACCCCCATCATAGATTATTAATGTATTTTTAAATCAAAATCTTTCATTCACTTTTAAAATATGGATTTATTATTTATGTTTTTGCCCAGTTCAACTACCCTTAACGAAATATCTTGCATTCAATAAGACGATGAATTAACCAAATATATTAGGCAATGCTTAACCTATTGGATTGAAAAACTCAAACAGAATGATATGCTATCCTGAAAAATGCAATTAGGTATTTATAATGTTACAATAAAAAGAAGCACTATATTTTTGTTCAATAATTGAACTCTTCAAATTTCCCATCAACGCACAAATTAATTTACTGCAGAATGAATGTTAACCGAAACTTTCAGACGTTGCATTTTAACTGCAGATTTATTTTTAAATTGTAGGAGTCTCTGGAGGGTTATACTTAGTACTTTTAGAGGCGGAAAATTAAAAAAATAATAAAAAAAGTCACATTTCCATGTACGGCCCTACTTTTTGAAATGTGTCATCCATTAAGCTGGTCTCCTAGAGTCTGACGCTGGACACATTGTAAATAATTAGGTTTCCCTGGTATATCTACAATCAATTTGAATGATTCCCAGCAACCAATTACGTCTCGAAATGACGATCCACGATTATATAATCAACATTGCGAAATAGTTATAGAACAAGAAACTCGGCACCAAATTTGAAGCATAATTGTTCCAATTCAATTTTGACATTAGTCGTTCGTTGGATCACACCCGTTTTTCTTAAATTAGACTGCAATGATTTTGAATTCACGCTCATTGAGCGAAATTGGACTACCTGAATAAACAGATTTGATCGCTTAACAAAATAAATGTTCATAAAAGAAATCGATTGCTGTTATGTAAAACATGGAATGACAAAGCCCCGCTTTGAGAGGTATAGTTAAAATGAATGAATATTAACGAATTTCATTGCACAGGAGTTTAAAGGCGCTCACACTATGGACTTGCTGCGGTGCGATTTTTCAGGAAAACTTTATATATTCTTGATACAAACATTCAAACAAGGAAATTCAAATGTACAAAGTTGTGCGTATTCCTATGAATATCCAAAATTTAAAAACATTTCAAGGCGATTGCGGAACCCCATCTCTTGTATAAAATCTAATTGTTTCTCAAATCGCAGTGACGTCACTGCGATCTGCCGGTTTTAAGGTATTTGACCTTTACTCCTAAATTAAAGGACCCGCGATTGGAATAAAATTTGAAAAACAATTGTTTCTACTCCCTTACACACAATTTTAACATATCATAAGAGAACTTTGCATGTTTCAATGTCGCCATTAATAATGTTCAACTTACCGTTTGTTTAAAAAATCGCACCCGCAGCAAGTTCGCATAGTGTGAGCCCGGCCTTTAGATACAGCTGGAAGGTTGACTTACTCTAACCAGACCCCCCCCCCTAATATGACCGTTTAAAAACATATTTAAAAAAGAAAGAAAAAACAGTATTCAATGTGCGAAAGAGGGCGGAAATTAAGTAGGCCTTATTGCCTTTTCAGAGTACCACAAACAGATAATTAATATTTGATTTTGATAATAAAAGGGTTCTCTTGGCGTATCTAATGTCGGTTATTTCTCGCCATGCATGATTTAGATCCTTTTCGTCAAGAATAACAGCTGACATTCATTCCATCGGAATAACCTCTCTCTTGGGCTTCGCTTTCTGAAACTTCACTGCTCTATAAACTTATATCGCATTAGGGCCTACTCTCAGAACTACTCGAAAGATGCATCTGTAATTACAACACCAGATGACTTTCATCCATACCGACAGGAATGGGGAGGCGTGAGATGCTTTTATCATTAATTTAAGAAGTTTGGAGGTAAATATGGGTTTTAAAAATATAAATACCCGGAGTATAAAAAGAACTTAAACTGGCTCGATCCTTTTGAAGCCAGCCCGCGACTCACTTGTCAATAACTCCGAATTCGCTAAGCAGGACATAACTATAACACGCAAATTTAGCGTTTAAGAAACGTGAATGCAAAGCTTTTAAAACTGCAACTTTATGGGGCAATTTTATTCCCTCTTTCGACTCTCGACATTATACTTCTTGAATTGTCATGTGTACTATGACGAATTATTTTACTGCATGGATATGTTTTTTTATTATTATTATTATCGATATATGTTATTATGGTAATAAATAGTACATTATATTGTGTTTTTTTATTTGTATGTATTTTTTATTTCAAATCATGCTGGAGATAACACATATACATTGGAGCAATAATCTTCACAATTGAAAATTAGGGCGTCTAACATTGTGAGGAGTAACATTTATAGTGTGAACCGAACATCACTACGTGAGTACAATTTGAAACACACTGTGGACACCATGTTCTCTCCACAGAAGTAGCCTCAATGAGTCACTTAAAGCTGAACAATAACATACTTCCCTACAAAAGTATGTTAATTATTGTTTACATTAGTTTGTTTCTCTATCCTCTGTCGAAGTATTATTAGATAAACATAATGATATACAAAAAATTAACAACGTTTCACGCACAAATGCAGCATTCTTTAACATAAAATTTAAATAGTTTGCAATGTATAACGTAGATAGTTCATAATCTGCCATAAAAGCACAGTGTTCACATATAGTTGATCATTGAAGTTGCGTTAAACGCTCGAATTTATTTGATAGTTATTTTCACACTATGTCAAGGTTTCCACAGAGTTGTTCACATTTTAATGTGCGATTCCACACTGTGAATTTACTCCCTCACAATGCGAAAATGTAATTAACAATGTTAAATGCTAAACCGTGTCATATGACTTTACATTGAACACTTTTGGACAATGTGTTTTCCAGAAGGGTACCCCCAGTACTGGGTACCCCAACAACAGGCCCGTGCCAAACAATATCCTTATGCATTCCAGCTGAAAGGATACGTTTTTCTTAATCAAAGGACAATCTTTTACTCTCTAATCCGATTACAATCATTTCATTTTAACAGCATAATAAAACAATGTTGGATGTGTTAGGCCACGCACACCTTACGATTGGTCTCG
Source organism: Paracentrotus lividus (assembly GCA_940671915.1). Lineage (NCBI taxonomy): Eukaryota > Metazoa > Echinodermata > Echinoidea > Camarodonta > Echinidae > Paracentrotus > Paracentrotus lividus. The sequence goes on along the minus strand of CALNVZ010002100.1, from coordinate 29,637,578 downwards.
GACCTGGTTGTGTAATAAAAATGTCATAACATTGATACTGGATATTTAGAAATAGAACATCATACTGTGCAGAGTTCTCAAACCATCTAGATACTTATATGTTCAAATCAGTGACTATGTAACCTCTTTATTAAAATATAAGCGAATCAATATTCGTAATGACGTCATTAGCATCGTACGGTAGGCTACGGATTCAAACAAATTTGCCCTTTACTCTAATAAAGGCTTGCAATTTTCCGAATTTGATATCAGTATTTCTTGTTAGTTAATTGAACCTCTATGATAAGTTCTATCATTTCATACTTTGGAAAATAAGCAAAATTGCTATTTGCTTCCAAAATCGGAATCGTAGACCAGTCGTTAAGGTGTGCGGTGGCCTTTAGGAACTTCATGCAAATAGTTATAATTGCAAGAGTATTATAAGCGATCATGATCGATTGAGAGAAGACAGAGATAGAGAGGGAGTTCAGCAAACGAGATGTTGGGAGAATGATATTCGTTGTAAATATTGAAAAACCAGTCATATCAACTAGGTTCAGTGTTAGATAAATCAATTATATTGTGCTTTCAGAAAGCAAATAATATTCCTCGGCCCACAGTCATTTGATTTTTGACGCGCCCCAGGAATTTCATATCAGAAAATATAATCGCGACTTAGAGGGAGCAATATTATTTCCGACGGCCAAACTGATTATATTTTATTATTTATTCTATAGAATATATTTTACATCGAGACGTGGTAAGTAGATTTAATTAAAAAAAAAGTCGAAGTCGAGGGTTGTGCGCAAGACAAATATGATAGAAAACGTTTTCATGATAGGATATGCTACGCAGGATAGAAATGGGGAAAACTGAGTAACGGATTTGTGTGAGGTAATGAATGTTTATCTCTTATTAAGGCTCGATTGTAAGATATCGGTAGCTCGAAAAGCAATTGACAGATTCTTGGATTCAGTTTGATTTCATTTTCCAAGGTACTCATTATATTATTAACCTGTTGATTTCACGGTTTTCGTGTATATTCTTTTAATGTTAAAGTATGGTTAGAGATGAATATAAAAAGAATTAGATTAATCTGTTTCTAATGCTGCTGTCGAAACATCGATCCACATCAAGTTGTTTTTTTTTTTCCATCCTATCAGCCCACAAAGTCTTTTCATACTACACATGGTGATTCCGCCAAACTCTTCTACTTATTAGAGAATTGGGTTTCGAAGGAAAAAATGGCTTCACTTACTTCAGCTTGTTTGAAGTATATGAGATGAATAAGAAATCAATAATGAAATAACGGGTGGACTTAATTTTAAAATTCTGCTTTTGTGGCTCTTTTTTACCAAACGCAATGTAAATAAATCAGCGGCATTAATTCTATCTATGTAAATTATTTTTTGGTTGTGATTTTGTTGTTGATATTTGAGTTATAATAGCAACATTACTTATTCCTTATTTGGATTTGGAGGATGATGGCACAATAATTTTTGCTGACAATTCATTATAAATTTCACTCCCCTTAAAATAAAAGAAATAAAATGAGCGTTCTCTAAAAAAAAAATAGGGCTCTACATAAAAATTACACTCTCCCTTTCTCTTCCCCCAAAATTCCCTTTGTGGTGGACGAATTACTTGAGACTAGAGCAGAAGAGAGTGAACCGAAAGGCGAAATAACAATATAAAGAAGAGAGAGACATAATATGAGAAAGTAAAGATTGAAGAATAAAAGATGAAAATGAAAGATGAAGAACGGAGAGAGATAGAGAGAAAAAGATTGAGAGAGTTGAAAACTGGGAAAGGAGGAGAATGGTGATTATTGTTTGTGTATATGTGTGTGTGTGGTGTGCTGTGTGGTGTGTGCATGTGTTGTTGTGTGTGTGTGTGAGTTGGTGTGTTTGAGCGGGTGTGTGTGTGTGTTTTGTGTTTGCGGATGTGTGTCGCATGCGTGTGTGAGTGCGTGTGTGTGTGTGTGTTTGCGGGTGTGTGTGCGATGCGTATTGGTGGGTTGTAGTGCATAACGTTGAGAATAGAGAAGAGGGGAGAGAGATAGAGATGGGACTATAGATAAAGGGAGGCAGAAGATGGAGGAAAGCAGAAAGAAGAGAAGATGTATAGAGATAATTATTGCGGTTATTGTCGGCTATCAAAATGACAACGTCGTCATATCAGTGCGTCAAAATAGGGCTCAATATTGACGCGCATGCGACAGTAATTAAGGAAACTCCTTACAACGAAATTAAAACCTTTCAATTTTGTATTTTATGAGAATCTCGAATAATAATGATTTTGAGAGCAAATGGATATAAAATGCGAAAGAAAGGTTTAAATATGTCCCATATATTGTTCTATATACATGTAAATATCCCACCCCCAATATGTTTATATAGTGCATCATTTCTTGTTGACCTTCGGTAATAAAAACAAAATTAGGGTCAATTTTATCATATCTTTTGTTCGGGAGGTAATTATGGACTAGATCGGAGAGGAAAAGACAAAACATAATCTTATTGTTCCACCATATATTATGCATACAGATTACAGAACAAACATATTTGTATCGGAAATATACTTTTGCTGTTTTGGTTTGTAAAATATTTCAAATGATCAACCTCTACGGCACTTATGGTTCCTTAGATTCTCTACGTTTACTGTATTTATATCCATTGTCTGATAATTGTTTTATTCCCTCATAATATTAACATTATTTTATACCTTATAGGGCGTTAAGTAAATATCTGTTGTTAATAAACTTCCAAAGGAAACGTGCTGCTTAATTGAGATAACGCGCAAAGCTTCACATAGCCTTATTGAAAGTATGCAGCTTATGCTTTACAGTCACACGACACTTCCGTTTAGTACGTATTTTGTTTTTTATCCTTCTTTATCTTCGTTTCTATCATTTCTTAGTATTTCTTTTTTATTTGGTGAACGATTATCACTGTTTCCACTGCTGACTTTCGATGGGAAGCATCGTGGGGAACGCAGAAAAAGAAAAAAAAAATTTGGACACAACCCGGACGTTAACTCAACGTAAGTTCTGTATGTATTTATGGTCGTCAATCGAATATATTAAAATTCAGTCCCTCTGTTTCCTTTGTCAGGAGCTATGCCCATCTCTCACAGCACATTAATACAACTATATTTCATGTATTAGGACCTACGGATTAAAAGCAAGGTTAAAGTCTGAGGGTCAGCCCTCTGTGTTATTCTTTTTAATGAAATCCAAAGATATTTTCCATTAGTGTTTGTAAATACACATCTATTGAACATTACAGGCCCTTTTTCTTCTTCTTTTTTTTTTTTTTTTTTCATTGTTTTAATGTTTTGAATAAAAATAGATTTATGCCGTCATCTGAGAGCAGTGATCCAGTCGTTGGCATATTTGGGCACTTTCCTTGTTAGCGTTTCTGTTTAACTGTCACAACCACACACACTCACACGCAAACACACACACACACACACACACACTTCGCCCACTATATCAAATTAACAGAATATCTCATGCAACCATCCCGTTTCCTTTTTTATCTTTCACCGTAGCATCGTCTGTTGAGAGGTCCTAGGAGGCTTAAAAGGATCCGATCGCAGGAGTTTGCACGCGTTAGAAGAACGCTATTTAGTTTGGTGTTTCATTGAACTTGTGCCGTAACATCCTTCTGGTTCTCAAAACAGATGATATGTAGTCATATTCTTTAATCCCGTTTTTCACAAAAAGGAAGCTAGCGACATACCATCCATCAAACTTTTAGTTATTTGCCATTTTCATGTGTGTTCTCTTCCCAACCAAAATTTAATACACGCGTCATGATCAAAGATATTTTAGGTCGGGCACTATGATATTGATATGGACATCAGTTTTTTAAGTGACACATTTTGCTTCCTTTACAGGATATGTTATTCTTGTCACTTGCTTCCTTTTGTCAATTAGGCCAATACAATGGACCCTTCAAATTATTAGATGATAATAATACGTGAATATTATTAAAGTTATAAAAAATTATCAATAACAGATTAGGGCTGAAATGAATATTAATTGATGGCTTTAGTCTTTCATTGGACTTTTGCCACTTTCTTATTTTATTGGTTGTTCATAATAAATTCAAAATCTAAAAAATTAAAAGCTCATAATTTGTAAGAGGGACAAACAACAATAATACCCTTCACTGCAAACCAAATTTTATAAGAGAGTAGTAATAAGCAAATATTTATTATTTCTACATTGGATCACTTTTTATTGATGCGGCACTGTATAGGCCAGATTTAATCTTTTTAAAACTGTATTTTGTGCAAATACACACACACCACACACACACCCACACAGCATATTAGTATTTGATGCACCATGGCCCAATAAACATCCACTTATAGCTCCAGAGTGGGGCTGCTATATGGGTATACTTACAAGTTAGTGAAATTAGCACTAATTTTTATTATTTACGAGGTAATCACATGGACCCTCTCTTACCTTGCTTTTGTTCCGGAGCAATGCTATGACCTAACCACAATAGACTACCAACATTTTTCTACTTCTCCTTGCCCCTCCCATTATACCCGCCTCACGCCTGCCTGACACGAGGTGGCGCATAGACCACTAGGCATATATCTTCATTCTGAAACAACCAAATCGACACTCGGTCATAGAGACAAGGTGGGGGCCGGAAGGGCAGGCGGCGTAAGAGAGGGTCATGTGATATCTTCGTAAATAATAAAATTAGGCTAATTTACTAATTTACTTCAATAATCACAGTTGTACCCTTCTCTACTTGCTTAGCCAAACAGACCAGCACCGACACCATAGGTGGACAAAAAGAGAGGCGGGGGGCTAAGAGGACTTTGATAGTCTCCGCGGTGGCCGCCGACACGCCGAGAACCAAAACGCTCCTCACCATGCAAACCGCACGTAGCGTTAATAAAATGGAATGAAGGAATTACATTAGAGCGCCAGTACGCTGCCTTCAACACATCCTCAGTGGCGAACGCCTGCAAAGACGCCCAAGAAGCGCTGATACCTCTGGTATCGTAGCTCTGCGGGCCTTCCTTGACATCAGGCGTCAGGACCCGCCGTTTTATTCCCTCACATCCATCTGTAGATGGAGTTCGGGGGAAGCGGCAGAAAAGGGATCTCGAGTGATTGATTTGAAGGTTTAGTCACTCTTTACGACGAAGATTCGGGGATCTTGGAAGGTACCATTTAAGGGCCCTAACCGGACACACACCTTGTCCTCCGGGACCGAAGAGAAGGAGGAGAGCTGTTGAGAAAGATCTCAGTCCTTCCCAGAAGAGGCAGTCTGATTCTTTTTGCAATTGAAACGAAGTTCAGGGGCGGAAGACGCACTCCCCGAGGTTCGAACCTGATGTTGGCGCCCTCAGCTACACTAAGGGCTGAGCGAACTTCGTCTGTGGCCTGAGGCCACCGCCACTAAGAAGACAGTTCTTAACTTGTCAAGTGGTTGAAAGACGCTTCCGACAGCGGCTCGAAAGGAGGGTTCGCTAACGCCTCCAAAACCTTGGCAACTCAATGAGTAGCTAAGGGAGTAGACTAGGTCTTCGCAGAAAGAAAGACCTAAGCAGCGCCTACTGAGAAGAGTTGGAAACATTAACCCATCTGAAACCATCGTGGAATGAGCCGCAATGGCAGACGATAGCCTCGTTAAGCGTCGAAGAGAACGGCCCTTGTCAAAAAGGTTGTGGATTAAAAAATCCGCTACAACTGGGCAGGGGCCCCTCTGGGGACAACCCTTTCTCTTCGCACCACCTCCGAAAAGGCGCTTAGACGGGAGTATACCACCGTTAGCGTCGACTCCCTCCGGCTCCCGGCCATTGAGACGAGCCCTCTCCGAGAGCCAGCACGCGATAGCCTGCGACCTGACAATGGCCATGCAGTCAAGCGACAGCCGAGTCGGCGTCTCTGGAAAGAGCGCCGGAGATCGGCTGACTCACAACGTCCCGCCATCGAGGAGGCCACGGAACACGACCGACCACAAGCACGCGAAGGCGAGGGAACCATGGTCTGCCGGCCAGTCGGGGCTATTAGGAATCATCAAGCCCCGTCTCCACTAGCTTGGTAGTACTTGGGGATCAGCGGAAAAGGGGAATGCATTAATTCTCATTCCGCTCCAACTGAACGAGACGGTCTTGAGGTACGCTCTCAGTCCCCGAGCCCTCGGCCAGTAGATCGGAAGACGGTGATGAACTCGTTCGCGAATAGATCGATGTTCGAACGGGCCCCAACTTCGCACATTCAGCGCTCGATGAGTTTGGATGGAGAGACCATTCCGAGGGAAGAGATTTGCGCGGGACAGGAAAGTCCGCTATAACATTCTCCCGACCGGTAGATACGAGGCAGACGGAGATACCTACATCTCTCCTGCACCATCTCCATCAGTTGAGCCGTTCAAGCGGTTCAAACTCCGGGAGTGTTGTGCCTCCTTGACGATTGAGTAAGCCGCCGCGCTCACATGTCCGTCAAATGAGAACCGGAGCGGCCTAACAGTCGTCCTGAAAAAATTCCATGGATTGACTGAACCGCTACATCTACATGTATTGTGGGGGAGGGAGGTCAGGTGAACCAGTCCCCGCCGTCCACTGACCCTCGCATATAGGCCGCCCCAAGCCCTGGAGGGGATGCGTCCGTGGAAATCGACACGGATGGTAGAGTCACAGAAAAGGCATGCCCCCTGGAAAGAAACACCAGGCTCTTGCGGCTAGCGTCGGCCACCTCCGGCAGGAGGGGGGACCCAGTCCTCGGAGACGAAAACTCCTGCTGGAAGTAACGTTGAGGTGCCACTGAAAGGAGCGCTTAGCAGCGACAGTCCGGTACCAGGCGGGAGGCATGGATAGCAACCCCATGAGATGAAGCCACAGCTTGGCCCTCGCTCTGGGAGGAGCTGAGGTTCTCGAGCACAGGACACTATGGTCTCGATATACGCAAGCGGCGCTCGCCGGGCTTGCTCCCAGCAAAATCCAACTCGGCTCCCAGATAAAACTGCGTGTGCGGTCGGTGAGAGCTCTGACTTGTCCATGTTAACGGCAAACCCAACGCTGAGGGTCACCGTAGGGGATCTCCCGGTGCCTAAGAGCAGCTCCCTGCATTGGCTACTAAAAGCCCAGTCGTCTAGTAACGTAAAGTCTGAGCCCTGCTCCCTGAGGAGGCTACCAAGGCGCCCATGACTCGTGTAAAGGACTCGTGGGGCCAGTTTCAGGCCGAAAGGCAGTATCGATATCTGAAGGTTTTGCCCAGCCTGAAAAACCCCAATAGGTCCTCGACCGTGGGGGATGGGCACGTGGAAGTACGCATCTCTCAAGTCGAGAGATATCGGCCCAATCCTGCGAAGCCGAGCGAAGGAAGAATCCTGCCGAGGTGCTCGTATTGGAGTGCTCCTTTGGGAAGGGCGTATGATCCTTTTCAATGTCAGGATCATTGCGTAACTGCACCGACCGTTTCGGGATAAGTGAATATCGGAGAGAGGACAAAACCACGGTGTCCCCACCTTCTCTATCGCCCCCTTTGTCAGCAGAGCGAAGAAATCTCCTCCGAGATATACCGCTGATAAAGGAGGGAGAGTCTGGGAGTGCGTCTCCAGGATGGCGCCGCCCGGGAGGGACCGTGAGTGGAAACACGTTAAAACCCTCCCGAACAATCGACAGCACGTATGCAGTCGTCGGTGATCTCTTCCAGCGGTGAAGAAACACCGAAGACGCCCCCCCGACTCTCACCTGGGAACCGGTCGGGCGTACCGTCACCCCCGACCCCCTTTGCTTCGCCTGGTTGAGGGGGAGAGGTGCGGGGATTTAGCAGCATAGGAGAGGATTTCTTTGGCTTGGATTTAATCCGCCGAAGCGCTGGTTCTTGCCCTGTCGTCCTCCAAAGGTTTTCCGTGTCGCTGCGACAGGCGCAGCGCGACGGGTACTCTGGTTTACGCTGGGTGGACCTCGGCTTGCGTTTTCCCAGCCAAGGAACCTGTTCCAACCGTCAACTCATCCAATTCTTTCCTTTACACCTGGGAGTTGAACTGGCCGACCGAAGGGACCGGTTCGAGGATGGATCCATAGGACTCAGCCCTATTCTGGTCCAAATACCCCTCGAGCCTTAGACGGGCGAGATCCTTTTCTGGACGGTCCTCTTTATGTTACAAGTAACGAGGTAGCGCTATGCTGTTGAAAAACCAGCCCCGCAAAGGGAGACACATACGCGACCTTGTCCAAGGTCTGCAAGATCTTGTGTCGAGATCTTGAGAGGCTTAGCTCGGGCACGGCAGAGGAGCAAGATATTCAAAAAGGCCGACAGCCTCATACCAGCTTGATGCCGGCTCCACCTCCTGAATGTGACGATCTTCGGTCAAAGTTTGCCACCAAGGGGGCATGAATCTTCTCACCAAAGCGAAGGGCCTCCGAAGAGATTTTCTTTGGGAAAGAAATAAACCTTCCATCGGAAACTTCCACAAGGAGAACTCCGGCCCAAACTTGTGAACAGAAGAGAGCTTAGCTTGAGGCGATGGGTCTACTTCTGAACGCACAGCTTCCGAACTGAGGGAAGGTTAATGCCAGGTTTGGTTGCTTCAAGGAAGCAAGCCAGTCATCAAGGACGACTGAGCCGGAGGCCTAGAAACTAAGTCAGCTCGTATTTGTCCAAAAGGCGTACTGCTAACGCCGCAAGATCCGAGGTGGAGTGTCCACCAAAATTGCTGGGTCGGCCTCTGAGTTCTTCAGAGTTGCTGAAACCAGTCTCGAACTCGTAGCCACCAGAATTCTTTCCCTCCGACCAATCCGACTCAGGCTCCACAAGGGTGCGTCGAGCACGGGGAGGACTACCAGGGAGACTGGGCTGGTCAAGTGAGGAATCTCGAAGTTAGTTCTGAGTCGTCACCGATCCCCGTATCCCGGGGGCCCCGAACGGCCTGGAACTCCCGAGGCGAGACGTCCGAGCCAGAGGCCGACGTGGCGCGAGAGTTGTGACCAGGCCAGTGTCTTTGGGACGAGGGCGGGTGTACACTGCCCACGAGGGTTAAGCTGTCCGCGTCACCTCGGCGAAAAGTACAATAAATATAACAAAAACGTACTTAAAATTGTCAAATGATTCTAGAAAGGAAGAAGGAAACCCTCCTAAAGGAGAATCAAACCCAAAGGGAAGTTCGGATCAAGGCGTGACTGGGACTGAGTTTCAAAGGAAAAACAGAGCGCCCAAACGCCACAACCGTGACCAACAACAACCACGTTAAAATAAACGAGTGGGACTGGGTGGGAAACGCGGAGAAAAGACGCACCGGCAAAAAGGACGTAATTCTCTGGCAAAAGGAGGGGGCAGAAACCTAAAGCACGAAATTTAATGCTAGGCGTAATAGGAGGCTTTTGGAAGAAAAAAACGCATATTTATATACATAGTTTCAAAATCGCAAGTAGGAACCGATCTCACCCGAAATTTCAGGACCGTCCGTACAGCACACTCGTAATAAGAATCAGGAATGAAGATAGTATGCCTTAGTGGTCTTAGCGGCCACCTCGGTCAGGCAAGCGTCGACGGCAGCCGTATTATGGGAGGGTCAGCGAAGGTAGGAAAAATGTTTGGTAGTCTATTGTTGGTTCGGTCATAGCATTGTTCTCGCGAACAAAAGCAAGGTAATGAGAGGCTCAATGTGATTTATTTGAAGTAAATTAGGTGCCAAGCGTTCAAAAGAATTTAATGCATTACAGTTTGACCGTCACTTATGCGGCTTCATTAACCAGAGAACTCTATCTAACCTTGCCAGGAAACCAAGGCCTGGTTTCCACTTTTTTTCCTTCGTACATTCTATTAACGCTCCCTTTCTCATGTCATTCATAACTACATTCTGCTGTTTCGAATAAAAATGGTACAGTCAGAGGAAACATGTTTTTTATAGTATGAAAGATTAATCAACAACCTGGTGTATTGTTTTGGTATTTTTATTAAAGCCAGGAAAATCAGGACTTCTCCTGCAAATTTTTTCATTACATTGGTGCTGTAATTTTAGAGTTATGACCAGTTTTCTACAATCAAGAAAATCCACTTTCGCAAGACGTTCCCATTACCTTGTGTTAGGTTTTGCAATAATGGCAATGAATTCAGGCGCTCTCAGAACAATATAAGTCCGTTATTTATTTCTTCCTCTACGCACAAAATTTAGGCATAACTTTGTTCAACGAAAGCAAATTAACAGACACCAAAGTCATCAGGCAATTGAAAATCTTTTGGCTTTAATCTGTGGAGGTACCATATACACACATTATTTGAAAAGATTTCACACCTAATTATTTTTCTACTCCCCTGACATATTTAGCCACACTTTTTTTTTGGGACCACAGACGTAAGTTCATCTCTCTTACACTCAGAAAGATATTGTTTGATGATTTACAACACCACCCCTATAAGTCCTTTTCCTCAGCGGCTATTTAATTCCATCCCCTTTGAATTTTGAATTATACTGTATTCGTGGGAAATTATCACGGTAATTAATATTTTGCGTCATTTCGCGCAAGAGCAGCAGGCGCAAATTAATAACAACCCGCGAATATATAGCATGATTTTCTAATTGCATGTATATGAATAGGTTTCAGTTGCCACACTTAATGGAAATGCAGCGCGAAATTTAAGAACCTGTGAACATGGCTTTGAGGCTGCTCAGCGCGAAAAATTATCCGATGCGAAAGTAACAGCGACATAGTATGTTAACATGCCATAAGTCTCTCCAGTAGAAGTAAATCATGCGCATTACTCTCACAAGGAGGCATATCAGTGTAAAGGATGCGGTGCCAGTCTCACACATGGTCTGAATCAATGTAAAGCAAGTAGACTGTCATTATGACCCCAAATTTTAATACAACTCTGAAACCACTTAATAATCACAAACACTTGAAATACCTCATGCAATCAAGGACTGTTTATACATAGTAAGATCTTACTATTATAATATAAAGCATCTTCCCTTTTACTATATAAAGTAATCGCACTTTCAATTTAAAAAGCAAACTATCTACATATACAATGTCTGTTCATTGGGAATCGACTGGAATATAATATTGACGGAGTTGTCTAGACTATAAAAAAAAAATAAAATAACATAAAAAGTTCACATTACCAGCTATTTCACTAATTATTCAGTGTAGAAAAATGGATAAATACATACAACAAGATGTCTGTTTAGATTTTCACTTTGTGTAATGCCTTGTTAGCTAAAGTATAAAAAATACTATATTACTATTACATATTTGTATATGTGAAATTAACAGGCATCAAACACTCAAACATGCTCAAAAACTCACTATATTTCGGTAGATGCTGTAGTAATTAATTAATTGGACGAGCCTGCACCCTTTGATGTTACAGGAATATGATGCAAATATAAATGCTGGATCATCGTCATTATAATATCTTGTATACGACCCAAGGGCTCCTTCATAGACAAGAAAGTTACCACTCACCAAAAATAGCAGTATGTCAGGCAGGAATATTTAGATAATGTTATTGTTTTCACCCACACCCTTCTCCCCCCCCCCCTTGAGAAAAATATCTTTTAATTACAATCTTTAATGACTCAACAATCCTTCAGATTCTTCAATAAATATTGAAATGTTACTTGGCAATGTTCAACATACAATATTGTATGTAATATTAAATGTATATATATGGCCTGTCTCTAAAGGAATACATATTATACCTGTAGCACCTTACAACCGCCCTCAGCTACTCATCAGTAAACTCGCCCCCGTCTTTAGCACGCTATGTCAAGATAGTATCAAGAAATCTCTCAAGGCTTGAAACAAATAACTCTTGTTGTTGTGGAGGATTATCCATGTCTACAGTAGTTTGAGTGTCCATATCTTCTGCCATACCATATAATATGAAGTTATTTTTTAAGAGAATTACTCTAATTGCACAAAAATAACCACCCTGATTTACAAATCATTAATGCGCACATTTCCCATGGGTGAGACCTTTCCTCGGAGGGTTAGTAAACTGATCACTCTTTCACACTGCAGTTCTCTATAGTGGCCAAAGTGGAGTTAAATAGATAACAACTTGAAAATTGCAGCGTGTAGAACCACCGCCATTATGTATACAATCATAGTTATGGTATACATATTGACAAAAAGGTGACATTCTCACTCTATCTTTATCCGTTTATATTGATCAAAAGGGGATCTATCACTGGACAACGTATTCTGATTTTAAAATATTTAAAATGTGTGGCCCCATCACTAAAGATTCATGATTTCGATCTCACTTCCTCAATGTGTTACACTTTTGTTTCATAGTATAGTGGCTTAATCTATGCTGTATTTCTTTGATACTCTATTATACTTCTTCGCGCGCCATACTAGAGCTCTATATTGTAGAATCAAAAATTATGGCGCTTTGACGAATATAAGACTAAATGCATAAGTGAAACAAGAGACATTCATAGGACATACGAGATCTAATGGGGTCTTCTTCGTATATGTTTGCATATACCAGATTAGTCCATCACTATAAATAACAAAAAAATGAACTCTCGTCATACATATTTCTACATGACAAGACTAGAAAAGATTAGTAACACAAATCTAAATTAGTTAATTCATTACAAATAGACTTATCCTATGTGACAAATAGTAATTACTCCAGACATCTTTATGTGTTTTCATTAAATGGCACATGTGATATCCATACATGTTCAAAATAAGGTTATCTCGACCACTCCCGATAGTAAAAATCTCTATAGACTATACTAAGCTCTGCTAGTCGACTTAAAGTATAAGTAAAAAATATAAGAATCCTAAGTACCTGCAATTACGAGCTTAAAAACAAATTCGAGCTTAGTCTAGCTAACTTCTCTACTCATAAAATCACTTATATCATATAAAAAAATTTTATTTACTCAACTAACCGACGGCTAACATTCTCTTTGCTTCAAGTCATTTTATATATATAGTATGATTGTTGTTTGAGATTTGCATTAATAGTTCTGCATTATATTTTGCGGAACAATTAAATAGTACCTATATATTGCAACTCGTCAGCATATTATTTCGCATCAATGGATCTGGAATTAATATCTACTTGACATATAACTATGCAGGATTTAACATTAGGTTAAATTTCTTCCTTAAGAGCACTGATTATATATGAGTGATATTCGGAAATCTATACTCTATTAATTGCTCAACACCGTATGGGTAAGAATACTAAATGGTAAATAGAGAAAATATCTATTATCAGTGGAGAGCGAACTTGTGAATACATATTATTCCTCATTTTCTGTTATGTACGTTCCTTTTATCAAGTCAAGCAACGGAGCTAGCTTCTAAGCGCAGTGAGATCTCTAAAGCTTAATAGTTTTTCTTTATTCTAGGTGAATGACCACCACATTTAACAAAAAAAGGTATTCTTCTCTTACTACATATTACCCATTAATTAAGTGATTGTTGAGCTTACAAAAGGATATTGTGTATTGTTGTTAATTATTTTATTCCAAAACCCATAAATTCCCATGATAAGTGAGGATTAATAGTCCGAGGACCAACATATTTGATAGAATTTATCTAAGAAAAAGGTATAATCTATATAGAATAGATTTCTATGGTGAGCATTATTTCAAGATAAATCATACTTCCGGCTTTAATTCAATCAAAAGCATTAAACCACTGAGGAAATGTATAAGTAGTTCTCTGACAAAGGAGATTTGTTCTCCATAACATATTACAATGTACTCTCCAATTTATTTGAGTAAAATATACATTTTACGTCCTAGTATGTCATTTACATTTTTACACAAATGAGTTTAGGAGAGTTATTATATAACGTACTGTAATTATTGTAATCGCTTATCACTATATGCTATTTCTCTATATGCTACTTAATTGAAATAAGCCTCCACCGTCTGTTTAGTGACTAACAAAATGACCTCCACAAAGTCTCCCTTTCTTTACAGTGTGTATATTCCACACTCACAATATTTGTCTCAAAGTAGAACCACCAACCATTTGATTAATAAGTAAAAAAGAGGGAGTGATGGAGTTGGTCGTCAACTATTGGTACTCGTGTATCATAAAAATCTAATCATCTAGACAGATGATATTCTTTTCCATGCATATGTTTCTTTTAATACTCGACATTTGTAAAATTTTGGCACGTATTCTATCGTTTCTCGTACATTATTTCATATTTATCACTTTTCTTGTGCAATAGATAAAGAAACTTCAAACAGAGAGACACCCGGAGCATCTCCATTTTAAGGCTCACGAGGTTCGTTATTCACTAGTATACTAAAACAGTAATAATAGTTTAACTCAAAAAGCCTCCGCCAAAACAAATTATTAGAACTCATTTCGCATACAAAAGAACCAGTGAGTGTGCGCTCACATTAAGTAGCAAAATTCAGTTGTGTAAACAAAACATAGTAGGTCACATTGTGGTTCATTTTGAGTTTCGATACAAGTTGTACACATGGTAAGAGAGCTGGTAACCAAAAATAGATGCTTATATCATTTCATGAAAAACTCAGGAGTATCCTAAGCTCTTACGAACTATTTTATTATGGATCATTTAGCAACTAGAGATGATTAAACCACTCTTTGTGCTATATTCTTAGAAAGAAAGGTGTGACTTGTGTATTTATTATTGATTAACTATTTTATGAGTGTGCATTAATGTATACATATAATGTAGATGGTTAAATATATATAAATTATTGATGGTTACTTATTATATTTCAATGCTATATCATTATTATATTATTATTATTATTATATATTATGATTATATATATTATAATTATATTATTATTGATCATTTTATCATGTATCATCATCATTATGTCATTATTTATTTAATATTATTATTATTATTATTATACTATATTATTATTATTATTATTATTATTCTAATTTATAATCGAACCATGCTCTTTCACATATCGCGTCATTAACTTCAATATTTGTAAATTGACGCAGATCACTGAATATTATATTCAAAAAAAAAATTCCCATTTTATGTATTGCATTATTCAGAAAAAAATACTTTGTTT
>CALNVZ010002100.1:29595795-29622542 GCA_940671915.1 Paracentrotus lividus | reverse complement strand
ATACTATTGATAAAATATGAAATGTGTGCCCCCAGTTCAGAGAGTCCCAACCAATGGTCACACTTTTTCTGATCTAATATGTTTTTTTTTTAATTCTCCCCATAACCAATAATAATTTCCTGACAAGCTATCACAATGACATGCATACATCGTGCGTATCATGTTGCCCTGCGGTACATTACTAAAAAAAAATAAACTAACAACAAACAAAAGAGATATTTTAAAAATTGTTACAATTTTTATTCATTAATATAAAAATTATATAATATGACATTATGTTGATATTTAAGTGCAATGTACATTCCATATTTCTGATTTTGTCGGAAGAAAAGAGATATAAACCACAATAAAAGAAAGCGTTAAATTAATCTCAGGTACTTCAAAAAATACAAAAACAATCCACATCAATTCTATACTCCATAAAAATAATACTTCTTATAACTCACCGCCATATTCTCCCTCCTCCATTTTCTTTTAATTTTCTTTTATTGCTTGCTAATCACTGGCAAAAACTATCCCGGCCTTCGCATTTTCATAAATAAATATAATGATCTCTGGAATTAATCCTCTAAATTCTGCGACTCTATTCGTTATCCTTAAAAACTATCATCATGAGATATCGAAAAAATATTATATGCAAGATGGGATACAAGTAAAAAAATCTTTAAAAATACTCAAGGAAGCGAACTTACATATTTCTCCCATTGTAGCGTCTTTATTAAGAACGGTTGTTACAATCATCTGATTTATTACTAGGTCCACCACACAACACAAAAGCTAGCTTACAATATACCATTAATATAGTTTAATTACCATAGGTGCTATGCCTAAACGATGTATGATTAGCAACAAATCTAGATTTCCTGAAAAGTTAATTATAACTTTCTGGGTTTAGATTTTCCCGTTACATAACATTAAACACGGACACTGACATAAACTACTGTTATCACGGGATCATTAACATTAACCAACTCATACTTTTCGTCCATCTGCATACTTTTTAAGGTATTATATACTACCGTCTATTTTCCTTGTTATTATCTTTGTCTTTTGACAACATGCTTCAAACCTGCGTTCAGATTAAACCAATGACACCTTCCCAGCTCATACCCTTACAGTTTATCCAATAAAATTGTTCAAGTAGACACACACCACCATGAATAAATAACATCAAGAAGTATGTCTCATTGTGTCGTCAATATCTGCGAACGATTAAAACAATCACAGCAGTTTACACTCTCGCGTTTTAAAATGCATTTGTTCGTACATAACGTCTATTTTTCACTCGTTTATGCCTCAACAGGCGAATCTCATTTTTCTCACTGAAGTAAGGTTAATAAGTTACAAAAAACCTCCGCAAAAAAATATAATTCGCTCAAAGCCATATTCAATACGAAAATTCCAGGGTAGGTAGCTTACTTCCTTTTTAACTGAGTTATTGTTTTGTATATATCCAAGCTACTGCCATTTATTTGTTTAGAGTCAATTATTGTTTATTATTATTATATATATATTATTATTATATTATATATTATTATATATTATATATTCATTATATTATTTATTATATATTATTATTATATATAATATAAATATGTCAATATATATGTATCTACAATCATATCCCAATATATATCATTCATGATATTCTAATTATATTATAAATATTGATTTTGTCATTTTATCAGTATCATCATCATCATATTCACTATCTTTTTAATTATTATTATTAAATCTTAATTAATTAATTTATTTATATACTAATCGAACCATGCTATCTTATCACATATCCGTCATAACTCAATATCTTGTAACTGACGCAGATCACGAATATTTGATATATAATCAAAAAATTTTTTAATATTATTGCATTATTCAGAAAAAAAATACTCTTAACCCAGATCTCCAGGGCAATCGACAGCACGTAGTCACGCAATATACTAAACATAATGCTACTTTCTCATTCAAGGCTCTTTTCTCACTATGCTGTGTTAACATTCTAAAAATACTATTAAAAAACAACTCAATTACCAAAATGAATTGATAGATCGTCATTGAAAAGCACACTTGACAGTGATTTATTAAATAATTCAAGCTATCGTATCTCATTAGAATTTTAACGTTCATATTTACTAAACGACTAGTCGTTGTAGCCGCGCGTACGCACTATTCATAAAAAAATTTCATGAGTGATGACGTAAAACCTACTTCTCTATTTCACTCAATCTGATTATAAATACATTCACACGCTATGTTTTTATGCCCCTGAAGATGGTAGATATAAATATGATTATTATTATCAAAATCTGAGCGGCAGCGGTTATCGTTCCTTTGTGAAATTTTTTCTAGGAAGTATTAAATGTCTTCCTTCTTGAGCTAGGAGGTCTAATGATTGATGAGAAATTGCAACTTTGTCTAATATATTACGTTTCAAATAACTGGTACAGGTCGTACCGAGGCTACAAATATACCCGAATCTTTAATAATCTACAGGAACTTTGAACGAAGACATACAATTTTTAGTCGACTCCGAGAAAAGAAAAAAGGGTCGAAGATTATTTGCTATCCTATATTTATTGTGCTCAAATTCTACTCTTTCAGAATATGTACTTATACTGGTGCCCACCTCTTATTACAAGTCATATTTGCAAACTTGGAGCATCTATTCGATTTAAT
Organism: Paracentrotus lividus; assembly: GCA_940671915.1. NCBI lineage: Eukaryota > Metazoa > Echinodermata > Echinoidea > Camarodonta > Echinidae > Paracentrotus > Paracentrotus lividus. The sequence goes on along the minus strand of CALNVZ010002100.1, from coordinate 29,619,866 downwards.
TCTATTCATAAGCCTACTGCCGTCCATCCCATTCAGTCCCGCACCTCACTGCCCCCTGCCATACCCTCATTATCTTCTTGCATAAACAAATTCTCTTTGCTAATTGCCAATAGTCCTTTCTCCTATTTTCCTCTTCATCTCTCCACCTGCTCAGTCTTCTTTCTTCTCAGATCATCTATCATAATATTTTATGATCATTTGCTACTTCAAGTATATTTGAACATTTTGCGATAATTGATTCCTACCCTAGTTTGGTTCTCTATTAATACAGACTAGAAGATTTAATTCTTAATTTACTCTAATGTTACCAATATTCAATACTTTGGCCTTGAATATGCCTTCTTACCAGTATTAGAGATTTCATTACACAAAATCATAATTATTTGATCTTTTTTAGTAGATGCATGCTTTTCTCTATCAATCTCGGTCCGTTCCATCGATTCTGTCCATGTTGGTCATAGTGATGCTAATGCTGCACCATATTTCCATCAATGCCATAAAAGAAATAAAAAGTGTTTCTTTATCTATCAACTCCCCTTCATTTTTGATCATGTTTTAAACGCCACCATAATATCTCGAGAGTACTCTCTACGGAAAAGATTTTCAAAAATATTCTACCCCTTGAATTGACAAACACTTCATCTACCTGTTATATTGCAAAAATAAATAAAACTGGCAGATACCCAGATGAAATACCTAATTTTCACCAGCTTTAGCATTTGTTTCTCTTGAAATGTACAAAAAATTCAAAAATACATAATGTTTATGAAAACTATGAAAATACAAATTGATTAAAGTTATAGCATTTAAATTAAATATTGTATAGCCAAAACAACACGTCATATCATTTCATAATAAATGCTCCCCCCGCGACCATGGACGCGAGCAATGAAATCCACTACACGTGACGATATACTAGTAGTTGCTTTTGCTTAATGCACGTGATCCTCATAACTTATTGCCACTTCCTTGTCGGATCGAAGTTTGAAATTTGCTCACCTTAATCTTACTATAAACTTTAAACACATGCTCAGTAATTTTTAAACTGAGTATGTTTCTCTTATGAAACCATTTCAATAGAATACTTAAAAACCCAATTCAATATCAACGTATTAATCTTTCTTTTAAGATAATAGCTGAATGTGTTTAAATACGCTGCGATGATAATAATTTAGCCCTCGTCTGTCCGACTTCGTACCATACTCCAATGATATCCCACTTAATTCCCAAAGATATACTCCTAACTATAACAGGTCTCCATAATAGCTCCCATCATTCCAGACAATTATATAACAAAAAAAAATATGAATCTTTTCACTGACTTATAAATTCAATAGTTCCTACCCAAAAAACAAACATTGTCATTTTTATTTTCGGTCCTTTCAAAATCTGTATTATATATATATGATAAACACATATGATGAAATATAGTCTGAAAGGTATTATACTACAGCGAGAATATTCTTAAGTGCTAATTTGTAAATCTTATACCTGAGAATTTTGGTCAGCTTTTGCAGAATAATACACAAACTTCCTCGTTCTATATTTCACTCTACCGGATTATGATACGAAGGAAAGGACTCCTATCACTTTTATCAAAATAGAGTTTAAACCTTTCAATTCTTTTTAAAAATCACTTGCCTATTGCTTTCTATAACTAATACTCATAAATCACGGCCCACTAAGATTATCAAATAACTCACTTTCTCTTAGATCGTGCCTACTGTCAGTATCTTTGTCGCTAATGTGCGAGCGAACATGCTTCGTCATAAAGCAAACCCATAGATCTCAACTTGCGAGTAATGTCAGAAACAAAATGACGCTTAACACTTCTCATAGAGTGAGCGAGCGTGTAGAGCGCGTGGATCAGCCGGGGCTGATTCATGGAAAAAATGGCAATGTCCTCCTCCTAATACACTTCTCCTGCGTTTACCAATATATTTAATCGAAGGCACATTTTTCAAAGGAATGTAACACCACGTTGAAACGATGCTACATCTATTTTTTGCATACCCACTGTTTAGTTGTTCGTTTAAATTATATTTTTTAGGTTGCCGAAGGGGTGCGCTGCGAGCATGAGAGCATATTTACCTGCTGGATGCCAGAACTCAAACGAACTATATGATCATGATAAAAAATAATAAAGGAGGGCTGCTAGACCTAAGATTCTAAGACTGGTGTAGATCGATCTGAGACTCGTTTAAGCTCTACAGAAGTACGTGTTTTGAAGCACTACTTCGGCGGGTGCAAAAATTTCGCAACATCACGCTGCCCTGAGCTTCATGCTGCTATTCCATCCTATATTTCCTCTATATTGTATAGCATATAGGTATGTTTACATGTGATGAATATTTAATTACGCGTTACAATCAATTTATTTGTGGTACATGAAAATGTGCCTTTAATTAAGGGTTGACGGCAAAATGGATATTGAAGCACAAGGGATGTTGGGGTTACACACGGAGTGCATGTTCAACGTGTGTGTGGGGGATGGAGTGTGGTGTGGTCGCCGATCGTGAAATGCTCCAATTATTTACAAGTTGTTGTGTGGTGGGGTAAATCGAAGAGGTGTGTACTGAGGGAAGTACGCAGGCGAGTAGGGTGTGCGAAGGTGACGGGTGTGGATCATGTGAGTGGTTGATGAGTGAGCGCATGAGAGGTCGGTAGTGGGAGGATGGATCCGTGCCTATGGTGTGCGGGGGGGCAGTACCAAAGACAGGAACAAATCTGTGCAAGAGTACGTTATAAGTGGGGATGGCGTGGCAATCGCTCCTCGAGCGCTAGTCATCGGTCGATCGCAACAATAAGAACCAGTGAGTATAAAATCGTTTAACTACCTGATCTATCTCCGTTCGACTATATATGTGCTATAAATATTTCACGTTCCTTATTTTCACGTTGCGAATGAGCATATAAATATAAGGGGTCGTAATGTAGAGGCATAGACCATAAAGTATAAGTAGATGATGGTCGCCTTGTGCCCGTAAGTAGAAAGTAGTGTATGGAGGAGGGAATGGGATATAATCGATTTGCCGTGTGAGTATCCAGTCGAAATATAGCGGTATAGTTTAAAGTAAGCCACCAATACTAATTATTCAATAAAATCTATGTACTTATTAAGGGATTCATAATGTAATTGTTATTAATAATATTCTTATATATATCTACTTCTCATTCATACTTCGACATGTTCCTACAGTTCCCCTTGTCCGACTATTTATTATTGTGAATAAGAAATTTACAGTTATGCGGTCACTCCTCCACTGGTAAAATCTGTCTTCGTTGGGATATAGTCTTGTACATGGTGTCAAAAAGTGTTGGAGAATCGACTCAGACATAAGAAGTCAGGGCTAAATACCTTCAGTGACATACTCTGAGACATTAAATAAGAAACCATTGGTTCTACAGTATATAATTGCGAGGGCACGCAAGGCCTGTAATCAATTAATGTACATGTCAGATTCGTCATTGGCGACAAGAATAGCTGTGATGGCGAAGGAAATAGGGAAGGGGACAACTGTGACTGGAAAGTGTGGTCGTGAAACCTCACTTATGCAAATGGCAAGGTGAATTTATAGTCTTTGTGATAGTAAACAGTGTAATTAAACGAAACGTCAGTGGTGAATAGACGTGCATGAAGGATTAGGAATCGCAGAAAAGAAGGTTTCAGGGATCATAAGCTCACTTAAGACAAAAAGACAGCACATCACAGAAGAATAATTACAAGAAATGGTTGAGTGTGACGGTAATATAAGGTTATCCATCAAGCTCAAGGGGGATTAAATTAACTCAATCTCAGTATCGGGATATGGAATATATAGTTTATGGAGTAGATTGGAACGAGGCTAGCCTCCCATGGAAATACGTTACACGCGGCAGATACTGGATTCGAACTGAGCCAAGAGTGAGGTACATGAGGTAACAGTACGAGTGCAAAAAAGAACGCTTAGAGTACAGCACAAGCAAGGTGAAAAGAATGTTGCACTCTAAGAATTAGAAAAAAAGAAGAATAGTCATACCCAGCGCGCAGTATTAGTGTATAAATAATGGAATTAAAAACAATGTGTGCGCACCGTGTGAATAGGAAAGAGGAGTAGAACGGAAAAACGCTGGGTCTTGCTGATTTTCATCCAGATATGTGCAATTATGTAACGTAAAAGGGTCGGGGAGTTCATAATACTCGCGTGTGGGTAGTGGTGGTAAGAACAGGACTTGTGGTTTTACGTAAGTAACAACCACTTCAAACAAAACACGGCAAGCACCAGTAGGCCATGTGATTAAAAACCAAAAATTAGTCAAGACAGGTGTGGAGATCGCATGCAGGGAAAATGCGGGAAAAATACCACGAGTAGCCGCGTAAACGTCGAATAAAGCAGTCAATAGTATCAGACACGCAGAGTGAATATAGGTAAGAGCTATTGAACAAGGATAAGATAGGGTATTAAGTGGCAAGTACTAGGAGAAGTACGATGATCGCTGGGCAAGGCTGTGTCGAGAACAAGGAATGGAAAAACGAAGAAGGTCGGGACGCCGGAGCTGCGAGCGGAACGTAATAACCGGCAACACGACAATAACAACTAGACCATCGACGGGCAGCTGTCGATGTCGATGTGTCCAAAATATGTCGCGTCTGGTAAAACCATTAATATGACAAGACTGGTCCACTGGGAGGAAACAGGGCAATGATGATGATGGGATGCAACCAGACGTGTGTGAAGAGATGAAAAAAATTGAAGCATGAAGGAGCCTTGAAGGAACAAGCACGGAACTGTGAACGGAAGGAAGGTGAATCCAGGGAGAGGACAGCCACACAGTAGCACGCTGTCATGAAACGGGCAGTTATATAGCAGAAAGGTAACCCAGATCCAGGGGTGCAGCACGCAGGTGACGCAATATCAAACATATGCTACGTTCCATTTCAAGGCTCTTTTCTCACATGCTTGTTTAACATTTTAAAAACTATTAAAAACAACGTCAATTACCAAATGAATTTGAATGATCGTATTGAAAAGCAGCACTTGACATGTGATTTATATGAATCAAAGCGATCGTATCTCATAGATGTTTAACGGTTCATATTTCTAAAGACTAGTGCGTTGTAGCGTGCGTACGCCTATTCATAAAATTCATGAGTGATGACGTAAAACCTACTCCTATTTTCACCAATTCTTATAATACATTCACACGCTATGTTTTTATTGGCCCCTGGAAGATGGTAGATATAAATATGATTATTATTCAAAATCGAGGGCAGCGGTTATCGTCCTGTTTGTGAAATTGTTTCTAGGATTATTGATAATGTCTTACCTTCTTGAGTAGGGTAGGGCTAATGATTGATGAGGAATTGCAACTTTTTCTTATATACTTTCAAGAAACTTTATCATCTTACGATCGATTATAGACCTTTGAACGAGACATTCCCGAAAAAGAAAAATCGGATATTTGCTCAAATTTTACTCTTTCAGAATTGTATTCGGGTTTTTACAGTCTTTCTTTGGAGAATTCAATTATTCGATCCGCCATTTCTCTTTCTTTCTCTTTTGCTGTATCCTTTTCTCATTTTTTCCTTTCTCCCTGTTCAGTCTTCCTTTCTTCTCAGATCTCTATTATAATATTTTATGATCATTGCTAGTATATTTGACATTGGATGCTACCCTGTTCATCTTAATACAGACATGAAGAGTTTTCCGTGTTATAAATTATGGCCTAATATGCCTTCTTAAGTATTGTGATTATTCATACACAAAGTTTTATTGATTTCTTTTGATGTAAGCATGCCTTTCTTTCCCGTCCATGATCTCCATTTGGATTATTGATATGTTCACCATGTGACTGTCGCATTAGCTTGAGTATCTCTACGGGATTTCAAATATCTACCTTGAATGAATACGTACTGTAATTGCAATAAATAAAATAGTTGCATAGACTCAAGGAATATGCTTAGTGTTCCTTGAAAACAAAAATGTCAAAATACATATATGTTTATGAAAACAATAAAGTATTAAAGTTACTGCATTAAATTAATATTTTGCCCCACCCATATCATTGGTCAATAAATGCTCGAGCGCATTCAGCTAATGTGACGTCACAGTGAAATTCTACTACGTACGATTACTAGTAGTTGCTTTTTTTAATGCACGTGACGTCATACTTAAGTTGCACTCCGTTTGGATGTTTGAAAATGCCTATTCGTTAGGGGGCCGTCACACTGAGGTCGTTCTATAACGTTCTTGCCCGTTTTTGCCCGTTTTTAAAAAAAATGCTGAACGGGCTTTGGTCGGGTTGGAACTTATAACTTTGAAAAATAATTTCTTGAATACGATGCTAGGCAGTTCATAAATAGTTCTCGTTACGTCAATTCCGTGTTTATTGCGTCCGCAATACGTTGTTATCCAGTTCAGAACGAGTAAACTGCTCGTTCACTCTATACCGTTCGTAGCACGTCCAAACGGTCATTAAAAGTGCCTATGCGCAGCATGATAAAAGTTAGGTACCACGTTCGTAGTACGTCCTTCTCGTTCAGAGTAAGTCCTACCCGTTTAAGGAACGTTGTCACTACGTTTAATTTTAGAACTTGAAGCCAGTACGATTTTTTTGAACATGTTCAAAAAAATCGGAATGCCTTTCCGTTCTCTCCGTTCGGGCCCGTTCGCCAAGTTCGTAAACAGATTGTAAACGGTCTGTACTAGATTCTAAAAGGTCTGCACTACGTTCAGTCCGTGTGTAAACAGATTGAGCCCGTTCACCAAGAACTACCTAGAACGCATTGAGAACTAGCTCAGTGTGACGGGAATTATGACATGCCGTTCTGTTTAAAAATTGAAACGTATATTCGTAGTACGTCCTTCTCGTTCAGAGTAAGTCCTACCCGTTTAAGGAACGTTGTCACTACGTTTAATTTTAGAACTTGAATAATTAATATACAATGCTCGTTTGTATGACGTCCTAGCACATCTTTAGAACGATTTAAGTACGGCAATTTCGTTTGTAGTACGTCCATCTCGTTTCAGGTACGTTGCCACCCCGTTAAATTTTAGGGCGAGATGGGCGCCCGATTTTTTTGAACACTTTTTTGGAAATCCGACCGAGCTAGTCCATGAATTCGTAAACAGATCGTAAGAAGTATTTACTACGTCCACTCAGTTTACACACAGACTATGCCCGTTCGGCAAAATTTGCAAGGACGTAGTAGGAACGAGCTCAGTGTGACGGGGGTATTACAAACTTAAACTGCCAGGAATTTTTATTTATATATTTACGGGGGTATCTTAATAATAATTTCAATATCAACTGATTAATCTTCTTTAGACATGTGAATGTGTTTGAATCGCTGGATAAATATATTGCCCTCGTCTGTTCGACTCGTCCAATACTCCAATGTATCCCACTGAAGGTCTCCAAATACTCCCTCATTCCAGATCTTATTATAACAAAAAACTATGTATTTTTCCTAACTATAATGTGTAGGCCTACCCAAAACAAACATTGCATTTTGTTTTTTGTGCTGCATCTGTATAAGATAATGACCGCAATATGATATTATGCTAAAGGTGAAGAAGCGAGAATATTCTGTAAGTGCTTGTATATACCTGGGAATTTCGTGTCAGTTTTGCAAAACACAACTCCTCTCTATTTTTACACCCATGAACGAAGGAGAAGGACTCCTATCATTTTAGTCAATAGATGTGAAAACCTTTTCTGTGAAAACCTTTTCATATCTAATCCCATGCCTTGTCTAAAAATACCATATCACTGCAAAGAATCAAAACATTTCTCTTAGACGTGCCTACGTCAGAATTTGTTGCTGAATTGGAGCATGCCTTGTAAAAGCATAACCATGAGATCTTCAACTTGCGTATATGCAGAAATCGAAAGTACGTTTAAACTTTAATATTACACGGCACCTGGATCAGGGGGCTATTTCATGGAAAAATGGAATGTCTTCCAATATCACATCTCCTGCGTAGGCCAATGTTTTAATCGAATGCACATTTTTAAAGAAGATGTAAACCACGTGAATATGCTACATTATTTGCAGGCCCATTGTTTAGTTGTTGTTAAATAATTTTGGTGGCGAGAGGGCGGGTAGCATATGAGGCATATACATTCTTGATTCGCATAGGATTAAGAATATATAGATAGAAAATATAAAATTTATATGCATGTATATATCTAAGATCGGTTAACGATTCGGGGTGGCTCAGAAGTAGGAGCACACTGGTATAAAATGAAATCACTGCCCTTTGGTAATGCATCTATCATAATTTCCTTATTTTTTTAAAGCAATATTGTGTTGTACATGTATGAAATAATATTGTAGAACATGTTGTGTACTGAAAATGTGCTACAATGGTGTTACTTTTCAAAATAATGCACAATTGATTTGGTACACACTCATCGCATGTCAACGTGTGTGTGTTTGAGTTTGTTGGTGTGTGTGTGTGTGTGTGTGTGTGTGTGTGTGAGTGGCTGAGTATGTGTGTGGGGGAAGGGTGAGCGTTTGAGCGTGAGGGTGAGGGTGTTTGAGGGGAGGGTATGTGTGTGTGTGTGTTTCGTGTATGTGTGTGTGTTTGTGTGTGCAGGAGGGTGGAGTACGTGTATAAGTTGTGGTTGGGCAATGTTGCCCGAAGTCACGTGACGCAAAAAAGAACCATTGGCATAATATATCATGGTCGTAATTTTCTGTTCCATTGAACTTTATTTGATTTGCGTCTTGACCTTATCGGTAAGAGCATATCGTCATGCCACATTCCCCTTCCGACATTTTGTTTTAATAAGAAATTATTTGGTCCACTCCCCACTGGAAATCTTTCTCTTGGGGACGCTTAATGTTGGAAAAGGGATACCAGACATAATAAGCAGGGGTAAAAGTACCCTCAGTTACATACTGCTTAGACATTAAAATGAAACCATGTCTACATTATATGCATGTCCATCGCATGCCTTGCATAATTCATTTCATATTTAGGGGACAATGTAGCGTTTAGGGAAATTGAGGGACAATTTTTTGAAAAGGTCTTATAACCTCAATTTTCTCACAATATATTATTATTAACTTATTATTTTTAATATGCCTTCATTGGAAGTAACGGAAATATGGTTATCATGATACAATACAAAAGAAGCACATCACAGTAAAATAAACAAGAAATTGTAATTTAAAAATAGGTTTCACAATCTCAGTGGATGTGACAATCTTAAGCTCGAGATATTATTTTGAATAGGCCTACATCGGAGGTTTACGAAAATTTTTATCCTAGTACATGTATATTGAAAAACGAGTACATCACAACAAGTTGAATAAGGAATTTGCAACTTTAAAAAAAATATTCATAACCTCATCTTATAAAAATTTATTTTACATCTTCTAACTTGATGTATTATGAAAACTTTAACTCTTTCTCTTTTCACCAAGTTAATTTTTTTAAAAGGTCGGACTGCCTTTTTGAGAACAGGACGTTGAGTAAAAACCGTCAACAAACCGTCAATCATTTTTACCAAAGCAATCAAGACAGGGGTGACATTCATTGAAAAGGGAATACATTTTAGCCTTTTTCGTGGTATCATTACACCGCATATAATCGTAAATATATGAACAAGTCATAGTTTAAATAATGGCAAGTAATGATAATTCTATGATTTCTCTTGCTTGCGTGTTCTCGATAAAAGAAGGTAAAAACCAATAATTCGTTGTGAGCCGGAGTTGCAGCGTCCTGCCACTACAAAACACTATCCAATACTTACGGTCAGCTTAATTCGTCCAAACAGTCGTGAAAAATGATTTTGAGCTGTCATTTTGATGATGTCAATGTAATGTTGTTCAACCATACGTGAGAGGATGAAAAAATAAAGCATATAGGGCAGGAACGGCACGTTTTCACGAAGAGTTAATCCAGGATGGAGCCACAATTATCACGCGCTGAAACTAGTAATATTCATCGTCCTTTTAATATAGTTTAATTTCATATTGACCAGCTCTGTCACGACTCTATATCATTTTGAATTAATGATAAGCAGATATTCTATCGTTTAAAGTGATGGGTTTCTTTCTTGTTTTGTTATCCCTTGCGGTAATAGGTGCTAGACACAACATATGATATTAGTCATTAGCAAGTCAGTCAGTGCGATCAAGATTCAGATGAAACTTAATGTGAGATTTAAATGTAATATACTGTCAATGAATGGACAAAAACATGCAATATTGTTATGAGACCAAGTATCTAGGCCAATTTCCTAACGCCATGCTAAATATCAACATGTATTCAAACAAATGGTGTTTGAAGGTAGAAGCTTGCATGGTGGATTCGAATACGGTGATGAGGTTTACGTTTCACCATGTGGTTAGTCCTGAAAAGGACTGTTTGAGAAAGTGGACGAGGAAATGGAGAGTTACAGAAAGTAGAAAATTGATAGGTGAGATAGAGAGTAGAGAGTAGAATTAGAGGTAATCTTTCTTAATTTAGTCCTGAAAAGGACTATAAACCAGTTGAGAAGACGAGATGCGAGGAAGGCTTGTAGTAGTAGTAGTAGAGAGTGCTCGACGTTCCGGACTGGTTGACTGTCCGTCTTCCTGAAGACGGACAATCAACCTGTCAAACAGTCCTTTTCAGGACTAACCACATGGTGAACCGTAAACCTCATCACCGTATTCACAGATTGTTTATGCAAACGTGATGGCATATCATCATCGAATTAAGTAAGATTCACGGAAGTAAGAGTCCTTACATTCATGGTTTTACATTTTATGTTATATATGTATATAATTATGTTAAATAATGTGGAGACTTAACTGAATGTAATATTTCCGATCGTTATATAGCAGAATTTCACCGAAAATGCGATTAAAACGATTCTAGGAAATAAGAATCCTTACATTCACTTTTTTACATTTATGTTATATTAATGCTTATATAATTATGTTCATATAATGTGAGTACTTAACTGAATGTGATGTTTTCCATCGTTAAAAAAACTAAACTTCACCAAAATTAATGTAGATAACTGTCATGTGAAAGGATATTACCGAAATGACCGGGATTTTACAGTCTATTACTTATCCACACGAAAAAAAAAAAAATTGTCATAGTTCGATCCCGGGTATGGCACTTGAGCAAGGCATATTTGTGTAATGCTTCGCCATACCCAGGCGTTAATATCATTTTTTTTTACATTTTAGACATTTCTTAAAGAGAATGAAGCCAGAGTTCTTCGCTTGCTTCCGGCATCCAGCTCGGTTCCATATTTTGTCCTCGAGAAAAACTCTTTGAGCCGTTCTGCACAATTTTAACATTTAAATATAAAACTATATGCTTGTTCATTTATCCGTAGCTCTTTCGTAGTAAAAAGGGAGAAAAAATGATAATAGTACATGTGATATTTACTGAAACGTTTGCTTTCAACCGGGGAAAACAATTAACTGTGGGTCATAATTTTCGTCTTTTTTTTCTCAGACGGAATGGCAAAAGGGGTAAAAGTATTTGATAGAAGCGTGACAGTGACGGGCCTGAAATTTCTTGAACATAATTATGAAGCAATGAAGAAAAATTTGATAATTAGAGAAATTTCTTATTTGGCTCTGGTGTGTTGACCTACCACGGGGTGAACACATATAATAACAAGGACAAGACAAATGCTTTTGGTCTCATTATTCAATATGTACCTCTATGTCCCTAATTCGCTAATGGATTGTTTGTGGGTCAATTTATTATATCACTTAAAGGTCATAAGCAATCATAGCAAAAGCAAGAATGATGCGGAAATTGTATATGACAATATTTGACATCTAATGCTATTTCTTGAAAGTCACAATTTTTAAAGAGAAAATATATTCAAAATAAAAGATAGATTCAGCTGTGAACTACGCGTCGCCTCTTTTATGCTTATTTGAATCCAAACTTTGATTGTAAACCTTTTGTAAGTAAATTAAATGTTAGTGATGTAAGCAAATAAAATCTCTACATAAAAAAAACACTTAGTTTCTTGGAAGGTTTTTTTTTGAAAGTTTACCATGAAATCAGGTGACTTTATAGCGCTTTAATGATATCAGGGCCTATAGTCGCTAATCTATCAAAATCTATCATGCTTACATATAGGCCTATCTCGATCAAGAAATATACTTCATCGTAAAATATTTTAATGACATAAACCTGTATGATCGTGGCATAAATTATGTCACGTACTTACCTCTAATAAATCATTATGGGCCTTTGTGTCTCTAGGTATTCTTTTGATTCACTCAATGCATATACATATACAACTTTATTTCCGAATTGTGATAAATAAAATATTGGAATTTACAGAGTATAAAATACAACCAAATCTATTTTAAGTAATATATTATTATCAGTGGAACCATCCCCTCCACCCACCCAACTCACAATTGTAGCGACCAACACCAAATTAAAAAAAAAAAAAAAAAAAAAAAAAAAAAAAACAGAAAAAACTAAGTAAACTATAAACAAAACCAATCTAAGATTCAAATAAAATAAAATACGGAATAAACAAAAACAAACAAACAATGTACACAGCTGCTTTTAGGATCATCTGCAGATTAAGGCGCGGTCCCACTGCTTTTAGGATGATTGCCGCACGTATTGAATCTGCGACATTCGTTATCTGTATCTATTACTATTCTATAATCCGCGATCAATATAATCTAGCTTGCAGCGACCATGATACGCAAACTTCTGTAACGAGTGCACATACACTCCACTAGTACCGCCCAATTAATCCTCCCGCCAGTGGGACCGGGCCTTTAAAGGCTTTGCATGTTTTATATAGTTTGTTCGGTCACAACTCGTCGTATAGGCTACGGGGCACGTTCAATCAAGGTAGCCTGCGTTGCATGCACAATTCACGCACAGGTCGTGGGTCAATTTCTGCGATTCGTGCGTTTCTGTAGCAAGGGTATTGGAAAAACTTCCTGCATGTCGTACAGGCAACGTGCCTGCGTGGTACATACGTTGCACGAATTTTCTACGAAATCCATCGTAGGGAGTTGCACGTCGAAGGTACGGCGAGTTGTGACCGCCGCATATCATCAGCTGCGTTGTACAAATTGTTGAGTGTTTAATCACTCGAGGACATCGTAATATCAATGTAAACTTGAAAAAAATATCATTTTGTTCAGTATGCATACATGCACATGACTTTTAAATGCTGCATGCGGAAAAAAATGCAAGACTGGGGTCATGTTAAATAGTGTCATTCCGTAACTTTGATATATTTTAATTTAATTACAATTTATTTTAATTGTATCAAAATCAGTTTATTTTGAACTATATATAAGCAGCAGCAAAATCAAACATTTTCTTGGGGACAAAATATTGCAATTGAATTAACCTAAAATTTTACCTGTGTTAAAAAAAGCAAAGGAATATTGTTTGAATGATATTGACATAATATGAAACAGATCAACATTGGACTGGTGTAATATGGTGCATGTAGTGATCCGAAAAAAAGGAGGAGATATGAATCAAACTTATCAAGTCGTGGAGGAACCCAACAGAAATGTCTAAGATCTAATTTAATGAACCCGACACTGTTTCGGAGCTAATGACTACCCTATATCACATATTTTTAAAAATCTAGAAATGATCAAACAACCGGATCAGTGACACACACAAAGACACACACACATGCACACGCGCGCACACACACACACACACACGTCTTAAATTAATTAAATCTTGCCTTTATGCAATATGTTTCAAAACACAGTAATGGCCGTCGTAGGTTATACTTTTAATAAACCAGGCGGATGTAAAACCTAAAAAGCATATGGATAAAGAACTGTCTGTCAAATATTAATACATGAAAGGGAAATGGTCAGCGGAAACAAAGGAGAGCGGAGATAAATAGATGAAGAGAGAGAGAGAAAGAAATATTCATAATATCATGAGAGCTTGATAGTATGATGAAATGGAAGAAAAGACACGCTACGATGGTTCAATACGGAAAAGGTCTTCTAATTCAATAGATCCGCCGTCCTCCTTTTTTGCTTTGGTATATTTTTTCACATTTTGAAGAGTGAAAGGGCAAATGAAATTATTTAATTCAATGATCTGGATAAAGACGAAATGTCAAGCCATTCCACATCTTGAAAAAAACACCAAAAAAAAACACGCAAAGGGAAAAGAGTCATGAGAGGAGCGCATGATATTTTGGATGATGTTCAGGCATGCAGGTATATAGTACTTCAACTGGGGTTTCATATAGGTTAATGGAATATATTTTATGACTAACTTTGAAGACCATTCTTTACAAATGTCTGCATTTATAATATCTATAAATAGTAAGAAGGTCATAGAGGAATACATGGTCAGGTCGTTAATGTAAAAAGTATAAATATGGGTATTTAAGATATCAAACTTGGTATGGGGTAAACATGATCACGGCTTGTGGCACCCCAAGTAACTACTTTATTCAAAGTTTGTTGGTTCTTCCATTTAAGCATAAAACATGGTCATGTAAGATCACCTGATATTTGTTTGATGGGATCTCCTACTCTTACTGATGTAGATTTAAGAAAAGTCTAATTATTATATTACCACAAAATATGTGTTTCAACTGTCTACATTCGTCACTTTGTCTACAGTTTGAATATTTAGGGGGCAACCCCCACCCCCTTTACCCTATTGCTAGATTGCATGATCCAAAAGATACGTCACATTTTTCAATCGTTTCATTGTCCTGATAGTAACATGATCATTAGATTAGAAAACATACTGGGAGGTGTTGGAAGAAGAATGAGATATTTGTAAAGCTCAATGTCGTGACGTAATAACATCAATTAACATGTCAACCCATGTCAGTGTTTTGATAAAATACAATTAAAAAGTACGCCGTGTACATCTGGTGGTTATTATGTGTTTTGACTATGCACTCTGCCTGTTCAGAAGTATTGCAAAAAAGCCATTTTTATTTTACAAGCCTTTCTGTATATTGATATATTTCGTTCATATCCATAGTAATATCGATCACTATTTTATCTTCAGAAAGGGAAAACTTGTCCCCTTCCACTCATGAGAGCAGAGAATGAGCAGACTTAGTTTCTTTCTTCTTTTTTAACAAAGGGGATTTAAAAAAATTATGGCCCCAAAAATGAAATTTTGGAAGGTGGAAATTAGCAAATAAAGATATAATAAAAGTCTTTCACATTTCTCTGAAAACTGTCCACGTCTTTATTTTTTACTATTGGGGCCCCTGGAGTGCCATTTACCAAAGGGGATTTGCGTCAAATACAGAATGCGTGATTATCCAGCAAAATATAATAAATGTGTGAAAAATCACTTCCTGCAGTAAATTACAATAAATTCAACTAACGAAATTGAATATAATTTAACATGTCAGTGAAACAAAGTTGTGTCAAAACGTCTGTGCAATAAAGGGTGAAATCCTCTTTTGCGACAGAGCAAACAGCATCTTCTCTGGGGCCCCGGACACCTTTTGTCGCCATTGTCTTGGCACCATTACGGCCAATATTTCTGGGGGTAAAGTATAAACGAAACCAGAAAAGAGTCTTGTGAAAATTTGAAACAGCTTTATGTTTTCTTTCACCAATGATCTCCACATCCCAAAAATTCATTTTGGATATCCGAGTACCTAAGATGGGGCTGTACAGGGCTATATACAAAGGCCACTTCAATGTTTCAAATAAAGTAGTGGAAAAAAACCCACATATTTGTTTTAAAAAGTTGACTTTCACTAATTGTCTATGTTCCGTTGACGTACAAGTTCCTTTTACATGTTTGTACAAGACTGGGTTACATTTGATAATCACTATTTAGCAGGCGGGCAAAGAAATTTAATGTTTCGTCAATAAAAAAAAATCCCAATCGGTAATAGTATCTGTGTGTATGCCCAACGTATAGATCATATTAATTCGACCCTCCACTATGGAGTTGAACTTGGAACGAGACGCGGAAGTAATGTGTATTTTGTGTAGGTGTTAACTCATCAAATTACAAATCAAGCTTTTATTAATTTGTCAATGCAGACTATAGAAGGTCCAGGACCTGTCAAAACGTTTCAGCCTTGATTGAGATGTTTGTGTCGTGACAATTAGAACGAGAGAGGCAGGTGATGTTTAATAATGTGGGAAGACGAAGGCAATCAAAAGTCAATCACTATTTGTTTCGTAAAAGACGTCAATCGATCGACCATGAAAAGTGTCAACCAGTTGCTTTTTCTCCTTTCGACCAGCTTCTGATTCCAACCAACCTACGTAGACATACAATATATCTAGTTAATCTGTAACGAATTAGAAAACTTTATCAGGTTGTATACATGGAAATGATTATGGTATAACATGACGGTTATTACAGCAAAGTAATGATATTATCATCGTAGCAACGAACAGCAACCAATATACGCTAAATATATTACATTGCGTTGTAATTAATCGCACGTGAAATAAAATGTTTTAAATGTTGTCATTCTAAAATGCCTGTAATATTTCAATGTGTTTTGTAGATCAGATTTTATCAAGACGAAATTAGTACACGCGGAACTTTTTGAGTCTGTTAATCATACTCTCTTATTTTTGCAAAGTAAACTTTTCAACTCTAAATCCGTTAAAAATTGATTCACTCCGATTCGAGTATCTTTTTTTCTTTCAACGCCATGTGTAATTTCGTTTTTAAACAAATTTGCGATTTTTTTTTTCGTTTCTGGTATAAAGTGGGTAAAGTAGGTATAGCGTATTTCAACCAACTTGATATCGTGGGTGCTTTACACATCAGTTTTATCATATTGTGCAATCTTATGTGGTATCTTATATGGTCGAAACATTCGACTTTTTTGTTTGTTCATTTTCTTTCGAAGTTTAAACGTGTTTCTCTGAAAATAGCTTTTGCCCAATTATCCTTGTTTGAAAGGTTAGATTAGCCTTTAATAACCTTATTTGTCCTTAGAAAAATTTCACTTGAACCTATAATCCGCTTGTGAAGTCTGCTAGTATTTTTCCAATAATTCTTGAAAACTGAAAAATAAATGAACTTTATAAAGAAGTTAAATGTGCTTTACGTCATTTACGTATATTGACTGCAAGTCAGAAATGTTGGGGTTGAAACCGCTTGACTCCTCCCATTCGCATGACTTCTACCCTGCCTAATGTTGCACGTCATCAGTAACTGACGAGAGCGCGCGCATCTCGTGCAACGAAAGCTGATGTTGGCGAGATGGTATAAAGCAACTCCTTAAATCCTTTTAAAAGCAACGAGTAACTTCTCTCTCCCATCAGTACCGCATAAGATCTCCAGCACAATCATCGCTCTTGGCTCACCGTTTGAAATCTTGTATAGATCTCTCCTCATCTTTCTTAGACCTCAGCAGTATATATTTTTATATTTTATTCACAGTTAGCTTCGTTTATTAATCAAAATGGATCTCACGCAGTGTAAGCATATTTTGTTGTTCGTTAGAATCTTAAGTTGTATTCATTTTCGTTCTTTTCACAGGAAAAGCTTCGTTGTTTTATTTAATATTGCTGATATCTTTAAAATGTTTGATATGTTTATTGCTTGATATTTTAATGTTTTATTCATCATCTTTTTCAGCAACAATGTTCGTGATAAATGCTGGTGTGGCGGTTGACTGGTGGCTGAATGTTCTATATACTTCCTTTTTGTCAATTATCTTTCTCCTTTTTTTCTTTCTCCCTCTCTCATCTCTCACTTGTCTTCTCTCTTCCCTCTTTTCATCTCGTAAATTTTGGTAATATTCTCTCTCCCTCCCCCCCCATCTCTCTTCTCTCTTCTTGTCATATATTTACTTTTATTCTCACTGTCATTGAGGAGGCATTTTTCATTTTTCATTTTATCTACATTTTGTACCGATATACTTCTAGCCTTGGCCTATATTTCCTCATGGTACCGTAAAACATTACAGGCTCACCGATAAAATTGTATCTAATTTTCTCTGCTAAAGATATCGTTCATTGGTATGGTTTTGTTGTTCCTTAGTTTCATAAACATAATAAATAGGTAGATTCAATTGGGTTCGTGAGATCTTTACTCAGCCCATTGGTTTAAAAATATGAGTTAGAAGAAACTCTATTCCTTGTCATGTCACAAGAAATATAAGCTTCTGAGATCAACATATGGACAAGAGATAGACCATGTTGGCAGTCCAATGGTATAACGTGTTAAAGTAACTCGCCTACAACTGTGGTGTTCGAATCAATGTCGCGTATCTCAGTTGTATGCCATAAGAAGGGGTAAAGCCGACGTTTTGTAGTAATGATGGTGTGTAGTATTCCTTTGATGCCTTATTCTGCATTAACGAATGCTTTCCCTTGTTTCTACAGTAAAGACAATTTATTCTCGGTACTGATAGCACTCTGTGCCACATGTCCACCTGACGCACCAGTCAAAGAGTCATTCTGCAAAGGACGACTAAGCTCTGCTATTGTACAATCGGAAAGAGAACGTTCTTCTCGGACCGTATCGTGACTCAGTGTCCTGCCACTATCGACTCCCAGTCCCCGCCCCCGTCTGCTCGCAGTCGAGACCCATCCACGATAGACCTCAGTGGCGTCCTTACCCTATCGAGGAACAAAAGGGGGTGGCCCACTCCTACAGTCACCATCCAGAAATACCTGGCAAATCAAGGTATGTACAAGTTATGCTTTTATTGTCTTCTTCTTCCTGATGTGTTATCAACTTTGTATGGTTTATTACGTTGTAGTAACAAGGTTCGTAACGTTATCTGTCGTTCTAAATCTTTTGTGGGTAGATGCTGGAAGTGACCAAGGATAAAAATATGTAACATGATATTCGTTTCTTAAGATAATGGGAAATATTAGAAGAGTGAGTTGTTTTGAGACGTTGCAACGTGATTGACAGTGAAGATGTTCTAGAGCGGGAAAGACGCTACAGAAGGAAAAAAAACCAAGACAGAGACAAGAGAGAAAGAGGGAGAAGGATGAGGTATATAGTAAAACAAATAAAAACAGAAATTTTATTTGCAGTTTACATTTTTAACTATTTTAGCTATTGCTGTTGTAAGCCAACAATTTAACCTTTTGTGAAATTCAGTGAGAATTGTTATTTTAGGCATAAACTATACTTATAAAAAAAGACTGATTTGAAAATAATTTTCTGAAGGCCTTTTAAAAGATGAAAATATACGCCACAACATTGTCAGCGACTGTTCTTATAACAGCCAGCATATCAAAACCAGTGAGTAAAGAGTATCATTACTAAACGAAACTAGCTTTGTGTATTTTTCTCTATCTCGCCCTTTCATATCATTCTACCATTATCATTAAGTATTTTTTTGTAACATACAAAATTGACAAATGAACACGAAACGAACTTATTACCCGACTGTCTTTCACGTAACTCAATCAAAATGATTAATAAACTGTCGCATCAAGTCATTTGTCTTTTAATCCCCGGCAGGCATTGTGCATTTAATATCAATTTTAATTTTCATTTGTTGCATGAGAGGCAATGAGAAACGTATGAGGTGGGAATGATCGTACCTGATTATTTGCACGACCAATGCGGTGACATGAAGCTGATTTGTACTGTATCTAAATCATGAACTGTGTGTGTCCTTTTGCGATAGCTATGACGTCATATTATAATGGCAAGAAAATTGTGTATAATTTGTATATTCAGTTGAATGCGATTAGTTATATATGCGTTGTCATACAATACTAACTTATAAACGGCGCCCTTATAAACTGATAAAAGGAATACTAGGGGTTGGGAAAGAGATATAGAGAACTAAAGGAGTGAAAGAATGAGAGATGTCAAGAAAGGGTATAAAAACCGAAGAACGGCGCCAGTCATAGTCTCGAACTTGGAAAGTATGATTAAAATCGTACAAAGATCTTTTGCTTTACGAGATAATGAAATGGAATACTGCCTGTTAAACTTATGAAATTGATGATATAAAATATGAAGACACGCGCTTCACAAAAAATAAAAAACAAAAATAAAAAAATAACAAATATGATAAATCTGACTTCAGGTTATTCATATTTCATTTTATTTCACGAGTTGAACGTTATCATAATTATACTACAAAAAAAAAAGAACTATATGCTGTTACCATCTAACGATCAAATTGTCAATTAGCTAGATTGATGACGTGTATAATAAGTATAGCTGTTATAGAAAACACATCAATCATTGGCGAATCATTTAAATTTCCTTTTAAAATCGCCATTAGCATGACAATGTTTACTATACGAAGGCTATATGTTTGTATACATAGCTTTTTAACACACTTTACTCAAATTTGTGCCTTTTGACAATTTTTTACGTCATAAAGGGCGAATGACGTAATAGTTGATATTGCTGTTCAATTACCAAAGCACCTTGATTGACTACAAATGATGAACAAAGGAAAGTTTTCATTGTAGACCATTATTTCATATATTTTTCTTGGTTCATTTGATGAAGAGATTAAATTCGAGAAAAATCAATTTTTTAAAAATTGTATACGTTCCTTTTTTTTCATAGAGGCCAAATCGTTAATTTTAATCTTAATTGAGGAAATTTACAGGATACAAAAAGAGGGGGCACGCGGAAAAATATCCGATTAAAATTTTTTTGAGTCAAGTGATTTTTTAATTATAGGGGGACGAGTCCCCTGCAAGAAAAAAGGTGCATTGAAAAGAAAATTATTTTGAGTTTTTTGAACAACCATGTTTGTGAAGGGCGTACTTAAAAGCCAAGCAGCGAAGCAATATGGTAGCTTTAAGAGAAATGGAACAAAATATCGAGAACATTATACCTCGCATCGAGGAAATCGGCAAAGCGGATGGATGAGTGAAAATGATTGAGAGAGGGCGCCTAATGGTTCGAAAATATTTTATCACCTTAAACCGTTTAGCCACACGAAAGGCTAGTGAAGTAAGCATAATTCACTGGAGGGATTATTGAATTTCAGGAGACACATAAGTTCAACGTACTTTAATGTTTCAGCTTGGAAAATGGTTGATGTTATTTTGAAAGAGATGTGGGTGAAGGAAGAGACAGGGAGAGCGATGGAGGGAATGTAGGTATGAGAGTGTCAGAGAGACAGAAAGGATGGGGAAGATGAAAAGTTAACAATATCCTAGAGATGTAATACAAATAAATACTTTCTCATTTTATAGCGGCTTAAATCTGTAATATTCAATATTGGCAAAATACGGTAGATGTAACCCGTTTTGCGACGAAGCTCTTTATTCCGTAGGCGTTTACATTATTATGTTTGATCTAATGATAACCTGAAATGCAATTAATACTTCATCGTGTGGCTGTGATAATAAACTAATTATCTTTCTCCCCATTTTCGATCTCTCCTTCCTTCTTCTTCCGCTGCAGGTGAAGACGTAGACATTATTGTAGACAACCATCCACGAAAAATGAGAATCCTAAGGCTTATTCAGGAGATCATGGACAGCTCGCTCGAAGAACCTTGACCACCAAAACTATGACCTTTCAACTTTCACACTTCAAGTTCATTTGCGGTTTCTCCAGAGTCGGCAATGTGTTTACCATTTCATTCTTTTTACCAAAATTTAATTTGTTCGACCAACCGACTTAGACAGTAATGAAGAACAACTATAGAATGAGTGTAAAATGGAAGAGAGAAGAGTGTAATTATGTAAACCTTTCCGTTCGCTTATGTATCGTTTCATATTATCATTATTCTTATCAGATTTAAGAGCTATTTTTTCATGAAAGAAATTGTAATTATCATTGTAGAGATGCTTTTTCTAGATTATTTCTATACTTTCGATAGTTTTCCATATATGTGAAGATAAATTGCTCTGAGGTGGACATACTGTTTGTATGTTGTGTCGATGAATTATCCATGTGGGCGTTTGTTTTTTTTATCAACCCATTCGTGAAATGACAAGACAAAAGAATTTTGTTTTAATTAAACAAATCCTACATTCCCCTGTACCTCTGTTAGTGTTGTCATCATCAAGTGTTGTCTGTCAGTTTCTTCTTCAAAATCAAACTGTTCTCTTGGTATATATGGCATAAGAAGAGTGTGTAAAATCCTTGGAAGTAAAATACGCCACAGACGCGGATCCCTAAAATCATGACGGTCCTCTTGAGAAATTAACGGTAACAAGTAATAATTAAGTGTCATATCAGGTAGCTTAATGTTTAATAGGACTTTAATCTGACAGCGATCCAGCAGGCGCTGTCAGGACATTGGCGAGACACACTCAATTGTCTGCAAATAATGCCTCATCAAAAACCCATTATAGCGAAGTGAGAAAAAGCATTTCTGCCACTGAACTTTTCATAACTAATCTTTTAATATCAAACATTAATTTGTATCTTGCTGTTTGTCCATGAGGGGGCTGCATCCTATTGAAATCTAACCATATTGTAATTTGCGATTCCTAATGCGTTGTGTCAAATAAATAACAGGAGCTAAAATTACATGACTTTTACATTAAGAGTACATTTTGTAAAAGAAGCATTTTTTAACCAATATTTAGAGATGTCTGACTTTTAGTGTAAAATAAAAAGGAGTAAAATGAACTTGAGAGAGTGATACACTCTATCATTAAAGTTGGTATAGATATAATCAAATTCATGAATAATTTCTAATAAGACATTCTGTCTCCGGATACGAAATAATAATGATTAATATGGACTTGAGAGAGAGTGATACACTCTCTCATTAAGTTGGTATTGATATAATCAAATTCACTGATAATTTCTAATGAAGACATCCTGTCTCCGGAATAATTGACCACCTAGATATTGTTTAAGTTGCAATCAAATTTAAATAGTATGTAAATTATTCCTATACCATTGTTAATGCAGCAGCATTTTAATTGTACATATCCACATCGCATAACTATAATGAACATTATTACAATTGGATTTAAATGCAAAGTTATGCCGAATGAATGATATAAACGCGTGTTGCGTCTTGAATACTTTAAGATATCATTCCCCCTTATGGACAGTGTTTTTAAAAAAAGGTGTATATAATCTGCTGATATGGCGCTCAGAGGGTTTCAGACGGACGTGTCGACTATAGTGTCAAAAGTTTTTCTCAATATACATATGTTATATATAAGAATTAAAGAAGTCTATCTGCAAAAATTTACGTCCCAATTAAAACGTTGTATAGCTGTAAATAACTGTGGGCATAAATTATCCTTATCTCTAATTGAGATTGATATAAAGACGTGTTCATCTTTTTATATTTAGATGACGTTTCTCCCAAGAATAAAGAAAATGCTCGTTTATAGAACAAATTGTGTTGATGCCACTGCTGATCGTCATGGTGATATGAATAATAATGGTATTATTTGTATTATAAACGATAAAAGCTTATGAATGACAAAACTGTAAGTTGTTCTAAAACTCTAACAAAGGGTTTGAAATCTAATAGAATGATTTTCTTTATTTGATTAAGCTATATTATAATAAAACAAAATCAATATTCTTTTAATTGTATTTCCTATAATGAAAGTCAAACCTTATGTCAAGTGTATCATAACCACTTTACCATATCAATGCACTTAATTTGATTACGCTTTAAATGACAGCGAGAACATGCACTAAAGAAGTTGCTTGTACAGAACATTCGAGTATTTTTGTAAAAATTTGCCAATAATATTTAAAGGATTCAAATCTATTAATCTTGGTATTGCGTGTAAAATATACAGTGGTGTTATTTACTTTATCCCGTTGCTACAACTTTGTAAATACTTTGAAGAGAAAACGTGTTTGATGACGTCTTATCAAGAATCTATTTCTTTTGGATTTATTTAAAATATTATTCCAAAACATCCATGCAAACACAATGCTTGGAGTTATAACACTTCGTGAGTGACAACGAATGAGATGCTACAACGCCTAAATGGCACTATGTAAAGTCATAATTTTTGTAAAATAATTGAGATGGCCTTCCAATAAACAGAGCGCTAATTAATCCCAATGTCTTCACTTCATGTGTTAATTCTTAATAATGTATAAGTTTTCAAAGTATATAGTCTTGGCAGTCTTACCGCTTCTAATTACTGTTCCTATAATTTTGAAAGATGGTTTAAATGACTTTGGAGGTCGAGAATTATGTAAGTGTGGGACAGGGCT
>CALNVZ010002100.1:29571955-29586379 GCA_940671915.1 Paracentrotus lividus | reverse complement strand
CAGAGAGACAGATCTGATAACACTATAACAAGCTAGATTAACATCATGGATTTCCCATTACTTTGTCAGTCATGTACACAGTTTGAGTAATTGATGCCGTTCAATGCAATGTATTGGTTTGTGTGAATTGATGCACTGAAGTGAGTAATGCAGTGTATTGGTTTGAGAGAATTGATGCACTGATGTGTATATCATCGAAACATCCAAATAATCATTATAAAAACAGGCAAACAAGCAAACAAAAAGGAATAGGACTCACCTAGTGAGTAACGCTTTACATACTCAGCAGAGTCAGTAAGTAAAGGTTGCACAAACTCATCACACGCCAAGTTGATGAGCTTTAAACCTTACTTACTAACTCTCTGAGTTGATGTAAAGCGTTACTCACTAGATTAGTTTGTGCAATGTACTCAAACAATTAGTTATGTTACTCAATGAAATGAGTTAATTAAATAAACTCATTTTGGTGTGTCACTATATTGTCAAATTTAAAATACTCGATTAGGTGCGTTTTCAAAGTAGTTTATTGAGTGAAAGCACTCATGGATGTGTGTCACTATATTGGTCAAAAATACTTGATATTTGAGTGTGATCACTCATATATGCAAGTTCTCATTTTTGTGTGTAGACTTGATGTATTAAGCATGTAGTCCAAATGCAAAAAAAAAGTAAAATGCCAATTACATTTGCCGATTGCTCTAAAAGTATTTGGTAGAAGTATGAAAGTTAGCAGGCTTATTCTTCTAATATACCTCAAATACCTGCCAAGCAGAAATTTGGTCAAATGGGGAGGGGGATTAAGCCCCCCTCCCCCCCCACCCACTTGGTGGTGAGATGATCAAAATAACCATGCCCATTGAGGGTTAAGACTATTTTTTTCATTAAATCAAGACACTCTTGTAAATGTATATTTTTAGAAGGAAATTTTATGAGCAATTCAAATATAAGGGGACTTAAATGGGGGCTCTAATATAATAAAATTTGGTGCCCCTCACAAATAATTCAAAAAATTTCCACAAAACAATGTTACTACTTCACCCTATCGTATTGTGAATGACATTTTTGACATTCTCATGAATTTCCTTTCATAAAATGTATACTTTTGAAGGGAGAGATTTTGATATTTTTAACGTTATGACACTTTGATCCTGATATGGGCAAGATTTTTTAGATTTTACAATTGGTAGGCTATCACAAAAAAGGCGAGTTGGGGGCGAGTTCCAAACGCATGACTATGCTATTAAAGGCCGCCTCACACTGTGCGATTTGCTGCGATGCTATTTTTGAGAAAACTGTTATATTATTTGATATGGGACATTCAAAACAAGGAAATTAATGCTGTCCAAAAGTTTTTGTATTCATGTGATAATAAAATTGTAATTCAACGGAGATTGCGAACCCCCTTCTCTGTATAAATCAAATTGTTTCCATTCGCAGTGACGTCACAGCGATCTTGCGATTTTAAGCTAATTTTACATTTACTCCCAATTAACGGCTCGCATTGGAACAAAATTTCGCTTACAATGTTTTATACATTTTCTGCATCTCATAAGATAATCTTGCATGTTGGGAAATGTCACATTTAAGGAAAATTGCCACTTGTTCAAAAAATCGCATCGCAAGAATCGCACAGTGTGAGGCGGGCTTAGATTGTAGACATTCCAGGCATTTTAAAGGTATTTAAATGGTCAACTGAAATGAAAACAACTAAATCATATAAATTTACTTGGTGTTCTAATAATTTTGGCCACCACTGTATATATATATATATATATATATACTATAAATATATATATATATCTATATATATATATATACACACACATTTATAACTTTGAATGCACTGTATGATACTTTTCTTATGATTTTAAAATCTGGAAATATAGGGGGTGGTTGTACAATAAACCCATCCATATTCCTTTCCGAAAATATTGAGAGTGCAAACGTACAAAATGTAAACTGTAATATTATGCTTTATAATGTAATTTGAACATTATAAACAATATACGGAGGTTAGAGTGGTCTTCAGAAAAAAGAAAAAAAAAAAAAAAAAAAAAAAAAAAAAGATGGGGTGGGCACACACATTCGTTGAATGATACGATTTAGTGCACCCACCCTGTCCATAACCGAAACCACTGAATAATTCCTGTAACAATACATGTATAACCAGATGTAAAGCCAGTCAAATGAATTGATAGACGTTCACCTAAGCATGGGGAAATCCCTAATTCGCCATGAGAAGTCATGTTTCTTGGTAAAACGGCTTTATATCTAGGTTTTGTTTATTTCCACTACCACTGGTTTGTACAGTGTAACTAGACGCCAGATAGGTCGGTTATTAATGACTATTATATATTATTCCAAAGATCCCGGGAAAAGACTAAATTTCCCGATGGTGATAGACCCATGTCCAAACGGATAGTGGAGACGAATATATTAATTTGATGAAACCCCGTGCCTGGTACACAATCGCTAACTAGAAAGTTAATCAACTTGATGCATGCTGCTATCCTCTCACAAGATAATCTTAAACGATTTCCGAATATGATCGATGTTAAGTTCGTGCGCATTATTGCAAAACTATTATTTCATTTCAAGTGCTCGAGCATTCTTCATAACCATGAAGATAAATATATCCGGTATACAGACCATTCATTTGATTGTTGAGAACTCAAGCGAAGGTTTTCCTAGCATATTTGCATGTGGGGGAAAATATGTCAAATTATGGTGATATCTTACTTGCCATGAGACGGGTTTGAGCTAGTCGCGGTGATGTCTCGGAGACCTCCCAAAGACGTCTGCTAAGTCTCTTCGACAGGTATGAGTCGAGGGCAAATCGAGCATGTTGAGATTTATTTTTTTTCGTCGCGAAGACATCTCGGAGACGTGTGAGAGACGTCTAATGAGTCGTCTCGGAGTCTCAGAGACGGCTCCGAGACGTCTTTGAGACTCGTAGACTCTAAGACGTGATATAGCAGTCAATCGATAGAAATTGATCTCAGTAGAGATCCCAATGATTAATTGTTTGTATGACTATCTATACGTCCTATTGTCAAAATATGATTTTCGAAACTCAGCACAACAACATCAACAACAAATGAAAAATGGAAACAATACTCCCTTCAAAGGAGGATGTACAACCGTTTATTATTAGGATGAATCTTAGGATGTATACGGTTAAAAAACAATGTGAAATCAGGATGAAAGCCAGACTAAAAAACAAGTTGGGGATTGAACAACAATCGAACATATCCCCCCCCCCTTTTTTTTTTTTTTTTTTTAAATTATGAATTGTAGGGATTCCCGCCAGGTATTTAAATGTGTCTTATGTCATGTATGTCTTGTTATTTATTGTTTTATACATTTTTTTTTTGAGGGGGGAGGGTTGGCTTATAGTGTTTACAATAGTACAAACAGTTTTGGGAATGACCTTGTTTTTCTTGTTTCATAGCGACTTCTAACGTCAATATGAGGACAAAATAACTACAGGTAAGAATGATGAGCGACGAAATTTTCATCTAAAGAAAAGATAGGACGTATTTCTTATCGGGGCTTTTCTATTTCGGTGTGCTTTGATTGTTATCATTACCTAGAAGGCTTTGATATCAAAATGTCAAGATTAACATAAATCCGGTCCATAGGTATAAATTCAAAAGTCATGATTTTTTTTACATTTTCAACCTGAGGCATGCATGTTTACATCATGATAACACTGGCAATGAAATCTCGATAAAAAAATTATGGTAATTTGGTAGACAAAGCAACAAAAATAAACTTCTCAACTTGTGCATTATTAAAACATAGTTAATTTAGGCTTGTCTCCATTTAATTTGTTCGTTAATTCTATTTTAATATTTTCCATGAGATTATACAAACATAAATGAAATGCAAAGCAAAATAAGTCCACTAAATCTCAATTAGCTTTTAATAATCTTTTAAAAGAATAGGCCTACCTACAAAAGATACTTTTGCATGGAGTTAAGTTAATTAAGGAGTTATCTGTACAAAGTGGAATTATCATCAATAAGTAGGCTAACGATGATAGATATTTTTGTTATATTTTAAGTGAATGAGTCATTCTTTTCATTATTCTAATACATACTTTAAATTCTAGAAAGTCATTAGTTTGCTGACCATGAATCGATTCGATTTCTAAAAAAAAAAAAAAAAAAAAAAAAAAATCTCCTTTACCTCTCAAAAAATAGAGTCATGCACTTTGTAACTTTTGATATCGGGTCATTTCTGAATAATCATAATGCATGTACTGATTTTGGTAAAATTGTTTTATATAATGAAGGTTTTTAATTTCTTCAAGTGTAATCCAAATATTAAAGAGAACATTTTTTTTTTTTTTTTTTGCGACGAGGAGCTGAACGATATTACACACATTTATTGTTCCCGATTTTCCCTTTTATAGAAATATTGAATATTATTAGATTGTGATTAATTTTTAGTAATTAAACAAAATGTTTCCCAATTGTATCATTTTATTTGATACAGCCTGTATAATTGCAATCTTAAAACCACCATGGCCAACGGTAAGTTTTTTCAGGCTTCGACAGCAACTTCCGATGCATCGGTAAAATCTTTGGCAGCCCCCCCCCCCAAAAAAAAAAAAAAAAAAAAAAAAAATCCCGATGGACTATGCGAAGGTTCTCTTTGTTAGAGCATCGTAGCATCGGGTATTTTGCCCTACGAAGTCAATGCGAAGGCAACACGACTTCTCGACGCCCTCTCAATGCCATCGTGTCATGGATATTTTTTAATACGGGTCAATAAATCTGAAAAGGGTCAAACTTTTTTACACGGATATCGGATGAAGAGTTGAAAATTCTAACCCTTCAATTTTTGAGTGTGTAATGCCCATCTGAAACTCCGATTTATCTTTATGATTTTTTCTTTCTTTCTAAATGTCTTGTGCTCTCCTTGGCAGCGAGGAATCCAGGGATCAGATAAGACATTCTTTATCCATCTCATTTCAGTTATTGATGCCGGCTGTATTGTATGTATAGTATTGTATGCTCTTATGTCACGAAACATTCATGGCATGCACTCGAGGAATATTTCTGGGTTTGACAAAAGTTGTGTCAAATTTCGAAATGTTATATAAAATAAATAAATCAAATACATGAATAAAATAATCATGCGCTTATTTTCATTTTATTTGATGTTCTATGTTTTATGTTTTCTGCTCTTTCTTGCTTGATTTTTTTTTCTTCAAATCTATATGGCTTAGAGAAAGAGTAGATCACTGTGGTTGATTCAGGATTTGAAAATAGAGGGGGCGCCAGGCCCGAAAATGAGTTGAGTGGCTCGGAAATTTTGTGATTTTTACATCAAGGCCTACAGTCAATGAGTGGTTTTCACAATATAAAGGGGGCGCTCGTCCCCTGTGCCCCCACTTAGATCCGCCACTGGATCATCACCCATAGAATGCAAGTCCAGGGACACCCCTACAAACTTCTTGTCCAAAACATATGTTGTATATTTTCCATTATGATGAACTTCATCATGCTCATGTGTTAATGTTTTATTTTAAATTGATGGCCTCGTTAAAATGTAGGCCTATGTTTTCATCAACAAATTTATTATCTAAAAAAGAAAGGAATAACAAGTTCAGCTCTTCAGAAACACCTCTCCGCCAGTAAAAAAAAAAATAAATAAAAAAAATATGTTCCTCCTAATTATTTATGCAGGCCTAAGCCTGTAGTATTATGTGCACTTGAATGTAGCCTATTCATATGTATTATACAAAATGCACAATATGAATGTGTTATTATGATTATTTTTTGGAAAAGATTATGAGGCCTATACATAGGCCGAGACCTATGCATATATATATATATTTAACTTGCTTAGACCCTACAGATTATTATTATTATTATATATTTTTGTTTATTTGTTAAACTTAATTCAATAGGTCTATAGGCCTACTAAGTGGAAGTGTTGGTCATTTTGATGTGGCAAATTCATGACAGAGAAGAACACGGCATTGACTAAAACGTCTTAATCAATAAACATGATATAACAACA
This sequence comes from Paracentrotus lividus, assembly GCA_940671915.1. Classification (NCBI taxonomy): domain Eukaryota; kingdom Metazoa; phylum Echinodermata; class Echinoidea; order Camarodonta; family Echinidae; genus Paracentrotus; species Paracentrotus lividus. Next base: position 29,580,346 of record CALNVZ010002100.1, on the reverse strand, counting down.
GAATGTACCTGCAATTAAATCAATAACCATTATAATGTTGACAAAACTATGGTCTTATTATTCAATGGGTTGGACAAGGAAAACGATGTACCACCACCCAGCGTAACCGAGCAACCAGGGTCATGTGACCAATCAATTTACCACGAAAAGTTAAAATGGCGACCCACAGGTCCCCGACAAAAACCCTACTTTGTGATGGAAATTGACATTTTGATAGCCAGCGGGTAGATTATTGTTTTTATTTTTGATATTGGATATCAGACTGCTTTCATACCAACAATTTGATGAAGAAAGGTAAGTTTATATTAGTGGAACACGATATTCTTTAAAGTGGAAGTCGGTGTTTACGTTCTGTTCGTCGTTTTTGCCTGCGATAAATCGCGTCTGCAGCTGCAGCGAGCTGTGCAAACCACCACAAATCCGCAATGGAGCGACGCCGGAGATAGGGCGAAAGGTTGAGAGGCGATCTGCCTGCGCTGCAAGCAGCTCCTGCTCGAGCTCGAACGAATGCTGGAGCCAGGCCAGGTGCAGTGGTAGAGGCAAGGCATCGTTCGTACTTGCGACATGTATTTTTTACTGAAGTGAATTATGTGCACACCTATCTATGAATCAAACTAGGGAAAGTCTAAGACTATGCTATTCTTAATTCTTTCATTCTGCAACGTTAACAGAAATAAAAAGGGCCTAACGTTAACTGTTATCACAAAATGAGACGCCTCCTTCATTTCAATGTCCTGCAAAAAATAATAGCACCCCCCTAAAAAAAAAAAGAAAAGAATGAGATTGAGATAGGCCTAGTCTAACGTTAGGTCTAGCGTTCGATTTGACTTAGATAGAAATCAATTTGAGGATACATGCCTCCCTTGTATTTATTCCCAACTTGTCTTGACTGTCAGTGTCAAGTTGAGTTGATTTCTGGGTTGAGGTTCTTTAGTTTTCTTCTGTCTGATCACTTTAATTATTGAAATGAGCTCTGGGACGACAGTGTCGGATCAAGGTGGGGGAGCAGAGAACGTGCGCCCCCCCCCTAGGCCTAGATCTATAATTTGAAAACCGCTCATTAACCGTACTAGGTCTACTACTAGTACTACTAGACCGAGGCTGCTCTGTGTTCATCGCGTATCTCTCTGAAGACAGAGAGCTTCCATTGCGTGAGCTGTTCAAAATGCTGTGCTGTAATTCTCTGCTAAATTTCCCCAAATTTCATGGGAAAAAACTATACAGAACCCAAAACCCAACTTCAAACAAGACGAGTGGGCATCAAAAGGACATTTCTAGGCAAATCTACTGCAGATCCGTGAAGTGAAAACTTCAAAACTAGAACTAATAAATAAATCTATAGATGAATCACGAAAACACTCGCTATGTACACTTACATTTGAACAGCATGCCAATGGAAAGCTCTCCTGTCCTCATAGGGGTTACGTGAGGAAGAGCACTGTCTATAATCCGAATGTCGTAATCCGAAAATTGCCGGTGTCCCCCCCCCCCCCCACCGACCCCCCCCCCCCCCCCCCCCCCCCCCCCCCCCCCCCCCCCCCCCCCCCCCCCCCCCCCCTATTCCCTGAAATCCTGTAACGCCACTGGATCACGAACATTTAATTCTTCACTTAGCACTAACTGATGTTAGAATTTTGAGGCTCTCTATTTTCTAAATGATAAACATGTCAACTTTCATTTTCCACATAGGGCCTCGAGTCTAGATCTGTATCATAATGTAGACTATGTGATCATATTTTGTGCGTGACTTTAATTCAATCACGTCGGATATCTAAAAAAATAATTGTGAAAATTTAATAGCACTAACATAAAGAGGGACCCAAAATTATATAAGAACCAAACTGTGGTCACGGCACGTTACGGTATACTGAATTGTGAAATTGACCAAACGTTCGAAACTTGCATGTCCGTTCCAAAAAAATCTCACCTTCCCGACAAGGGTCTGGAAATCATCATTTTCTGTTTTAGGCCCTAATGGCATCAAAATTGTAAGGAGATATTAATGTAATCTAATTCTATGAAATTTTGACTTACATTTACTGTAATTCCCTTTCCTTAGACTGATTAAATTTCTTGATAAATCTTTGTTAAACGCTTGTGCGTGAAATAAGGTCTCGCTGTTTTTCTGACTTTTTCAGCAGAATGTGTGATCGTTCGATCGACATAGAATTTTGAAATCGCAATATCGTCGAAACCCTTTGACCCAGTTCACTTCTTCATTCGGCGATTCGGAGTTTAGAAGTTTGCCGTTTATTTGGCATTTATAGTTTTCATTGATTTTGTTGATTGAATGTCACATTTTTTGTCATTTTTGAAATTTGCACGAACTATGGTCACCCATGATTAATTATTAATATGATATGATAAAACTAGGTCAAAATGTCAATTTTGTGAAATTGATGGTTCTAAGAGGATTAAGGAAAAACAGTTATATAAATTTGTCTCTTTTTTTTCTAGGATGGACAACGATCCCGACAATTCTGGTATGCGGGAGTGGTCACCCTCCATGGTAGGCACCATGTCAGTTATAGACCGTGGTGATGCTCCAGCCCAGCTGGTGATTGAAAAGAACTTGAAGGCTCAGGCTCAGCGCCAGGCAGACACAACCAAAGAGGAACTTGATCGCATCACGTCCAGGGTTAACAAGGTAAATTAGTCTTCAAATTTCTTCACCATTCAAAAAAATTAAAACATACAATGTACATGAGTGCAATATTAGATGGTTTTGTACAAATTGGTATTGATGTTAACATGCATACATGTACATGCTTCATTTCTCCCAAAATTAACATGGCTCCAAAAAGAATGGGGGAAAAAAATGTTTATTCTTTGATTTTATCACTAACCTAATGCCATGGATGTTCCTATAATTCAACGAAACATATCCTGTTTTTTTTTTGTTGATTCCCACATCTCAAACCATTGTTTAAATTTTAAATATGGGACTGGAGATCAAATTTCACTCAAACTGAAATTACTCAGTTTGATATTGGGGAAATCATTTTCTTTTATTTCAAAAGCACACAAAATTTAATCAATTACAAAGGGTTAAAAGGACCTCCGAATAAAACTGTATTCGGAGGTATCTATTAGGCTCAGACTGTCAGATTCATTCTCTATCTTTTGAGGTTTCAGGTATTGAATACCGATCAAATTTATTATATCTTTGAAAATTTATTTAGATAGCAAATAGTGGGAGAAGGAAACTTACATGTACATGCCTACAAATTTTGAAAAGGCAAGTCCTGACTCGGAGCAGGGCCTTGATGTTTAGTTTTTGTTATTTTAACATGAATTTTGTTGGTTTATTTTGTTCACAGACTGTAGCTGCGTTTGAGCTCAATGAAGAAATGATGGATGAAAATAAAGCTGCATTCTTTGTTCCTGATTTGGTAAGTCCCTCAACAGATACAGAATCAAATTAATGCTTGTTTTTTAATGTTCATTTTCCACAATAAAACGTAGGCGTTGATGATTGTATTCAAAGAAAGTCATATTTCCAGATGTTCTTCATGAAGATCTGAACATATGTTTAAGGTTGTGTGATACATACTGTGTATACAGTAAAATTCATGCTTCATGAATAAATTATTAAATCAAGGCCACTAAAACAGGTTTTCCAAGTAATTTGACAAGAGCTTTTCACTAATCAGTATATATATTTCTAATCATGAATGTTAAATACAATGTAATTTTTGATCAAATATTGATTGCTGTCAAATGTTGCCTTCCTTGTTTTCAGTTGGAGCTGGAGAAGATCATCAGTGACACTATTCAAAAGAGACGATACCAACAGCAGGTCATGATCTTTGTGGTAGGGTTCGAGGAAGTCACAGACCAGAGACTCAAGTTGCTCACCCAGATCAATGATGTAAGTTCTTGAAATGGATATAATAGTACAGCTTTTGCAAATCGATTGCGAGTTCATTCAGAGACAAAGGACGATGGAGATTGAATCTGTCCATGTCCATATTGCAAGTTTTAACATTCTTCGTCTCTCAGTGGGTCTGCGATTGAATTGCGAAAGCTCATTAATAACTCAGTCACAGCGAGCAATCCAGTTTCCAACCCAAAGGTTACTTTACCCAGAATGGATTTTGCTGGTTTGGAATCAATGTAGAGGTTACATTGATGTATTAAAGGGAAAGCACACCCTGGACTTTAATTGGTTGTGAAATAAGCAGAAAAATAAAATAAAAATATGAGTGAACGTTTTGAAGCGACATCATAAAGGGAAATCTTCAAACAATAATAACTTTGTAGAGAGAGATTTAACCTCTGCCATTTTACCTCTGGGCCTTTACCTCTCATTTTTGCCTCTCATTTTACCTTGCCCATTTTTACTCTGCCATTTTTGCCTCTCCATTTTTTCCTCTGCCATTTTACCTCTGCCATTATTACCTCTGCTTTTTACCTCTGCCAGTTTACTCTGCCATTTTACCATGCATTTAACCTTTGCCATTGTTGCATCTGCCATTTTGCCTCTGCCATTTTATACCTCTGCCTTTTACCTCGCCATTATTACCCTCTGCATTTTACCTCTGCATTTTAGCGTCTGCATATTACCGTCTGCATTACCTCGCCATTTTTACCTCTGCGATTTTACCTCTGCCATTTTGCCTCTGCCTATTTTGCCTCTGCCATTTTTAACCTCATGCCAATTTACACTGAACCTATCAGCCACAGGGGTAAGTTATCCTTCATGGTATTAAGATTATTGTTCTCATTATCCTTTTGTTTGTTTGGTTTTTTTAATCAACTTGGGCCCCAAAGTTAAAGCGTCAATAATGTGCCCTTACTTTCAAGGTCGTTTGGCGTCCCTTAAAGGATCATTTTGCGCGCCCTAGAGCTCGTGCCCCCCTCCCCCCCCCCAAGATACGGGTGACGAACCCTTTGTAATAGATCTTGTAGACAAACAATATCTTTGATTATTCTTTCTTTTTCTTTTTTTTTTAGATTCCCTCTTACTTGTGTTATTTTATGTTATTTTTTTTTAATTTTAATTTAATTATCTATTTATTTTGAGCTCCCTTCATTGCACAAGTAAAAACATGCATTGTTTAGGGAATCCGAGATCAAATTTTACAGAAACTATGCATCATATAAAAAAAGAAATTCCTAAATATTATACAATATCGAATGATAGCTAAAAAAGAAAAATACTCCGTATGGTTCATATACGAATGAAGGAAAATATTGCCCCCAGAGAATATATGGAAGTGCGACCATAATTCCGTTCAGTGTAAAGGTTTCTTCTTTGTTATGTAATATCAATGTGATCAGGAGATTAAATCGATGCTAAAAATTCTGTAGTTCTATAATAGACTACATTTGATCAATACATTCCATTTAATACAAATGAGTTAGGGTTTAATTTTCCGAAAGAATTGTTGTTAACATAAAACACCATACTAGTCTCATAGCGTAACACGTACGTGTACGGAGCTTTCATAGATATTGACCAGAATGTCATTTTCGCCGAAATCAAGATCACGACTTAAGGATGATATAACTTTTTGTCAAAATAATTACGAACCTGCAGTTCTCCAAAGATGTAGTGCCATATATTTCAAAGGTTTTCTAAAAAGTTACGATTATTTTGAAGCAGCTTTTGACAAGTGGATGAATAAATTAAGATTACATTCATTTTTTGGAAAAAGATAATGGAAAATAACTGTTGGGCTAATTATCATTTTTACTTTCTTTGAATGCCATCAAAAAGGGTTTCAGTCTGTAAGGGCAATTTATTCCTCTTGTAATAATCCGCATTATAGCAATTTGATAATCAATCAAAATATCTTTAAAACATTTTTGACATAAAAAAGGGCAACAATTTGGACGCCCCTTGAATTTAGAGGTGATTCGCAACAAATTTTGAAAAGAGCAACACCTCTGAAATATTGTGTCCCCCCCTATAACATTTTCTTAGAAATAACAAGGTGGTGCTTAGTTTGTACAGAACAACATCAAAAAATCGTAACTAGGCATCTTTTTCAGGCTTGGAATTCCCCTTAGAAATAGAATCACGACTTTAGGATGATATAACTTTGGTCAAAATAATACGAACCTGCAGTTCTCACAAGATGTAGTGCATAATTCAAAGGTTTTCTAAAAAGTTAGATTTAATTTTGTAAGCAGTTTGCATGCTGAAGTAAAATTAAGATTACAGTCATTTTTTGGAAAAAATATGGAAAATAACTTGTTTGGGCTAATTATCCATTTTTACTTCTTGAAGCCATCAAAAAGGTTTCAAGTCTGTAGGCAATTTATCCTCTTTAATATGATCCGCATTTTGATAGCAATTGATATATCAATCAAGAAGTTTATCTTTAAAACATTGTTTGAACATAAAAAAGGCAACAATTTTGGACGCCCCCTTGAATTAGAGTGATCGCAACAAATTTTGAAGAGCACACCTCTGAAATATTGTCCTATAACATTTTCTTTAGAATAAACAAGGGTGCTAGTTTGTACGAGAAACACACAAATCGTAACTAGGCCATCTTTTTTCAAGGTTGGATGCTCCCCTTACAAGTGGAATATCTTATTTAGTGAGGTCTTTTGAACTCAATATCTCAATATAAAGGAACCTAATTAAAAAAAATTAAAAATAAATCAAAAAAAATCTTATGTCCTGAAGAGTTGGACATAGTTTTGGGAGGATTTAATACTTGTACAATAAAATATTTCTGTTAAGTACCATATCATAGCTGTAAGATGTTCAATTAGACTAGGAGAATCCACCTTCACATAAAACAGTAAAAATTTTGCGGGTGAAATGTTTGGCATACACTACAGATGGACTAAGATTCCTGGCGGACAGGACAGGGCAATAAACCGTCACCACACGCTGGCGATTTTAGAATTGGCACTTTTTGATGAATATAAACCCAATTTTCATCTTTCAGCATCAATTGATCCTATGAAACATAGACATACACGGATTCCAAACTACTCATTTCATCTCAATCATGATTTTATAAATCAAAATGAAAATAAACAATTTACATGCTATAAAATATTGCAGTACTAAAAAGGTTTATTTTTAAAAAAAAATAAAGATTTTTACTGACTTTCAACTGCTTGTCCCAAGCAATTAAACGCAGAACGAAAAAACCAACACGCATCAAGTTCAGAAAACTCTTACATTATACGTAACATTTTTAAACTATGTGAAAAATTACCAGATATTTAAAAACAAGTCGATAATAACAAAAAGCTTTTATATTTCTATATTTGATGATCATTTTGATGAAGCTTTCAAAGAGCATAAAACTGACAAAATCTCCAATTGTTGGATGAATGGTTGTAATTTGATATCATCAATCCCAAAGGAGAGGTGTATCATTCACCGTTTTGCCGGTTTTTTGAGTATTTCAGCAACAGGTGGTCTGGATTTTAAAATAAGTGCAGTCAGACTCATTTTACAGCATGAGAGAATCATGAAAAGAAGTTAACCGGAACGCTTCGTTGCCATAACAACTAACTCCACCCACTTTGCCCACCAAGATCGAGGACGAACATACGTGAATAGTCCCGTTGCGCCTTAAGTGTGAATTTGGGTGCTCTTCTAGACATTAGATTTACATGAATTGTATCGTAGATGAGATAAGCTCCCTATGAGGAAAAGTGTCTTTCCTATCAAAGTGGAAACGGCAAATCACCTTCTCAAAGGATTGTATACATATAATATATATTGATATATTATATCAAAACTTCCTTGAAATCAATTGAAAGATAATCACTCTGAAGTTCCTCATGATTCAGTTTCCCTTACTATCGCTACCATGACAAGTACTTTACAAGAAAAAATAACTTACTCGTCGACAGGTCACATCCTGAAATCCTAATACTTAATATTAGGTATCATTACATGTAACAAGTACATGTACGTGAATACTTGGTGTTAAAAATAACACTAGCATGTGTTGTACAACGTTTTCAACGCTTTCGTATGTTTGATGGACGCAATTATCTCCCAAAACAATTCTCTCTCTCTCTCGTCAAAAAAAAGAAAAAAAAAGAAGTAGCCTTGAGACAAATCTTGAGATAATTACACTTCTCTTTATCCAGACTCCTCACATTCCCGTTAAACAATTTTTTAACAATAATATATTTCAAGACAGATTTTCACTATAAAATTCCTCATGATGAATTAATTGCAATTCAAGTACTCAATAAAAGAAAGCGAAAAAATCTAAAATTAAATTAATGCATTCAACTTAAAATCTTGAAAGCATACTTTACCTGGACTACAATGTACATGTACTGTGATTATACCATTAATTGATACACATTTGTTTTAATTTTAAGTTCACTCTTGGTTTGATTGGTTAGAGTAGCAGACAAACAACATAAAAAAAATGAGAGTGTTTTGAAAATCCAACAAAA
>CALNVZ010002100.1:29537659-29558970 GCA_940671915.1 Paracentrotus lividus | reverse complement strand
GAATAACACAAAGGTAAAATGATGGGAATCTTTAAAAAAAAAAAAAAAAAAAAAAGAAAAGAATTAAATCAAAGAATATTGTTTGATTTATCAAGATCTATTACAAAGGTTCACGCCCGTATTCTTGGGGGGGTGGGGGGGAGCGGAGGCACGAGCCTTAAGGGGCGGCAAAATGACCCTTAAGGGACGCCAAACGACCTTGAAGTCAGTAAGGGCGCGACAAAGACTCTTAAACTTTGGGGCGCCAAGTTGATTAAAAAAAAACCAAACAAAAACAAAAACAAAAAAGATAATTGAGAAAATAATCTTAATACCCGATAGAAGGGCATAAAACTACCCCTGTGGCTGATAGGTTCAGTGTAAAATTGGCAGAGGTTAAAAAATGGCCAGAAGGCAAAAAAATGGCAGAGGCAAAATGGCAGAGTTGTTAAAAATGGCAGAGGGTAAAAAATGGCAGAGGTAAAAATGGCCAGAGGTTAATAATGGCAGAAATAGAGGGTAAAAATGGCCAGAGTAAAATGGCAGAGGTAAAAATGGCAGAGAATAAGCAGAGTAAAAAAATGCAGAGGTTAAAATGGCAGAGGTAAAAATGGGCAGAGGTAATAATGGCAGAGGTAAAAATGGCAGAGCGAAAAAATGGCAGAGGCAAAAATGGGCAGAGGTAAAAATGGCAGAGGTAAAATGGCAGAGGCAAAATGGCAGAGGCAAAAATGGCAGAGGTAAAAATGGCAGAGGGTAAAAATGGCATAGGTAAAATGTCAGGTCTTATGCAATTAAATTGTCATAGCAAATCCCATAAATAAAACATGGCCAATTCCCGTGGTGGTATCTCACTTCTCGGAAACGCCTTCGCGGACAGATAAAAAATATATTACGTCTCTGTCTCGATGCTGGAGACGTCGCGAGAATGTTCCACGACGTCTCCGCGACAGTTTTAAAAAAATTCTAACAAAGCTCTTTCAATGAACGTCTCAAAGAGTGTTTCTGCGACTCATGAAACGTATCAGAGACGTCTCCGCAACAAATTTTTTTTAAAACTTGTTTAACACGTTTCATGAGTCGCGGATACAAACTTTGAAGATGGTTTTTTGAAATTGCTTTGTTACAGTTTATGAAAAATGTATCGGAAACGTCTCGGAGACGTCTCTGCTATATCTCCGCGACATCGGAGACGTCCTCTAATTACTTTTTATCCGTCGCGGAAATGATTCTGCTTGCGGAGACGTTCTCCGCGCGGAATTCCTTTGTTTCACGTATTATAAAGAGTAAGACTATTAGAAACGTGTCTGAAAAATTAAGAGAGAAAGAGGAGACTTAGGAGACAAGCTATAATGGCACCATGTTTCAACTTGACAAATCCGTCTCAAATGTGTTTCCGCGAAGTGAGATACCAAAAGGGTAAATAGTTAACAAAGAAAGCTAGTATAAATAAAGAAGGGATATTATAAAAATATCATTGTTGAGGGTGTTCTTAACTTTCAAATTGACTGAATTGAAATACTTTTGTTAAGACATGTTGTTGTTTGTATGTTAAACAAAAACGTGCCACACCTATTTTAAAGATGGCATTTCCCACTGACGTCGTAAATTATTTATAATTTGTTATAACATGTACAGTTAAAAGGTAAAAATGAAATAAACAATTGCTCACTTTCGGTATAGCATATCTCATAGCAGATAGTAATCCTACAAAATGGAAGTCAGTCAATTCTTAAAGATAAGGACCCTCCAGGCAGTCCAGCATTTAAATTGAAATCCCTTCTCAGTTTTTCTTTATGAATGTTTTACCCCCTTTCCTAAAGGGAATTTGCCATAATTATGAGCATGGGCTTTGCTATGACAATTGGATTGCGAAAGACATTTCATTTTTACTTCTGGCATTTTTATCTCTGCCATTTTTACCCTCTGCCATTTTTGCCTCTGCCATTTTTACCTCTTCCATTTTTACCTCTGCCATTTTTACCTTTCTGCCATTTTTGCCTTCTGCCATTTTTACGTCTGCCATTTTAACCTCTGCCATTATTACCTCTTTTCATTTTTGCCTCTGCCATTTTTACCTCTGCCATTTTACCTCTGCATTTTCGCCTCTGCCATTTTACCTCTGCCATTTTACCTCTGCCATTTTTGCCTCTGCCATTTTACCTCTGCCATTTTTACCTCTGCCATTTTTGCCCTCGCCATTTTTAGTTCTGCCATTTTAACCTCTGCCATATACCTCTTGCCCATTTTTGCCTCTGCCATTTTTACCTCTGCCATTTTTACCTCTGCTTTTCACCTCTGCCATTTTTACCTCTGCCCATTTTTACCTCTGCCCATTTTTACCTGGCACCGGCAGATATGCGACCCTAAGGAAAGCAGATTGGCCATTTTTTGTTGTTTTTGTTTTGTTTTGTTTTGTTTTTTTTTTGGGGGGGGCGTGGGCAGGCCGTTTGCGTCCTTGATTAGTTCATCACGCAGAGTCTAAAGTAGGATACAAGATTAATTCATTTACTGTGGCTACTCTTAACTAGAGCACATAATAAGGTGAGTTTTTGGAGTTCAGTGTTAAATTTGAGTCTGTTGTTGCACACTAGTTCGGAGTGAAACGACTACAATGATTTTGTTATTATTATTGTTTCTGTTGCAATATTTTTAAACAAGTATTTTTTTTATTGCAACACCCCTCCCTACAAAGATAATCCTTGCCGATGTGACCGACACAAAAATGAGGTGTACGTTAACATGGTTAACCTGAAAATAGCTCCCCCGGCCCCTACCCCTTATAGAATCATAGATCTGCCACTAACAATTTCCCACTTAGCACGGATATTAAAATACTAGCACGTAATAATGCTTATATTAAGAAATACACTTTAAAAAAAAAAATCATAAAGCTGCCGGAAACTTTATGAAAATGAAGGAAATTGGAAAAAACTAACTAACTAAATAGATATATAAATAAAAGAGGAAATGCGGAAGCTTTTTTCTATTCTGAATTTAAGGCGTTGTAATAAATGTGGCTACAATGGTGCAGTGTTTTGTATAGATGGGTGGTGGAGGGGGCTGATCTGCTATCGAATTTACTTTGTAGCCTACTATACAGAGAGATATTAAAAATTTTTGAGGTTAAACTTATTCGTTATACATTGCAGGTACAAAAAGTAATGAAATAAATGCAATGTGATAATTCATATGTAATTATGTATATCTAGCCCTTAAGCAGAAAGAAAAAAAAGTTTCTCCCTGATGCACTTAATCTTGAAAAGGAACACGTCCTCATCAGAGCAAAAATTTTGTTTAAGTATTATCAAAAGTAATAAATCGCTTCTCTTCGGGCTCCACCTACCCTACATCACCCCTTCCTCCTCGGAGCAACGACGCACTGCGCTAGAGCGGGACCCTTTTTTTTTTGTACGTGGGGGGGTGGCGAGTGGTAGATTTGGCAAAAAGATCATGCCCCTACCTGAACTTAATCAAAAAAGAAATTAATCGTGACTAGCCAGGGCCCGTCCAAAGATAGAGCATCCCATTCCCTTGGTTACAGCTGTTGTTACACCTTCACCGTCTCTCTGAACACGTACTGACTTATTACGTTGAAATTATGGCGAAAAGAACTAAAGGTTTCGTTTGCCCGAATGTTTGATGCATTATTACGAAGCGTATCATTCCTCAACAAATGAAAATCGCCAGAATTCGTCTATGTTCCCGAAAAATTGGAAATCGAGGGGTTCAGTATTTCAGAAGGTTCATTCATCGAAAATAAAATACGCGTTCATTTTACGAAGGTATTCGTCGAAGCTGAATAAGGCCGTTCATATTTGTTCCAAAAATTGCAATTAGGGATTATAGGGGAAGTGGCGCGCGCATAACGGACCCTAGGGGCAAAACGGAACCTTTCTCATAGCCTTGACATCAAAAGTATTTCTTTCTTATAAATGTATTTGCAGTAAATGCAGCATTTCGCACCTCACCAATTTTACACTGAAGTTTCATTCGAAAAAAAATCACTTTACCTACAGGGAAGGGCGAGTGCCACTTCAACAAATTGTACCTCTCTGATGATTCAGAGGTATTTTCCCCCCCTCGCTTGGGGCAAAATGGAACCCAATGGTGCCTGTGGCAAAATAGGACCATAATTTGGCTGACCCTGGGGAGGAATTTGCGTGTTGCTCGCCAATCACCCCTTTCTGGGGAGACTTTCCAAAAGTACATTATTTTGCCAACTTGACAAATCTTTGAACCAATTTCAGTCCCCAGCGCAGTTGATTATTTCCTTACGGGGCAAAAACGGTACCCCATAACATTTAAGGGTGTGACCAAACTTTTGCACCCAACAAAATGATGCAACGGAGTCAAATTTTGCCCCACTAGTGGGGCAAAACGGACCATTTTCCGATATTTTTCAGCTCATTTTGCCGGAAGTATTGAAAGAGATGAGAAGTTATCGATCGAATTGTTTATTACAAACTTCAATAAGAACTCGTCAGGAAATATCATTTTTATAGTCTTGCTCCTCATCTGTGACGTCACAGAAGCCACTTGAAGTTACGTGTCCGTTATGCCCCACCCTAAACTTCGTTTAGACGAATGAACCCTAGTTTCTTTTCGGACAAGTGACTCATATTTTATTTTAGAACCAATGACACCTCATTCATTTTCAGACGAGTGAACCTTCGGACTATTAGACCTTCGAAAAAACCAACCTATTTCCCTTCGTCGATGAACGAACCCTTCGGTCAAATAAACATTTGGAACAGCGAACTCTATTCTGGTTTCGGATATAAACGAACCTTGTGAACATCGAACTTCGGACAAATGAACCATCGAACAACGAGCTGCACCCTTTATCCCTTCTACCTAACAACCATCAATTTAGTCTCTTAGGGTGTGCCGCCCCGAAACCCCATGTAAAAGGCAAATTAAAAAAAATCCTGGAATATCTGTCAAACTATTATAAACATAACACTCAATTTTGGAAAAGGAATGGAATGTCTTCTCAAATTCACTCTGCACTCACGTGTAGATGATTGACCACCTTTGCATGTATTACAAATCATGAAAATGTCAGATTGCACAACTGAAACAACATTTGGGAAAGTGCTAAGAAACCATATGTTTATTTATATCAAAAACAATCAAAATGATACTTATTACTTGTAGATCAATTAAATGCTATCAGTTTGACTGTTGAAACCGGTTGATTTAGGGTTTAAAATGTGAAACGCATTTATATAGAAGACACCATACCTTTCCCATAGAGTAATACACGTTCGTGTACGGAGCTTTTTGATATTAGGCAAGATTGTCGTTCTTCGGTGAAATCAAGTTCACGACTTTGGGATGCTATAACTTTTTGTTAAAATGATATACGAACCAGCATTTCTCAAAGATGTCGTCTGCACATATCGGAACAATTTTCTAAATAGTTACAACTGAATATTCTTTACGCATTTTTGACAAATGCGAAGTATAAATTTTGATTACATTCAATTTTTTTTAAAATATTATAAAAAATGAACTTGTTTGGGCTGATATTCATATTTACCCCTCTAAATTCCATCAGAGAGGATTTTAGCTTGTAGGTAATTTACCTCCTTTTTATATGATCCGAAATTCGGGGCGATACGAAAGTACCTACGAATTTCATCTCCAAATTACTATTTGTCATAAAGGGGCAACTATTTTGGACGCCCCTTAGATTAAGAGACGGTCGCAACAAATTTCGAAGAGCACACCTCTGAAATATTGTTTCCAATGATATTTTCTTTCGAAAAAACAAGGTTGCACTTAGTTTGTACAATAACAACATTTGAACTTCATTTTGAGGGTTGGATCTCCCCTTATTGAGACTATTTACTGAGTACAATTTGTAAACCAAGTTTTTGGGCCATACTTGTCTCTATATTTTGCTGAGATGCTGTATTTTTAAACCTGTCTATTACTTGCCAGCTCTAGACATGGACGTACATGTTGTAGTCCTGTCTGTTCTTCTAGTGACCACCTGTATTGCCTATTTTTAGCAAGAAAGGTGTTTCAGAAATTATCCTTTAAAAAGCCACCAGTGTGCAATAACCCCCTTTTTCCTTTCTCTTCTCTTGTTTTTGTTTTTGTTTTTGTTGTTGTTGTATTTAGGTGGTTAATAGACAGGTTTGATTTTGTTTAATTAATTGATTTGATATTTTTTTTGTCTGACATCTAAGGAAGCAATTACAATGTACTGCTTATATGTAAAAGTAAGCAACCAGGGGGCCTACATATGGCTCTACATGTAAGTCCTATCCAAGGGACAGTACATTGTTATGAATTGCCACTTGGTCTAAACCCATTTTGACTTTTGCATGTTTGGTCGCATCCCACATGGTCTATTTCAATTTTGTTTATAACCAGTTTGTCTAAAGTATATGTACATATATGTACAATGTATAAGGCCATATGGAAATTAGACCAAATGATTGTAAACCAAATGGGTTTAGCCCAATTGGTGATTTAATAATCAGATAATTATACCACCTGATGTTAGACCAAGTGGATATAAATCCTCAGGGGACTTAATGCCTTATCAAAAGGCACCCGCGCACCGACTTTGTATTGAACGGGGGATCTCCCTGTTATGAAATCCTCTACCAACTGAGCTATCATGCCTCCCTGAGTTGGCTCTCTGTAAATTAGACTATAATTTCATTTCAGGGTAATTTTCTTTAAACATGATTAAATACTTCATAATTAATGATATAAAGTCATTTTTTGTGTTCTTATCAAATCTGGCTTGTGCAAATAAATTGTTGTGAAATTTGCTTTAGAATTCCCCTTGTTTGATGCCTGCATCAAGAAGAATTATTCATTTTATATGAGCTATTTATTTAATGAAGATTGAATGAATATTGTAGATTTTCAACTCTTTCATTTAAACCACATGAAACTTGTGAAATTAGTGTAACTATGTCTACCCATTTTGGTTCTGATTTTAGTTTTTTGGAACGTACATAAACACGTTGGATGAAAAGGAATTCGAACCCAAGAAGCCTGAAGTGGATTTGGAGGAGGTATCTGGTGCTGTACAAGATGCCTTAGAGACAGCCTCAAGTGCCACTCAGAAACTAGCTGAGATCAACACAGAAATCCTTTCTTATGTGGAGAAAATGACTGGAGGAAAAGCTGCGTCAAAGTATGTCACATACATTTGTTATTCTTCAATTAATTAAAAGAAAATGTAATATTAGAATAATTCATTTTGCTGAGAGTATTTATAATGAGATTGGCCTCATGAAGAAGAAGAAAATATCCTATTGATCAACCTAATTCATTAGGCAAAATCTATTTATAATTACATTTCAACATACTAGATTTATAATACAGGATTACAAATGTTAATAAAAAAAAAAAAAAAAAAACTTATATTAATAATAAATCCTGATAAGCCTGGAAATAACACAAACAGGTAAGGAAAAATACAAGGAGACAAATGATTGAAAGAAAATAAATCATTACAAAATTCTTGTGTTAGATGTGAGAGACAGTGAGATGCCTACATGTAGCTAGCTCTGGCAAGAAATAACCCCACAAGTCCTGTCTTCATGTTAAAAACAGTAGCCTGAGTAGGATTTGCCATCAAGATGTACATGTAGTGTAACTTCAGTCTTCTAACTTTAATTCTCTATTCTCATCAGTCAAAGTTGTATTGAGGGTCAACATGAGCAGATCACTTTAAATTTGATAATGTGATAAATTTAAATGAATGAATGTGTTTGACGCCCAGTCAGCCGAGGATGGCCAAATTCTGTTTCTTGTTTCTTTCAAATTATTTCCATGAAATATGGCTCAAAGATCATAGCGGTGAGCTTGTCACCTCTAGACAATAGCACCTTTGGCAAAGCCTCATTCATTAAAAGCACAGGGTTTAGAAGTTTTGAAATAAAAGACAGGGGCGGAATTCTGGGGAACTCTCTTAACTACTGTCTTATCTTGTGTCTTATCTCTGAGAGATAAGACACCCTTAAGATTGTCCTAAATCGGTATTCTGAAGACTGTCTTTTCTCTGTCTTATCTCTGAAAGTACCCGCCCATCTTTTCTCAGACAAACCAATGAAAATCACTCTTAGTTACTCGTTTAAGCCCTCTTAACCAATAGGAAGGCCTGAAGACATGCATGGGTGTGTCCAAAATACAGTAAATTGCAACGTGACTGCGCATATTAATGCGCTTATTTACGCAAAGTTAAAGAGAAAGACAGACAGAACTCAGAAGACTTTTTGGAAGAGAAAAAAAGAGAAAAAAAAACAGAGAGGAAAAATGGCAGTTAACCTGGAGGGCTTAACTTATGGCAGTACAAACAAATTTTGTTGAAAATTGTCACATACAATGTATGATAAGTAAAACTAATGAAACAATGTAATCTAAAAAATATTATTGTTTGCTTACAATAAAGGGGTAATTTTACCTGGGTATCATGGTACGAAAACTTTGTAAAAGATAAGACAAAAGATAAGACAGCTAGACCCTGTCATATCTTTTATCTTATCTTTTCTTCGGTTTCGCGTACAAGTTGGCTTTTGCACGTTTATTAAACAGCATATTTCTTGTGTGCGCCAATAATTATGACTTGTAAAAAGATAAGACAGCTCCCAGAATACCGATTTTGTCTTATCTCTGAGATAAGATAAAATACCGAGATAAGACACTACCCAGAATTCCGCCCCAGACTTTTTACTTGATAATGCGTACTACACGTGGAATATTTTACATTTCATTACATCTATATAGTTTACAACAAAATAATTCAAGTAAAATGTCAAATAAACAACCCCTCTCATTATCGTGATAAGTATAACCTATCGAGAATAGGAGAACGACCGTTAAATCTCCATACATCTAATCTTATATACATGTATATGTCTATAATTATGAACATTATTTGTTTTTTATATTTAACTTTCTTCTTCTCATTCTCAATCTGTATCTCTCTTTCGCCTCTATTATTCAATTATTTTCTTCTTCCCCTCCGGACGCGTACGCCTAAAGCTTAGACCGGGAATTCATTTTTTATGTCAACATTTTTGGTAATGTTGAAATGAAGTGAATTGTTCTCAGATTTTTTCCACATATCTAGGTTATTTCTTTAATGGATATTGGAAATGAATAAATCTTTGTAATATTCCTCAAGAATTTAGCCCCCAAACGCTGGTAAAAAGCTGAAAAAGTTTGTCGATATTTAAGAGAATTATCTCGGCTTCTGTAGAAGCCCGTCGTAGCAGACTGAATACCTCGCTCGGCTTCTGTAGAAGTCCGTCACATCCCTCGCATTTATTCCCGAGTTGATTTCTATCCTACAGTTTTATACCAGGTTCTAAAGCTTCTGATCATTTACGCATTGAGCAAAGGGGTTCTCTGGTACGAGCATTGACATAATGGCTTGCCATAGCTCAGTCGGTAGAGTGCCTGTCTAGTAATCAGGAGGTCTTGGATTTGAAAACCTGTTGGGACTCCAATCTTCTTTGCTTGTTTTTTTTCATATTATACCTTTCTGTTCAGTTTTACTTTTTGTTAAAAAAAAAAGAGTTACATGTAACAGACATAATTTGTATTAAAGCATTATTCGAATATTCTTTTATTTGGGAATAATACTAGGTGAACAAAACAGCCAATTAACATAAAGCATTATTCGAATATTCTTTTATTTGGGAATAATACTAGGTGAACAAAACAGCCAATTAACATTTTTTGTATTTAAGCTCTTTTTATAAAGATTTACAAATTACCAATACCCAAGGCGATGTTCATATAAGGTATCTCGAACGTACATGACATTTAACAATAAAAAGGTAGAAAATTGCTAATTAACTAATGATAACCTTCCAGTTCAATTAAATAAATTAAATTTTTGTTTATAGAAATATCAATGCAGATTTAAAAAAAAACCTTCGTAGAATGTATCTTGCTATTTGAAATGAAACCCATAATTGGTCTGCAGTGGTTTCTTTTTCTTTTCTTTTTCTTTTTTTTTTATGAGAGGCTCTTATTTTTTTGAAAATAAAAAGAGAAGCTTCACAAATGATTCAAAATAAAAATGAAGACATACATGTAGGTATACTGTAGACACTACTTTGCTTTCAGGGCCAATGACACATAAATTGTACGTGCGTGTAAATTTTGTTCATGAACATAATACTACCACGCCCTAAAGATTTGTCTACAAAAAAAAGGTCACTAAGCACTTAACAAAAGTCATGAAACATAATGTGTAGCTTTATGTTGGTCTTAATAAAAGACAAAAAAGTACAGATCTATTGGAGCATGCTTTAATTTGGGGGTACATGTAGGTGAACAAAATCTCATAATAGCCAAGGCAACACGTGGCATCTCGGACATATCTGTATGAGTAGTTTAAGAGTAAACAAGAAGAAGTTTTCTAATTAATAATAGAAACTTTTCACGCCAATTACATGTAATTAAAGTGATTTTTTAATACAGTGTATTAATGCAAATTTAAAAAAAATCTTGATACATGTATCTTACTTTTAGAAATAGAACCTTTAATTGGCCTGCAGTGGTTTCTTTTTGTAACATTAGAGGATTTTTTTTCTTCTAAGAAAAAAGTTTGAGCAGCACAAGCAACTAACAAATAAATATTGAAGACATACATGTGCTGATCACATAATGTTTGAACTTAAATAATTGGTTGTATCAGGCTTGTTATAAAAGGTGGGGAGAGTTGCAGCGAAATTTCGGGTATAAATTTCTGAAGCTAGCCAGACAATTACCTGAAGGTTTCTTTCAAAGAACAAACTGAATACATGCTAATATACAACAACAAAAAAAAAAAAAAAAAAAAAAATAGAAAAGACGAAAGAAGGTAAAAACAAGTAATACATAAAAATTATTTAGAGAAGAGGAAAAGAAAGACAAAAACAAAGAAATACATAATATATGATAGAAAAGAAGACGAAAGAAGGATGAAACAAAAGAAATATATTAAAAAATGATAGAAGAGAAGAAGAACTTTAGACAAAACAAAGAAAAGACATAAAAAATATAGAAGAGAAGATGAAAGAAGGATAAAACAAAGATATACATAAGAAAGAAAGAAGAGAAAAAAAAAGGAGGAACAATTAAATACATGAGAAATGATAGAAGAAAGGGGAAAGAAAGGCAAAACAAAAAGTTATCCTGGGGGAAGTTGTTTCTGGGGGTGGTAATTGTCCTAGGGGTAGTTGTCCTAGGGGGAAGTCATCCAGGGGTGGTTTGTCCTAGGGTAGTTGTCCTAGGGGGTGATTGTCCTAGGGGGTAGTTCCTAGGGGAAGTCATCCAGGGGGTGGTTGTCCTAGGGGTAGTTGTCCTAGGGGTGATTGTCCTAGGGGGTAGTTGTCCTAGGGGTGATTGTCATAAGGGGTAGGTGTCCTAGGGGTCATTGTCATAAGGGGTAGGTGTCCTATGGGTCATTGTCCTAAGGTGTAGTCGTCCAGGGCGTGGTCGTCCAGAGGGTAGTTGTCAGGGGGGGGGTACTTGTTCTAACATCTTTAATTGCATGCTTATATGTTATAGCGTATCAGGACATCTCCCCGGAGGACAACTCCCCCGGGGACAATTCCCGGAGGACAGCTCCCCGGAGGACATAGGGTTAGGTTAGGTTAGGGTTAGGTTAGGGTTGTCCTCCGGGGGAGTTGTCCTCGGGGGAGCTGTCCTCCGGGAATTGTCCCCGGGGGAGTTGTCCTCCGGGGGAGATGTCCTAGAACCTATATAACATTATTGACCTGTAGCTGTAATTTCTGTGTTAGCTTTGTTCTTTAAAATACACCATAGTAAAAAATTGGGGGGAAATTGTCTGGTTAGCTTCAGAGATTTACCCGAAACTTACCTGCAACTCACCCGACCTTTTATAACAAGCCGTTGTATTGTAAAGAAGCCTTTGTGTTGATTTCAGATCCTAAAAAAAGAATAAATATGAAGACATATACATGTACTTTTGACATTTTAAAGCGATAAAAAATAAAAATAAGGACATATATTGTAAACGTAAGCAAATAAAAAATAAATATGAATACATATATTGTAGACACCAATTTGCTTTCAGGGCCATGTACATGTACATACACGTGTACATTTTGTTCATGAGTATAATACTTTTAAAAAATAGCTCAAAAAAAAAAAAAAAAAAAAGGTTTCAAGTACTTTAAAAAAAGTCATGATCTATACATTGCCATGAATACAGCTTTATGTTGGTCTGGATAAAAAAGTACAGACCTACAGTATTGGAATATCCTTTAATTTGGGGGTACTTGTCGGTGAACAAAGTCTCATATAATGTACAATGTAGCTGTTTTAAATTATTGCGAGCTCTTTCTATGACTCACATAGCAAAAAGACAAGACAATACATGACATCTCGGACAAACATGTAATATAACAATTAAAAAAGGAAAACAAGATTGCTAATTACATGTAGATTAACCGTTCAAGCAAATTAAGTCAAGTGATATGCAAATAAGAAATATCTTACATAGGAAACCCATTTCAATCATTGATAACGAGAAAAATATTAAGATTGTAATTTTGAAAGTCCTATCACTTGAAGGAACATCTCATTGTCTTTCTATTGATATCTCTCTCAACTCACCAATGTCACGCATCACTGAACACTATTGTTCTGAAAATGTCTCAAAAAATTGCGAGTGGTTCACTTTCATACTTCTTGAGATGGGTTGTTTGAATGTGCCTAAATATGATTAGCCATTCTAAGTATTAGCATTCCATGAATTTCTAATAACATGGCTTTGAAGAATGGGTTGGAAAGGCCTACTGATCTAGTCTACAATCATTCAGGAATTCTCATCATGGTGTATACATGTATATGACAGCCCAGAGAACCTGGTTAAGAAGTAGGGGAGACCTGAAACAATTGTAACAGTTTTTTCCAAATTTGACCTATCAGCTTTATTAAAGCAAAATACTTGCTTAAAACTAAATAAAATGAAATATGCATATCTTAGCTTGACATATGAATAGGTTTGGGTTAAGTAAAACAAGTCATTTTGAAGCCATTACCATTTCAAAACAAGAGGTCGAGTGTTACAATTGGCCGGTGACCAGGGGCAATTGTAACAGACGTGCGGGGCAATTGTAACACATGAACTTGTAACATTTTGTTTTTCTTTATCAAAGCTATGCACATGACAAATTAAACATCATTAACCACATAAACTAATTATAATGAAACATGACAATGCTTGACTCATTTATATTACATTTTCCACTTGTTATATGCATGAAATGGGGCAAAAGTTTTTTATTTTTTTTTATGATTATTTTTTTAGGTTGTTGTGGCTTCACCCTTTAACTGTAGAATTATAGAACCTTCATTAATTCATATTTTGGTTCTTTATCTACTTTGTACCTACACAATATATCTTTTAACTGACAACTGTTGTATAACGCCTTTTGACTTCAACGCATTCTTTCAAAATAAAGTGATACATTTCTGAGAAGAAGTAAAAATGACAGCTTTTTTTTTTTTTCTTTCTTTTTTTTGTAAAATCAATCTTCAAAATTTACGCCACTTCTTTTTCTTCTGGCAAAATCAATATGTCTTTGCCCTTTTAACAAAACGTATTGGACATATGTTTTCAGGTATCATATTGAAAATGTATTTTAATTTTTTTATGGGGGCTGCCATCCCTCCCTCTCTCTCCTCTGTCTTTCTTTCTTTCTATCTTTCTTTTTTCTTCATTCACTCCTCTTTACTTTTTTACTTTCCCCCAAAAAATCTACCCCCCCCTCTCTCTCTCTCTCTCTCTCCGCCTCTCCCTTTCCTCTGTCTTCTTTCTCTCTTTTAATATGTGCGTTTTTTTAATAGAAAAAACAAGTCAGGGGGGGGGGTCCCTATTCTCTTTCTCATTTTATAGGACCCCATTGTAAATAAGCCTTTTCGGTTTTTCATGGGCTGTACAAAAACGGAAAATTACCATACATTTGTGATTTTTAGTCTGTCACCCCCCCCCCCTCCCACTTGCCGCTCAGCCCTCCACTTCCAAAAACGCTCCGCGGCCCCTGATTGGTTATATAATAGCTTGGTGTTGATTCAGCGGAAATCTGCTTTACCTAGTTCCTACGAGGGGTTACTTAAACAGAACAAGGGGCAATTGTAACAGCTTGTTACAATTGCCCCTGGCAGAGGTGACCATATTTGGAGAGATTTTTTCTATCTTAGCTTCGGTATTCGTCGTTGAAACTTTAGCAAAATATTGGCCTAAGAACATAATTTCTAAATATACAAAATGACAGCCGTAGCTCATCCACATATTTGTCCAGAAGAAAAAAACAATGGGTAATGTGAAATATTACTTTTATGCTCAAAAAATGGTTTTTCCGCTGTAGAAAGTGCCACGAACCGTTAAATCTGCTAACACTCATACAGCATGTGGAGCGATTAAATGCGCATGTTCTCTACAAATTTTAAGTTTATAGCGCGTTTCTGCTAGGAATGGGAGCCTCTGTTACAATTGCCCCGTGTTACATTTGTCCCCGGTCTCCCCTATCATGAAACAGGAAGTTATTTACGAATGCAAGAATTAGAAGAATTTATTGTCATCAATGTCATCTGGGATATACTTTTAAGAATAAAATCCTAGGATTCAGTTGAATTGTATGAAACAAAAAAAAAAATCAAAGAAACAGATTAAAGAAAGTTTGACAACAATTGAATAAATAATAAGAAAGTTATGTGCAGTTGAATGTTGTGATCACTAACGCTATGGAGATCCTCACACTGGCAACAGGCCCAAGATGTGTGATGTCACACATGAACAACTCTCCCATATGACATACAAAAAAAATACCAAAAATTCTTCTTTTTCCTCATTCTAATGGTAGTACAGACCCTTCACACATGATTATATTTTGTGAACTTGTATTACATGTCCTCCCATGAAAAGAATCTCAGATCTTTTAACGGAATTAATAAAAAAGACAATTTGAGTGAAATATGTACAAAAGTAATGGGGAAGTTGTTCATGTATGACATCACACATCTTGGGCCCGTTGCCAATATGAGGATCCCCATAGCAGTAATGATCATAACATTCAAATGCTCATAATTTCTTCATATTCATTTATTTTTTCTCAAATTTTCATTGATCAGCTTCTTTGAGTTTCCTGTTTTTGGACAATTTAATGAATTCCTAGGGTTTCCTTCCCCTTTAAACAATGAAAAACTTCAAGCCAATTTAAGGTCAATTTATCTTTTTTAAGTCAATGCCCACAAGAAAGACTTTGATAGCTTGCTTTTAAAGATAATACCTATAATTGGTCTGTGGTTTCTTAGTGTTTTATTAGAGGATTTTTTTTTCATTCTTCTAAAAATAAAAAAATGAGCTGCACAAATGATTGAAAATAAAAATAAGACATACAGTATACTGTAGACACTATTTTGCGTTCAGGGCCAAGCATGTACATACACGTGTATATTTTGTTCATGACCATAATATTACTCTGAGATACTCAAAATACAAAATATAAAGTCTCTAGCTAGCATTTTGCAAAAGTCCTGATTTCATGTGATATTGCCCCATCTACATTACATGTACATTGAAATGCAAAAAAGCCTTTATTACATATAGTAATCTTCATCTTGATAGCACTTTGTTTCATGCAATTCCCTAAGTAAAAAAATTCTATCCAAGTTCCATTTTACCATCTGTATTATCTTGTGTTATTTATCATCTCTATTTTATTTTGCAGGAGTAAAAAGAAATTAGAAAAGGCTCTGCAACAAGCCAAAGATGACATCATGAGTTTAACTGACAAACTACAGGGGGCTCAAGCAGGTGAGAAACGTTTCACCCTTTAGCACAGAGAGACTGCTTGAAAAGCGTCAGTTTACTCACTAGCGGAAAGGGCTGTGTTTCAACCAGGTTGTTTTCAATAAGAATTGCTCTTGAACATACTTTTTAGTGCAGTATCGTACAGCACACATCTAATCGTAATCCACAACAATTATGGGCATGTTTCATCACATATTTTTGATACTATCTTGACTATAGTGTGATTAAGACGGGCGGTTTTGGGCGGTTTATTGAGTAAGCTGAGTAGCGGTCTCAGGCGGTTTAGGTGCTAAAGGGTTAACCGAATAGAGCAGGATGGTAACGTTGCAATGATATTTGTTTTGAATGGATGGTGAATTTATAGTTGTACACGTACATGTGTAGCATAAACAGATTTTGTTATCATTATCAATTATAACCTTTGTCAAGATCTCTTCCCCATCAATTATTGATGTGAATAAAATGAAAGGTATAATAGTGGTCTTTTATTCAATTGTCAAAACATTTCTTCCAGCCAAAGGCTGAATTAAAAAAGTTTGTTACACAGTAAATGATACATATAATAACTTGAAAACAAAGTAGATAGATCTACATCATTAACAGATAAAGGTATAACTCCGTTCAAACTTGCAAAGTAAACCGGAAAAACAATTATTTGAAATATGTCACCTTTGCCTCACACCTATTTAAACAATTATTTGAAATAGGTGTTAGGCAATTGTGACATAAGAATCATCAAGGCATATTGATTATCAATTGAAAAATAAAAGGCAGCTGGAGGAGAAAGTACAAAAGTAACTAAACTATGCAACAATGGGCATGGGTATTGAGTGGCAAATTACTGTGATCATTGAATTATAAGTATTAAAAAAAGAACATGAAAAGAACAAAAAAAAGTACTGAACATACGAATAGAGTATTTGGCATGCATCGAAAATTAAAACTAAACTAGACACGTAATAAAAAATAAATCTAAAAGTTGCACACTGATATGAAGAAAAGGGTAAGATGAGAGAAGGAGAGAGAGAAGGAGGTGATGAGAGAAAGAGTGAAAAAGTGAGAGTGGAGAGAGGAAGAGAGAGTAAGAGACAGGAAGAGGAATGATATCAAGGAACAGGCCCCAGTTAATCATTTTCATACTCATTTTCATAACACCACATTTTTATACAAGTTCTACTTATAGGTCAAAGGTAATGTTAAAAAAAAAAAAAGTTTTCATCAGGATTCCTATTTATTCTGAAAATTATGAGCCACCTGCATCAAATTAATAAATGGATACAAATTTCAACATTTTGTCAACCCTTCCATCCCATTATTGCTTGAATTGAAGATCATACATTTTACCTATGTCTTGTTGCTTTTTACAGACATTGAAGACAAGGAAGATCAAATGACGAGATTGTACAAACAGATTGATATGAAGAGCATGGAAGTATTAAAATACAAGAATGCTGCTGATCAAGCAAAGGTAGGTTACTACAATTGGGCAGTAAGAATTTCTGTTTCTCCTTTGTTTTGGATGTCTAATAAAACTTGGAGCATTATAAATACATTAGTTCATCGTGTGTATTAATGATAGCCGTGAATTCCCCTCCCCAGGAAGTGCCCAAAATGCATTAAAAAACTCACCAAATCCCTGGAATAGGGCCGTTTTATATTCAGATACCCAACTATTTGTTAAAGTACCCACAGACTAAGTTAATTAAATTTAAATTTATCCCATGCAGAAAAAGCTTGATCAAATCAGCGAGTTGCAGTTGGAGATTTCTGAGCGGGATGAAGAGATTGAGAGACTGAACAAGGCCCTAGATAACAGTCAGCTGAGCTTAAAACAACTGGAGAACTCTAAGGAAAACAGCTTCGCTAGACTCAAAGCAGCAAATGATGAAGGAGAGGTTGGTGTTAAACCTCATCATATTATATTCTCTTGTTCTTTTATCATGCTTTAATCTTTTGTTTTTCTATCTTAGCTTCCTTTTATCTTCCCCCTTGTTTTCATTTCTTACTTTACCCTTTTGTATTTTTCCCTTATTCATCCTCCATCTTTTTCTTTTTTCTCTCTATCCCCATTTTTCCTTCTTTGTCACAGTTGTACTTTTAAGAGTTCAAGAGTGAAGAAAATGCAATATAATGTATGCCCCAAAATGTAAGATAAAGTTTGAATTGTGAAGAGTGAAGGTACATGTATTTATATTGTCACAACGTTGTGAGAAAGTTAGTATGAATTTGCACCATAGTAGTTTGCTCACTGTTTTTTTTTTGTGTTTTCTTTTTTTCTTTTAAAATTAAAGTTGTGACTGCTTAGGTGTTGTAGGGCCATGTTTCGTAAAAACAATGCTAAATGTAAAAATGCATAGTGTATGGGTGTTTAAGGTACTCTCTTGTGGGCCCTTGACACCCCTGACATGTTTAGGGTTAGTGTGTAGGGCAGTTGTTATGGTTTGGGTTAACCCAACCCTAAACCTAAAATTAACCCATACATTAACCATAGCCCTATAATTTTAGGGGGTCAATAAATGGATAGCTCTTACTCTAACCCTAATTGTATCAAATCTGTCAAGGGGCATCAAGTGACCATAAATGAAAAAAAAAAAAAAAAAAAAAAAAAAAAAAAAAAAAAAAAAATTTCAAATAGAATTTGTCTTCACACCCGTATACCTGCACATGATACACTACACATTTTGTGTACGTTTTGCGCCGTTTTTACGAAATGGAGCTACATTAGTAGATTGTCATATAAAAGAAATATTGTTACCTAAATTCAAACTTTGAACAAAGCAGCAAATAGGCAGTTTCTTGTACAATATGCATTAAGAAAAAAAAAGTTTGATGTGCATAAACAAGCAATTAGAAATAGCAAATTCAACTTTTACCTGCAACATTGTGGTGTACAAACTACTTTTATATTTTGTGCTTTCTATGTAATTGCAATGTATTTTCTCATTTGATGCAATTTTCTTGTTCCCTTGAATCATTGTGATATTGTTTTATTCTCTTATGGCAAAATATTCATTTGCACTTCTATGGAACTCTGGAACATCTCTGTTATGCAGAATAAAAATGTAAATTCAATTTCAAAAACATTCTCTCTAATTAGACTAGACGGGATTGCAGTGACAACTATATCTCTGAACTTTCAAAAACTAATATCCACTGTTTTCACTATTTTGAAGTGTACTATAATAACTTTGTTTGTGATATTATGCTTCTTTTCATGCTCCATACACTTTTAGATTAGTTTATTCATGCTCAAATGCAAAGAAAAGGCTTAATCTTATTATGTGTTTGATCAAATCAAATTAGACTCTGAAATTAGTGAAATCAATTTTACTTGGCATGATGTTTAGACAGGAGGCCAAGCTTTAGATTGACGTGCATTTGCTAGAAATGTAGTGCATATTGAAATTCAATTGAAAATTTAAAAAAAAAAAAATTTCTTAAACTTCATATACTCAATGCATCTACATACACATGTATGAATTCTGCTCTGTAGCCAATACATTTAATAAATTTTCAGTGTGTAGGAATAATTTTAGAAAATGTTATTTTTGGTTTACATGTTGCATGCTACTAATTATAATTGTCTTTTTATTGCATGATGTTTTACTCACATACCTGTATATGTATGATTAATTAACTAAATTGGGCATTCTGTGTCATAATGAGCCAGCATGTGTGCAAAAACAGTGTAGATGTAATGATTTTTAAAACTGTTCATTATTTCTTTTTAAGGGCTGAAATTCTATTCTTGATAAAGATGTTAACATCCCTCCAGAGGATTACATTATATGCATGATATTCTAAAACTTTAGATAAAAGACTAATAACATTGTGGTGTGTACATGCTAAAATGAAACATGTACTCCTAGCTTTGCACACTATTAATAAATTGACTTGACAGCTCAAAATTACAAATATGTCGCTTGAAAAACAATAGGAGAGCCAATGCAGGGAAAATATATCATTGATTATTCTTAGTATCACATGATTCCACAGGCCCATGTCCTCGTATCTTCTGAAACATATGATGTGAACGCAAATCATGAGCTGAATGGCCGATATGAATTTAAGCACTCTTTGAATATCAATTTCCCATGAAATGAAAAAAAAATATATCTCCTCAATTCAACCTTAATTAGAATAATGTGAGCATGCAGCATAAGTGGAAATATTGATAAAGTCACTTGAAGACAAGGAGGCTTCTCATTTTAAGCACTTTTTGTATCATTGAAAAGATCGCAATATCTATTTTCATAAGAAAACATAAACCTGAAAACTGGTAGATTTGAGCTAACAGGTCACAAAATGTGCCATACTAAGTTTTGCTAATTTTTGGAATATATAATAATTAATTTCTTCTTCCTAAACAGAAGCAGGTAAGTGTACTGTGACCTTGTAGCCTCTACCCCAAATATTAATGAAGGAAAGAAATATATGTTGGAATTCATTCCACAAATGTTACTTTAGTGACAGAGAAAGCATTACATGTATACCAGAGATGCCATTGAACCATTATGTTTTTGCTGTATTTGTTCTGATTTTTAAAAACTCAATTACAGTGTCAAGGTGATATGCATAAGGTTAGAAATTATCATCTTGGTACATTTATGTACAGTATTTTAATTCTAATACAATATTTCCATCAGAAATTGGATTTGGTGTTATTGAAAATTACCAGTTTACATATTATAGATAAAACGTTTTATCAATGGAACATGTAAAAGATCACCTGATAATAAAGTCATTGGCAGCTCCTCAGGTACATATAGTAGAAATTAGGGGCCATACTTTTTCACAGATTTATCTTGATATTATTTCGTTCTCAAACAATGACATTTTTGCAAATCAACAAATGGGGAGACAATAAAACTTTTAGAATAGGGACATTTACACGTATACTCAGGATTGGATTGCCCTAAATGGGACTTTCATTTTTTTTTTAATACTCAGCCTAAAAAGTAATGATGGTGAATACTATAAAATGTGTGAAATCATTGGTTTTAGATATGTACACTTTGGTTGAAGATGAATATCCCCTGAGTTGGTTATTAATGCACTTTAAAAAAAAATAAACAAATAAACAAACAAACCCCAAAATCTGAATACCGGTTATTCATTTACATTTTATTTCTGTTTTTTAGACATTTATATGAATTATACCAAGAAGCCCTCTGGTCCAACATGATTAAATGCAAGCCAGAATTAAAAACAGAATTCATATAAATACATCCTTCTTTTGCTATGCAATAAGCAGCAAACACACACTCACAAAAAACAAAACAAACAAACAGAAAACATGGATTGAAGGTTGTTCCTCAATAGTTATTCAAAGCCAAATTTAGCCTTAAGGCTAAAAGCATCTGGTATAATTATTGTATTCAATTGTTTAAAAAACCTTGTGGCACATAAGTTGTTGAAGAAGTCATGCAATGATAATCTTCTAAATCTTCTTATGCTGGGCATGATAATAAATCTTTCAATAACAATTGAAAAAAATAAATTAATGGTTATACAGTGCATT
>CALNVZ010002100.1:29461904-29518220 GCA_940671915.1 Paracentrotus lividus | reverse complement strand
TTTCAAGACACCTTTTTTTTTTTTCGTCGATTATTTCAACTTTTCAACGCGCCGCGCCGCGCCACAACGCTACACTTTAGCATAAGCCGAGCAAACAACGACTTCAATGTTGTATTCTTTAGGCTCTGAGTAATTCTAAATGGAATATGAGGCGTAAATATTCATATAATGAATGAAAGCGCCACAAAATATTAAAAAAAACAACAACAACATCCAATCAATAATCTATTCTTCTCTATTTCTCTGCCACACTAACATTTTCTATTTGTTATTCTTCAAAGTTTTGTATTGCCCTACTTCCATCCTATTCCACACAAATCCCCTGTATCTGTGCCCTTCCTCTCTTTGCCTGTCGGTATCAGCTGATATTCCCTACCACCTTACATGTGAATTAAAGAAAATTGTGCAATATACAGTCTGTGTAAAAAAAAAATGGCACAGTCGGAAAAAATTTATTTAGGTATGATATCTTCTCAAATGATGTGTGAATGTGGTACCAACTTAAAGCCAAAAGATTCTTCTCACTAATGCACTTTGTTGTCCCCGCCGAACGAGTTCGAGCAGGGGACTATGAAACGGGCTCCGTACGTGTGTGTGTCCGTCCGTCCATCCGTCCGTCCGTCCGTCCGTCCGTGCGTCCGTATGTGACCAAAATCTTCAATTTGCTTTCTTTCGCCATTTTTCATCCGATTTCGATTCCGTTTCCTTTATATGATAGCACTAGGTGAGGGCTACAAAACTTCCTCACGGAATTTTGACTTTGACTTTTTTGGACCCCTTTGACCTTGACCTTATTTTGACTATATTGTTCATTTGGCTAAAAATGCTACTCCTTCGCCATTTTTTCATCACGATTTCGATTCTGTTTGCTTTAATTGATAGCACTAGGTGAGGGCATACAAACTTCCTCACGGAATTTTGACTTTTGACCCCTTTGACCTTTGACCTTCATTTTTGACCTATATTGTGTCATTGGCTACAAAATGCTACTCCTTCGCCATTTTTTTCATCCGATTCGATTCTGTTTGCTTTATATGATAGCACTAGGTGAGGCTACAAAACTTCCTCACGGAATTTTGACTTTTGACCCCTTTGACCTTTGACCTTGATTTTTAACCTATATTGTTAATGGCTACAAAATCGTACTCCTCGCCATTTTTTCATCCGATTTTGATTCTGTTTGCTTTATATGATAGCACTAGGTGAGGGCTACAAAACTTCCTCACGAATTTTGACTTTTGACCCCTTTGACCTTGACCTTCATTTTTGACCTATATTGTTAATTGGCTACAAAATGCTACTCCTTCGCCATTTTTAATCGATTTCGATTCCGTTTTCCTTTATATGATAGCACTTAGGTGAGGGCTACAAAACTTATCCTCACGGAATTTTTGACTTTTGACCCCTTTGACCTTTGACCTTCAATTTTGACCTATATTGTTCATTGGCTACAAAAATCGCATACTCCTTCGCCATTCTTTCATCCGATTCGATTCTGTTGTCTTTTCATGAATAGCACTAGGTGAGGCTACAAAACTTCCTCACGGAATTTTGACTTTTGACCCCTTTGACCTATGACCTCATTTTTGACCTATATTGTTAATTGGCTACAAAATGCTACTCCTTCGCCATTTTTTAATCCGATATTCTTCGATCTGTTGTCTTTATATGATATAGCACCAGGTGGGCGACAACTTCCTCACGGAATTTGAACTTTGACCCCTTTGACCTGATGCCTTGATTATATACTATAATTGTACTATGGCTACACAAATCTACTCCTTCACCATTTTCTCGATTTCAGATTCCGTTCCTTATGTGATAGCACTAGTGAAGGCTACAAAATTTCTTCACCGAATTTTGACCTTTGACTTTGACCTTATTTTTTACCTATATTAATTGGCTTACAAATGCTACTCTTCACAATTTTCATCCGATTCAATTCCGCTTGCTTTATGTGATAGCACACTAGTAATAGTCACAAAACTTCTTCACAGGATTTTGACCTTGACACCGATGCCTATATTGTTAATTGGCTACAAAATGCTACTTCTCGTCGCGATATTTTACCCGATTTCGATTACTGTTTAGCCTTATGTGATAGCACTGATCTGATATAATGGGAATTCTATATATTCGATCGGCGGGACATATATTACGCATCGCGTAAATACTAATCCACTTGTTTGTATTATGCTTGTGTAAACAAAGTTATGCTAATTTTGTGCGGCGATGAGCTAATCGAAATTACAACACATCTATTGTCGCTTGCGCTGGATTCATGGCTATTATGTGCGAAACCCATAAAGAAGCATGCGCAAAGTACAGTTTTTATTGATTATAGAAAACTGGTCATATCTCAAGATCTACACACCCAAATGGGATGAAAAGAAAGGCAGAAGAAAGCTTGATTTTCCTACTTTTATGGAACTAACTTTATGGAAATACAAACACATTTAGAATTTTGATTAATTTCATGCTTTAAAAAAAATGTTTTCCAGCTGTACCATTTTATTTGACACAGACTGAACTACCACAGTGAGCAAGCCCTCTTTGCCCACTCACAGTTTTCTAGCTATTAACCCTCTCTTTTCTTGTTGTTTTTTTTTTTTTTTTAGATGTCTTGGTGAATAGACTGGTCGTTTTTGTTGCTGCTATGTCTCCCATTTCATCTGTCTTTTTATTCCTGTACATACATTTCATGTACACTCTGTATCTGGAAAGTCCGAGCAGACACCTTTGAATGTTCATGTTGATATAGCAGGGGTCTAGCTTCCACTTAATTTCTCTTCTTTCTTTTTTGTACCAGATTCTCAGAAGCAGTTTGAAGTCAGCCTTCAGCAGTAAAGAAGAACACAAGGAAGAATTAGAGAGAAGTAAGAGAGACACTTCAGCAAGGATGATATCTTGAGGTAATTGCATTTTTATGTTATTCATTGCTCTATTAAAAGGCTTTTTGTTATTATTACTGTTTTTCATTTTTGTTTTAAATGGCTGACGTTTAAACTAGTCCTTGTTTGTTAGTTGGCTATTGGCAAAGATTAATGTAGCCAATCAGAGTTCTTTAATATTTTTTTTCACCACATATTGTCTAACTTTTATTTAGTTACTTTGATTGTTCGCTTTGTATTTCTGTTTATTCTTGCATTGGCTCTCTGAGTGCAAGTCAAAGCTTTAACCAGCTATATTCTTTTTTCCATTTATTTTGATTTTGTGGTATAAACTACCTCTTCATTTGAACCAATAATATCAGGTTATTGTTGCCAAGATGTAGACCTCTTAAGTATTTTCTGATAATCATTACATTTTCTTGATTTATAATCTCAAGTGGTTGAATAATTATTGAAAGCATAATCATCATGATAAGACCCTCTTATAAAATTCTGAGTAATTTTGGGGCCTTTTTCATATGCTGAAAATTTTGCTTGATAATGGGATTTTTTTATCTGTTCAAGTACCATACATGTAGGTTTGTTTGTATTTCCTTACTATCTTCCGGTGTAAGCATTCTTAATTGTCTATTACTCTTATCATAAATTATTATTGTGTAAACTCAGCCTACGTGGTATTTGAAGTAGTAGATTCTATATGTTTGCTTTAATCAGTAATATAATATTAGAAAATAAAAGTTTGGCTTTGTGGTGACCAAGATTATTATTAAGCTATGTCTTTGATCTATTTGCTTCAATCGGCAATATTGCTTTTAAAGGAATGTTAGGATACACTGTATATAAAGTTTCTGTTACTCATTTGTGCTTAAAATATGTAAGATCAAAGAGGTTTGGCTTTAGTGATGTCCATGATTTTGAAATCAGGTATATTATCGGTTTGCTTCAATCAGCAATATTGCTTTTGAGGCGAATTTTATGATATACACTTTCTAATACTCAGTTGAAAAGTTTCAATACGAATTTAAAGAATAGATGTTTGGCTTTGACAATGACCATAAGTTTTCATTCCCCTCACCTCCAAGAAATACACTTTACATTGTAAAATATCAGGGTTGGGGAGTCTTGAAAAAAATAAATAAATCCTCTCAATGTACGTGTATCAATTATATTGTCAAGTGGTATCAATTATATTGTCAAGTGGTATCAACTACATTGATGGATTATACATATTGCTCCAAACTATAGCAAGTACATGTAGGTCCTAGAATGTAGTTTCAACATTTTTTTTTCACATTGTTTTTTTTATTTAAATGTTTATTTTCAGCTGGGTACATTCATCTCAATAGAGTGTACAGTTTTACTTGAATATATTGAGAAATTGATTTGAGAAAATGGGAGCATACATTATGCATTGATGTTTGTAGATTTGACAATTTGGTTTGATTAGTATTAAGAAAAAGAGTAAATTTTGATGGTGAACACAACATCAGTTTATTAAATATCCCACTGTGACAATATGTATGATTCACAAAAATTTAGATATAAACATGAACACGGGTGAGAGAGAGAGAGAGGGAAAACAGAGAGAGATAGACAGACAGTCAGAGATAAAGAGAGAGAAAGAGAGAGAGAAAGCATTGATGTATACACAGAGCAAGACCCCCAGGGTGTGGAGTTACCAGGGTAGGTTGGTAAGGTCACCTGACTTGACACAAGGTGGCAGCAGATGCCATGACAACATACAACAAAACCAACCAATCACAAACAATATTATCAAGGAATGGAAAAGGCAAGCTGTCAGACCTGTCAAATACAAATTATGGGTTTTTTGGCCGAACAAACAAAAATGTAGAAATTCGCTTCTTGCTTACATGTAGGATATATTCAAATTGTACATATTTGTCAGTGAGGGTCTACCAACTGTTGAAATTCACTTGCTGCTTCACCATGTTTGTTCTGATGTGTGGTGGTACACAAATGTACAGTACTTGTCATGACCTAATTGATTCTTCATGCATCATTGCTTGTTGTGTTAGTCACAGAAATGATACTGTCAAGCTCTATTATTGAGACAAAGAAGAAGTATTCAGGTTCATATGACTGTGGTTTAATTGTTTGAGAGCTTTGTGCCTCCCGGCAAATTTGGCAACTTTAGCCAAGAAAACACAAATCAATTTCATGAAGGATAAATAATCAATTTTTTTTTTTTTCAACTGCCAAGATAGGAGATGGAGGGATAAAATTGTGCACTGAGTCACTTAACCTACACTGGATATAACGTTTGTCACGTTCAACAATATGGACATTGCGCAGATTACAACGACATTCAACAAGTGCCATTTGAACTCATTTTGATTTATCAACTATTTGCTAATGTGATAAGTTATTGCCAAAGATGAATTCTTTTATTTATGGTTTTTCTATTCAGTGCTTACATTCAATAGCAAATGAAGATCTTAAATCAGGATGACATTCAAAGATTTTTAAAAGTTTCTTTGACAGTGATTGCTGCAGCAATTTCTGATGTGTTTTGTATGATCAATTATCTGATGGTAACTTGAGGAATTATGCTTTGGATTTAATAAAGTGGAATAAAGAACAATGTCTGTAGCAGTTGAACTTCAGGAATTGTTGTTTTCCATATCAAAAACACAGGTTTGTATGTAGTTTTGTGCATGCAATAAATGATTGAGGACAATTCTGGTTTATAATTTAAAAGAAGGAACTGTGAACATATTTGAGTGGTCCATATCAGCAAAAGCCCATGCTGTAAAATGAATAAAAGCAGGTGTAATAAACATTGCCAAAATTTATTTCAGTTAAAAACAAGATATTTGAATAGACTTTTTTAGTGCTGCGTTGCAAGGAGATTTGATAACTTAAATGTATTGAACTCTTATGTAGTGTCGAATTACAACATTGTTTTTTATGCCTCCGCCACCGAAGGTGGGCGGAGGCATTATGTTTTCGGGTTGTCCGTCCGTACGTCCGTTCCCGTTTTCGTTCTCGCGATAACCTAAGAACCGTTTGATGGATCACTTTCAAACTTGGATCATGTATGCATATGGTAGGGACAATGATCTAATTAGACTTTGGGTCATTAGGTCAAAGTCAAAGGTCACAGAGGTCATTGTATGCATGGAAATGGCTCGTTCTCGCCATAACTTCGAACGGTTTGACAAGGTCAACTTCAAACTGATCATGTATGCATACGGTAGGACAATGAACTGGTCCATATCAGCAAAGCCCATGCTGTAAAATGAATAAAGCAGGTGTAATAAACATGCCCAAATTTTATTTCAGTTAAAAACAAGATATTTTGAATAGACTTTTTTAGTGCTGCGTTGCAAGGAGATTGATAACTTAAATGTATTGAACTCTTTATGTAGTGTCGAATTACAACATTGTTTTTATGCCTCCGCACGAAGGTGGTGCCGGAGGCATTATGTTTTCGGGTTGTCCGTCCGTACGTCCGTCCCGTTTTTCGTTCTCGCGATAACCTAAGAACCGTTTGACGGGTCAACTTCAAATTTCTTGGGTAATGTGTGCCTATGGGAGGGCAATGAACTGATTAGATTTTGGGTCATGGGTCAAAGGTCACAGAGGTCATGTGTACATGAAAATGGCTTGTTCTCACAATAAACTAAAACCGTTGAACGGGGACAATTTCACTTGGGTCATATGTGCATATGGGAACGGACAATAAACTGATTAGAATTTAGAGTCATGAGGTCAAAGTTCAGAGGACATTGTGTACGTGAAAATGGCTTGTTCTTGCGATAACTTAAGTTAAGAACAGTTTGATGGATGAACATCAAACTTGGGTCATGTGTGCATATGGTATTGACAATGAATTTATTATATTTTGAGGTCATGAAGTCAAAGGTCAAGTGTCACAGACGTCATTGTATACATGAAAATGGCACGTTCTTGCTGTAACTTCTGAACCGTTTACTTTTATGGATCAACTTCAAACTTGGGTCATGTGGGAGGAAAGATGAACTGATTAGATTTTTGAGGTCAGGACATCAAAGGTCACTGGTTATTTATGTAAATGACTCGTTTGTGCAATTTCTGAAGGACCTTTGACAGATCAACTTAAACATGTTTATTTTTTTTATTACATCAGTAGCCATCCTTCCTGAGTTGGAAATAATTCTGATGATACAACTTTAATAGATTTGGGGTCAATATCTCAAAGATGTCATGGTATAAATGGATGTAAAATACTCAACTTGCGCATGCCTTTTTTTTCCGGATGTGGCAATACGGAGGCATGCCTTCCGACCGTGCGCGGTCGAAGATTCATCTAATTCTTGTTTTTGTTTTTGTTTGTTTTTTTTGGGGGGGGGGGTGGGGGAAGGCGAAGGGGGGCACCAAACTTTCAGTACCCTTACCCCTACTAGATTCAGTTCATACCCCTATAACATACCTGAATACATTTTGCTCAAAAATTCAAGCTGTTAGACTCAAACCCCGATACCATGCATTGTACCTGAACTCTACATTTTGTTTTAAAAGAGAAGCTGTACATTGTTTCCAGGTTTTTAGTATAACAATGGTAAGAAAACTTATTTGTCTGAACACATATTTTTGCATTTATTCATTAGGATAAATATATGTCAACCTTTTGTCATATGTCATTTAACATTTTTGTTTTACCTGTTTGGTTTTCTCTGGATTATAGAACTTGGCAGGCTGTAAAAGTATATGCATTTGAATTCTATAATTATATACATTGCAATTTGTTTTCCCTGTAGGAAGAGGCATTAAACCAACCCAAAGCCTGGGCATCAGACTCAGAGGACGAGAGAGAACTCTCAAAAAGTGTGAGCAGAACATCTGGGGTAAGAAAAATTACAAATTTATTCTTTGATTGATTTGGTGCAGATATGTAATGTACTTGATATATTTCTTAAGTCCAGACTATTTAGATATGATAGAGCTGCATTTGTATGTTTGTGCATCGAATTGTACATAAGTAGTGATTTCATCAGTGTAGAGACCTCCATGCTTTGTGATACTTTGCCCGCCTCTCTTTTTGCATGCCATGATGATACATGTGCATGTATTATATTGACATAATTATCAAATATTGTTAAGTCTTGATAATATCCTGTGATTTAATATCATAATGTGCAGATCCATGATATTTGTATTCTCTGTCATCATGTACATTTCAAAATTGTTTGCATGCCATACCCACCCTCACCATCCTGACTTATTATTAGAATTCCAATTAGGGGCTAGAGTTCTAAAAAATGGAAATGGAAAATATCATTTGCCTACTTGAACATTATGATCTTCATAAACTGTGATTCAATATTAGTGTCTAAACTTCTTTAAGACCTAAGATGTACATGTATTACACTGTCATTTTCTTTGTTGCATGCCGACTCTCCCAACTCTTTCTCTGTTCCGTAGTATTTGGAACAGGGGCCAGAGTTTGACATGACGGAGGTGGCGAGTAACGTCACCTCTTTGTCCCAGCCTAGGGAACCGGGCTGGGATTTAGACACTCTAGGGGATGAAGTAAGTCTTGAAATCAAGAAAATAATCTGAAAGTGAAGTAATTGAGTGTTTACCTCACATTGTATTCAGCAATAACTTTGTGAAATCAACACCCTTACTACCAAGTGTGTGACGATCATCACCCCAACCATATTGCTGTGCCTCTAATTAATAGTTAATTAATACATTGTAATCAGTATATTTTAAAAGCAAATAATATAATTTAATCTTTGTTATTCACTGCATGTAATTTACACATTTATATTTATACAAATAGGTATTACATTTTTTGTAAAGTCCAAGC
Organism: Paracentrotus lividus; assembly: GCA_940671915.1. NCBI lineage: Eukaryota > Metazoa > Echinodermata > Echinoidea > Camarodonta > Echinidae > Paracentrotus > Paracentrotus lividus. Next base: position 29,509,514 of record CALNVZ010002100.1, on the reverse strand, counting down.
TATTTTGCAATGTCTTCCAATGTATTACCAACAAATAATGTACCATAAATGATTTATGAAATTTGTGGTTCATCTGAATTACCTTTAATGTTTTGGATAAAGGTCCAGAACCTTTAAAGCTGGTGTATAGTTTCGGGAGTAAGAAAAAAATAATTTTGCTTCGCATTTAGATAAATTATGAAAGATTCAATCCAATAACAATAATAAAGCAAATTAAAGTACTTGAAATCTCGTTTTACTGTCTTTATTTCATAATATAAGTATTAAAAAGCTAAGTCGGGGATCCGACTCATCTTAGCGCTTACGTAGAAAACCAATGGGGATTCTCTTGTGTGCGTGTTACACACAGATCGTTTGCATTATTCACGCCGTAACCTCCGGCGTGCGAAACTCTCAGCAGAGGTCTAAACAGCAGTTACATTACGCTTCATTTAAAAACTTTCAATGAAATTCATCGGAAATAGTGAAAGCAATGTCACAAGATCTCTCACGCATATCTTTTAGTGCAATGTGGACAACATGAGACTATATTTGATTGGTTTTGTGCCAATTCCTTTTTTGTTACCAAAACTATACACCAGGTTTAACTTATGAAACACTTGTGAAACACCCCCACAGGATTTTATATGCTTCACATAGCAAGTGATTTTATGTGTGTATCACTTAAATTCACATTTGTTGTATTATATGCATTTACATGTACATGTACCCAGTTTATTATCACTTCATCATCATTTTGCTGTTGTGCACGTCCCTCACTGTCAATTCATCCATGTAATATGAACTTAGTCAAATAACACTGCTGCATGTGCATGAAGAAAAAAAAAAAGAAATTTGTATCAATATTAATTGTTGTCATTTTTTTTTCTAAACTTACATTATAATGCTTTTAATTAATTGTTTTGTCTAGATTTAATAATACATATATTTGATGTTTAATTGTTGTAAAGATCCATTAATAATGATTCCTAATAACCACTAAAAGAAAATCTTCACTTGGAAAACATTATTCAGTATTATTCTAAATAGCTTTTCAAACATTTAAAATATTTAGATAACAAATTGAATACATAAACAAAATATTTTGAAAAGCTTTTGACACAATAGTTTTCCTCACTTTTCTGTCCAAATAGAACATATTTACAAACAATATTTTTTCTTGTTAAAACAAAAAAATAGATGCCAGTTTACAGCAGTGTAGTATGCTTTAGAATTTGAATTAAAAAAAAGATTTATTTTTTTTTCTTATCCAAGAACATAATTTTTTTTTAAAGAAATAGTGTTATTTTTAAAAATTCTATTGTACTTTTAGCTGTACTGCTGCCTTTTATGAATTAAGATTTGAAAATAATATCATTGTTTAAGCAATCTGTGAAAACAGCATAATAAGAAGAGTTCATTGATTTTTTAACAGATTAATACCCCGAGAGAAGTACAATGTAATTACAAATATTGAAAATAACCATGCCAAGTGATTCAGGTACTTGCATCCCCCAAAGATCTGCACAAAACTTTCTTCTTACAAACATACTTGAGGATCAGATGATATGAGTATTTCAGATCAAAATTTGCTTAAGTAAGTTGTGCTTTTTATTGATTATTCTGTTCAATTATCTTTACAGAGAGAACTCAAGAGTGGTCTTTCCAGTAGGCAGCCTTCATCGATACGAAAGCAGGTAAAGAGAAGCAAAGATCATATGGTTTTTAAATATTGATTGTATTCTTAGACAAGGCCAATCCAACTTCATTCATTTGTTTGTTTCAAAAGATGAGTAACACTCCAAAGAAAAAGATTGGTCAGTTGGTTGGTTAATTAGATTTTGACAGACATGTATCAATCAGATATCAGTATTTACGTCTGGGAATGACCTTTGACGTAACCACTAAAATGGCGTGACTCGGATTCAAACAAGAGTCCGATCAGGGTCGGTTTGTAAACCAATGCAGAGAGCTGACATATGAGTATTACTGCTCAAACAACTCCTAATCCCTCAGGATCCACAAAGCCACAGTGTAGATTTTCCAAAGTGGAGCAGCTTTTGAGGACATAAATTATACCCATAGATGTATTATTCAACTCAAGACGGTTTAGAGACATTGGCCTGTATTCTGGACTGAAGACTGAGTTTGTACGAGTTGAAGTTTGTGCGAAGCTATTGTGTGATCCTTTTCTGATGCATCAGGCAACTCTAGACAAAAGGATCGCACAATCCGCACAAACTTCTACTCCTACCAACTCGGTCTTTGGTTCAGAATATGGGCCAAAGTGTTAGAATTCAGTAGCAGGCAGGTATGGCAACTGCCAATATACTACTTTTCTTGTTCGTGGTATCTCATGTTGAAATAAAATCTATATGTACCTCTATAATTTAAACAGGATCTACAAAGCAGACAGACAACCGATGCTTCCATCAAACCTACACCACCAGGAACACCTAAAGTCCTGGATCCTCCAAAGCCCAAGAATATCAATAAAAGTAAGAAAACAATAATTTTCTACTTGATGCTAGAATGAAAGATTACCTATTGCTTTGTCCTAGTGTAGCAAGTACATTGTACATACATTTCATAGCATTTTCAACTTTAACCCTGTGGATGCGACGGGCTTCTACAGAAGCTGAGCGAGGTGTTCAGTCTGCTACAACAGGCTTCTACAGGAGCCGAGATAATTCCCTAATATATTGATAAATTTTTCAGCTTTTCACCAGCTTTTGGGGCTAAATTCTTGAGGGATAGGGCACAGATATATTCATTTTCAATATCCATTAAAGAATTAACCCAGTTACGTGGAAAAAATCAAGAACAATTCAATTCATTTCAACATTACCATAATTTTTTACATAAGAAACGAATTCCTGATCTTAACTCTTGGTGTATCGATCGAACAGTGCGTGCTGCACATGCATTACACACTTTGCATTGTGAATCTACTGGAAAGGAAGAAAGTGGAATTTCTGCCAAAATTTTTCTTTGGTTTTGATGACTATGCCTTACAGTTTTAAATAGAAAAATGTCTGCCCTTTTATGTTTACATTTACAACAAATCATGAAAATGACCGAGTTAGATGCACTGAGTAATGAAAGCACAAAACATGACCAATTTCTATAATACTGCCAGTGTATAAGAAATTTGCTCCGCCACTGGTAACAATCACGTTTCACAGGCCCGCGCTCAAAGGGTTAAAGCTAAGTTTGACTAAGAAATAACATCAAACCAAAATTTAATCTCTAAAATTGACTAGGTTACAGTTAGTTCTTGCACATCTTGTGAGTTGAGCCAGCATAGGGGTCTGATGTGGAAACCTTTATTTCTAAAAAAAATTTGGTCTTGATTCACCCAATCTTTGTGGTGTCAAGGAGATTACAATACAAGTTGTAATGTAATATACTTCCCGAAAAGGTCTCTCTCTTAGAATTCCACCCAAATCTCATTTGTTATTGTTTTGAATCCCCTAAAACATCCTTTATCAAATAAAAAACGTCATAATATTTGTCATGCTTGACTTACCTAGCAATTGAAGATGGACAGAAACAAGTCTGCACCCCAAAGAAAGCATGAGATAAGTCAACTAGAGCCGTCCATGAGGTTACCCCTTCGAGGAGAAATTCGCTTGAAAGAAGAGGGAAGTGGAGAAGGTTGCTCCTGCTGAACAGCTACCGATCAGCATTCAAGCAGAGTTATAGGAAAGAGGTAAGGTTTCTCTTTCTTATACATGTAGTTTTGCGGTTACGACTAACAAATATGTTATTAGTTTCCGGCTTGTTTGTCTGCCATGATGATACACGCATGTGAGTCTTTAGAATACATTTTTTTTTAGATTAACCATTTTTTTAGACTAACCATTTTTTAAGACTAACCATATCTCTTAGAATGCTGCAGGCTAAACCATACTTGTAGAGGTCTTTATACACACTTTAGATCCAGCAGACTATCAACCAAAGATGTTTTTGCTGGTAGTTTAGGATACCTCTTGTTCTTATGCTGCGGCTTTGGAAATCTTTCCAACCAGTGATTGGTATTTTATTGTCAATTGTATTTCTCATTGTTGCTTTGCTCATCTTTTTTAAAGTTCGGGGCCCTGAAACTTTAAGTAATTTCCTAACCATACCAGAATCAATTACAGTATTAATATTACCATCATCAGGCATTTTTTGTTTCAAGAACTTCTTGCAAAAAGTCTCACTTTGAACTAATCAGAAGATGTTTAAAACATTTACAATTAACCCATTATTATTCATTGTAACCAAGCACATTTGATTAGACCAGTTACTAACATATTCAAATTTTATGATACTTTTTTCAACAATGAGGCTTAAGTTGACATACATAGCAACAACTAATGATACAAACTGGAATTCCATGTATTGTAGTTCATTCTTTTATTACATGTTGTTTGAATACCTTGTTACTATATTGCCAGGAATAAGTATGTATGAAATTTGAATATGTTAGTATACTGGTCTATTGACTTACAGTGCCAGCTCAATAATAAAGGCTTAGAACCATTAGAAGGACCTATTAGAGTATGCTAAATTAAATGTGTTCCTTTATCTTTGCAGGCTCTGTTCATAGTCCAGGGCCTACAGCATCAGATCAAAACCAATCAAGAGGAGAACCATAAGAAGGTCAAACAGCTTCGCAATCACATCCAGGTTAAGGAGGAGAAATGGGACAAGGTCAGTGAGGGGTCAAAACAATGTTAAACAAATGTCAACCTGGGATGTTATAGGATTGAAGGATATCTGTTCCTTAAGGTCAACTCCAGTTTCTTATTAATCATGTTGAGTGGAAAGTTACTAAAAACTTTAAAACTTTAGGGTACTAGACATGTAGTTCAAGCTGAAGTCATGATTTTTGCATGTGAAAGAGGTACCCTTTCACACTTAAGCAGAAATTTTTGCAGATTTTGTGAGTGCAGCCTCACAAAAATGTCAACTTCAATGTAAGGCTACATGTATTTATGATAATGAAGACATTATAAAAAAACAAAAAAAAAACATACAATCAATCCCTAATGAATTTTCCCACCTGGTGCAACTTTGGCTCATAAAGTAACAGAAAACCAAAGAAATAATATTTGAAGCACTTTCATATAATATTGTATAAAATTTCCTTTTCATAAACTTAAACCAACATGTTATTATTATTGTTATTATGTGTTCCACAAGTACCTAATGTGGTAATTCATATATTTTCAACTCTACATGTACACTTATTTAAAATCTGTTCTTGTTCACTCTCAGGAGCGTCATACCCTTGTCCAGCAAGTGGACAGAGCTCGGGAGGCAGAGAAGGAGGCAGAGAAAGAAGCAGACAGTGCTGTCGCTCAGCTGGAGAGCTTTGTCAAACAGCATGAAGAAACAGTATGTACTTATTAATGGTTTATGAGAATAGTGATTGACTTCTTTTGGATAGAAACAAATATACGAGTAATATATACATTGAAGAAACATAACCTTGTCTTTCTTGTATAATTTCCAGCTTGAGCATTACGAGATTGCTTTGGGGGCAGTGTTTTTTTTTTAAACACTTCAAGAGGAGAGGTTGATACAATGTATCATGTAGAAGATATCAAATTGGGGAAAACTCTGGGGGAACATGTATGCTGATAGGATACTGTGAAAACAATAAATTTTAAAATAGATGAGGTACATGTACATAGTCCAATATCTATTTATTTAATTCATGATCATTAAAAATCATTTCAGTTTTAAGAGTTAGTTATGTACATGTATGAGAGCTCTTTTCATCTTGAGCTTTGGACATGTATGTCTTTCTTTCTTAAAGTTTCTCTTCTCATTTATTTATCTTATGGCATACCTTGTTTCTTGCATTGTACAATCTTTATCCCTTGAGACCAAGAATGCCATCATGGAATAGAATGGAAAAAGTGCGCTGTAATGGCTGCCATGATGCAAAAATTTTCCTTTGAATCAGACAGGTTTCAGAAAGACTCACAAGCATCTGATGACCTGGGTAATAATAATTGTAAAGCACATATTAGACACTATTTAAATCACAGCATTTATTATTAATATTATCACGCAGGAGCAGAAACTGACCCCAGAACAAAGAGCCAAGTACCTCATTGTGTATCACTCTTATGACATACATTGTTTCTCGTCTTGTTTAATCTTCGTCCTTTTAGACCAAGAACGCCATTAAGCAGGAGGAGAAGACCTTAACCTGACTCTAGAACAGAGGGCAAATTACTTCAGTGTGTTCTTACAATTTATCTTATTTCATGCAGTTATTTATGTTCCTTGTTTTATCTTGTTTCATCTTCATCTCTGTAGACCAAGAATGCCATCAAGCAGGAGCAGAAGGCTTTGAAGACCCTGACACCAGAACAGAGGGCCAAGTATCTGGGAGAGTTCAACCCCATTGACATGGTTCAGCCCATTAAGGAAGAAAAGGTCAGTTCTATTTTGTAGAGTGTAAGCAGGATAGCATGAATAGTTTTTATATCATTTCATTGACATGTTTAAGATTCACAGGGCCCCTTAATTTCCATTTAGGACACCAAAATCGGCACTGATGCTGTTTCACACCTAAGACTTAGTAAGGGTTAAGGTCATTTAACCCTATTCAGACTGGGGGGGGGGGGGTCAATTTGACCGCCCCCTGAACAAAATCCGCGACTGCCGCGCAACCGCTGCGAATCGCAACCCGGCGCTTTATGACTTTTTTCTTTCAAGTGTCCCGCAACTTTTGACACCAAGTTCGAAAAAATCAGACATTCCGTTGTTGCGTTACGCAACATTATGTAATCGCATGTCAGGCCAAAATTGAACGAAAATTGTCATTTTGCATGCGTTTGTGTACAAAATACTGTTTTTTTCTAAATTGCTTTATAACACTGATAATTGTGTCTTGTGAGCCTTTTGATTAATTAAATTGGTCTTTATATTGATCAAAATACATTTCTCAAGCATAAAAAATTACAAAAACAAAGAAATCATAAGAAAAAACACACTAGATATAGAAATTCATAACATAGAATACAAAAGAATTAATTTGAAAATTTCTGAATTTTGTCATGTCAATCTGTGTCTATGCTACTACCCGCAACTTTTAGAAAATAATTGGGCTTCATAACTATATTTTAAAGAAATATAACATTTCAATAAAAAAAGCATTTAATTTTTGCATACGTGGTATGCAAATAGCATAAATTAATATGAAATTTTTTCAAAAAAAACATATCAGCGACACCTTTACATTGGCGCGACGTTCGTCGGAGCAAAATTTCACGGCAGTCGGACCATCCGCGGCCGAGATCTCAGGGGGGGGTCAAATTGACCCCCCCCCAGTCAAAATCTCCTCTTGAACATGCCAGTCTGAATAGGGTTAACGTTACGTACATAAATGTTACCTGTAAAATTTACCGTTACAATTGCCTAGATCATGACCTAATTCTTTCTGTTGCAAAAACAGCTTTAATTAGTTCCTCCAAAAAGACAACAAAGTGGATAATGTATGTAGACCTCCAGAACAAAAAGTTGATAAGGGAGCCCTGTTTATCTTTCTATTAAGATTGGCATGGAATTGGTATGGTAGATACATTTAGAGGATTAGTTTATAGAAATTAGCCTATAGATGTAGAGGATATAGATAAATTATATTAATTCATGTAATTACATGTATGTATTATTCAATGTGATTGGCATCATGGTAGATACATTTAGAGAATTAGTAACATTTTACATATGTGGAGGATAGATTCAGAGATCATATAAGGCATTTTTAAAGTGCATGTAATTAGTTTTGGGATGTAGAGTTACGCACAAATTTTGCATATGTACTTGTATGCATTTGTATCGCCTATCCTGAATAAATGACAAAATATTATGGGAATTAAGCAATAGTTTTACTGGAGAGACTAACCACACTATTCAATGCACTTTGTATTCATAGCTTTTTGTCCCCATTGGTGAAAGGAAGGTAGAGTGTAATTCTAGATATTTTTTAAGGCCATGCATTGAATCATAGAAAGCATCATATATGGCAGCTTTTCATGATGATCATCAACCTACTTGTTGTAAAGTACCATATCTCTCATCTGTATTTCCATAAAATCAATGTCACATTGCTTCTAAAAATCAATTACATTCACATGCTACACCAGCCTGAAGAGGTTGAAACAAAGGAAGAACCTGAACCTGAATCCCAAGAAGAAAAGACTGAAACTGAAAAAGAAAAAGATGAAACTGAAAATCTTAAAGAAGTGAAAGACGAGAAAAAAGAAGAAGAAAAGGTGGAGGAAGATAATAAAGAGATGGAGGAGGTTGCCGAGATGACCGAGATGGCGGACCAAAACACACAGGTTGATCCTGTTCTCATGGTCGAACAAGAACAGCAGACGTCGCGAATACAGTCGCGCTTGGTAAGATGAAGCCCAAGCCTGGCTGAAATAACGACAAAAGCAGCGTTTTGCCGTGTCGTGAGCATTCTAATAACATTGACTTTGTGAAGGTTTTGTTAAGTTTGTTACATGTGTAACTGTCTCCCATGTGCAGTCAAATGTGATGTTTTTTTAAGTGCGTCCAATCCATCAATGGCAGTCTTCATTTTGATATTTCTTTCTTTAAAGCATCATCCGTTGTCATGAACTGTGGTGTGTGATTGTTTATTGAAAAATAATCAATTTTTTTACTCATCTATAGTATTTACATTATGATGAATACCTTTTGTGAAAAAAATATACAGAAGCACATCTTTTTTTTGTTTTTTTTTGTTGTTTTTTACTAATTTTGCTGTGTGTTTTTATTTAAATGAAATACTGCTGTTGTTTCCATCATGATTTGCTCTTCAGGAGCAGAAGGAGCTAGAAGGCAGGAGGAGATTGATAAAAGTGCATTGTTTTTTTAAAAATGAAATGGTATATCAAGCAGATGTGTGGCTTATTGCAATGAATGAAACCTGATTCTGTCCCAAACAAGATGTGACCACCTGAAATAAGTCAATATACAATTGTTCTACATGTGATAATTATTTCCTGTGCATGATCCCCCCTGTTGTCCATCTGCCTTGTTTATAAGACTGGAACAAGTTTTTGTTGCAGTTGAGCTTGCAAAGAAAGAGCAAACATCTATACAGATGAGTCATAGAGTTTTCACGATTGTGTTTGTTAAAAATGTTATTTGAATATCTAACTGCATTTACTCTTTCAACATGCATACATGTATGTACATCTGACAACAGCCTGTATAGTTTAATATGAATTAAATACAGGAACTTAACCATATAATTATTATTATTATTTTTTTTTTTTTTTTTTGAGGGGGGGGTGTTCTGTAAATTATTATTATTATTATTTTTTTTTTTTTTGGCTATCTAAATTATTTTGGAAAGTAATTTTTTGTTTTTCATAATTGATATTAAAGATTAATGGTACATCTGTGTGCAATGTATGAACTCTTATTCAAAATGTGTAATACTCAATACATGTTCTTAAAGATGTCACCTTAGCACATTTCTCTTAAACTTGTGTCTTCTTCTCCTCCTTGATAATCTTTCTATCTCTACTTCTTCTACAACCCTATCTTCTGACCTCAACCTTTTGTACACATGTACTATGACCCCTGTAGAACCCCGAGCACATGGAGTTGTTCATGAAGCTCCAGTCAACCGGTAGGATGAGAAAGATGCCTACCATCCTGCAGGAACAGCTAGCAGCAGCCACAGAAGGCAACCAAAGACTTCAACAAGCACTTCTCAAGGCTACTGCCGATGTTGCTGCTGATGTTAGAATGGGTGTTGGTGTCTTGGAGGAGTTAGAAGATGATCCCAGGGTTGATGGGGCAGTGGACGGTGAGGTGTCACATCCATTGGATGATTTTCTCATGGCTGATCCATCGGTGGAGAGCGGAATCTCGGTGGTGAGCATGAGTGATGGTGTGAAAGCAAAGCCTGCTTCTCCGTCCTTCCAAACTAACAAATGGTATTTCATTTTTAACAGTTTCATCTTTGAGCGAGATGATTGCTTTTAATATGATGAGAGGAGATGGCTTGCTGGTTTACTTTGGTTTCTAGTTTTTCTTTGATGAAAAAGCTTGTTGACTGGTGTAAAAAAGAAATCTACTGCTGGGTTGCTACCAATACTAACAGATGGCATGTTATGCTTAGTGATATTGCATTTGAGCAAGACGATTTGATTTATTATGATGGTGATTGCTGCCCTGCTGGTTGTCCTTGGTCCCCCCCCTTCTTTTTTAATTGTCTTCCACCATGACCCAGTGAAAGTTGCTTTTTTTTAGGCAAATATTTTATTTGAATGCTACTTATATTTTATGAAATTGCATTCAGAAGGAATATTGTTCTACGATTAAGGCGATATATACAAAATATATACAGTAAATGCTCGATTACTGGTTGCTTGTGATTCTTTACTTGCACCGTCTGGCTTCTTAACATGATTTCAGTGGTGAATAACTGGTTTAGCCCCTGTTAGGCTTGGTTCTTACCAAAATTAACAAGCGGCTTCCTCAAAACAGCAAATGCTTTTATGGTCAAGAATAAGGTGAATACTGGCTTTCTTATTGCGTTTCTTTACTTGTATCGACTGGCATTCTTAAATGACCATAATACGGACCTCCCGGAGCTTATTACTTGTTGAGAGTGATTAAAAAAAGGATATTGCAGATCTTTGAAGTAATTTTCATGTCTCTCTAGTTTCATTCAAACTGATGCTGAGGATAAAGTATTGCTTGGCATTTTTTTTTTGCTTACAAGTGCTGGAAAAAATACTGAGGGATCTCCCCAATATGCTACTAATCTCATTGATTTAAATCATGCTTGAAGAAAAGTTATCACTTTTCAACTTCAAGATTTGATTCCTGTTTCTCGTTGCATACGCTTGGCTCTGTGAACAAACTTGAAGGCTATTGCTTTAGAGAAAAATGTTTTTTTCATTTTGGCTGTTTCCAAATTTCCTATCTACATGAAAGACAGATACATATAGTATCTTTTTTCTCACTTGCTCTTGACTTTCTTTCTTTTTTTAAAATGCCAATAATGCTTATAAACCTCTGTTCCCAATTATGAGTGGCAAAATTGCATTTGCTAAATTCAAATTTACATTAAAAATGCTTCCTTGCACTCCATCCTCCCCCCCCCCCTCCACCCCAAGTGAAAAAACTTGAAAAGTAAGCTGTTAAAAAAACATGGACTCGCTTGTATCCAGTTAGAATCAATGAGTACTTGACAGTTAATTCGAGTTGTGAACAAAAATCTTGGCAGATACATGTACATGTAAACACATTTTCTGAACATATTCTATGTCTCTTACCAACATATGCATATTTAAGTATTAACTTTGAAGTATGAACTTTAAAAAGTACAAAAGTTTATACATTAAGCAGTATGAATCAGATTGAGGCATTATAAAAATTAAATTCAAATCTTAAACATGATTTAGGATTATAGATGTCTTATTCAATCATTGCAGTTTGATGTGATATTTGAACAACAAACTCCTAAATGTATGACTCAACAAAAATGTTCATGCACCAAATAGGCAATGGCATATCTTCTTTCCAAACAAAATGGAACCTCAGTTTTATTAATGCATGTCCCAACTCTATCAAATAGAAGAAACCAGTGTCTAGATCAACACAGAAGACTCCACAATGGAAGTTATCCATGAAGCACGCCAAAAAACCAAGCAATCAACGGCAGCGGGCGGGTACCCGGCCCAAACCAAAGGAAGGGCCTCCAAAGCCTCCTGCAACACCTGCCGAAAGCATCACCACAATTGATAACAATGAAGATGAAGTCATTGAAGAGCTTGATTTTGAAGACGGTGGTGATGTTGAGTATGATGAAGATAACATTGATGGTGCAGAGCTAGCTAATCAATTTGAAAAGCTCTTGGCCTCAGGCCTGGTAAGAGTTATCATCATCTCTACATTTTGGCTAATAAACACTCCAGATAGCATGCCTTGGCTACCATTGGTGATGGACTCGTATTGCTTCATAACTACAGTAACCGAAAGACAAGAAGGAAATACTACCAACCTATTAATGGGTTTTGCATGCTGGTATATGTAACAATATTAAGTAAAGTGTAAAATGTGTGTGGTGTGCGCCATTTTCTAATACACTGTAATACTCTTACATCTTCAGCCTGATTAATTGACTCATATATTCATCTCCTTTTTTATGATTTTTTTTTTTGTCTTACCGTAAATTGTGCTGTCTATACATGAAATAATGGTCTCATTGGACCCAATTTATATTTTCACAAGATTTACCTAATAGCAACAATGTTTGATTTGAATTGATAAGAAAGAGTGATGTCTAACATTTCATTGATAAAAATAAAATTTTTTTTTAAAAATCAAATCTGTACTAATAAAACCTTGTATCTCAAAAAAGGGCACGACATCACTTGACTAATTACCTGGAGATTGATTTTAAAAAGATGATTTTCACCCAGATTTGAGATGTATACAAGTTTTATCAACCCAGCAATGATATTATGCTTAAAACAAATGCATGCTAACAAAAATAACGTTTATTTCAGGACTGTCTATGTAAACGTGCATCCTGTGGGAGACAATGAGAAATCCAGCTAAATCTATAATACATGTTTCATTTACTTGTTTTATTGGTTTTTTCCCCATTTCGATATAATAATGAATTGCCTGCTATAATTAAATCACTCATATTTCTGAATTTATTTTGCTTACCCAAAATTTTATCATAAGATTAACTTTGATTTTTTTAAACTTCATTCAAATACAGGACCTTTATGGAACATCACAATGACTACAATGTAAAGTGACCCTCATATTCAATCGATATTACTATTATTTCACTTTAAACATTTACAGTTCTCACATAGCCTACAATGTATTTGCATATTAAATTCGAAGGAAACGCTTCATACAATCTTCCTCAAATTAATTTTGTACTGCAAAGCCAGCTTACATCACCCTGTCTTGAAAGTTGAGCGTAGTAGTAATGCTACACATTTCAGCTCTCTGTATTTCTAATGCAAGTTTAAAGCCTAACATTATTTTGTATTCATACATGTATATGTTAATGTGAACTTTTGATATATATATATATTTTTTTAAAGAAATTGACAATGCTTGGTGTATAAATGTTAGTATTTCTAATTGTACTCATAACTTAACTTGTGTGTATTGTAATGTGCTTTATCAGTAACACTGCTCCATGTTATTTATGCACCTTGTGACATTTCAAAGAAAAGCTAAATCTTTTTGTTTTTACTTTTCATTTGTATATGTATTTTTTTTTTTCTGTTGCTGCAATTATTTCATTTTTCTAATGTAATATAGTGCAAATCAGTTCCTAATACTGTTCATTTCATATTTGGAGTAAGAAAGGATTATGTTTTGCTTCATGTTGCATATAACTAGATGTCATAACATTGAAACTGTTCGATGAAATAATTTATAATGCACTCACATTGTCATTACTACTTGAGAACATGATTTATTTGTGCATCAGCAGTGTTGTAGATATCACACTTTTTATCACGTAAGTGCTGTGTATCATATTTTAAATGGAAAACATCTATATTTCATCCATGCATTATTTATATCTTTATATATTTTCATATTCAATCTGCAGAACAAAAACAGAAAGGGATTGCAACTGTTCCCTCTTCTCCTTTTTTCTTTTCAGAGTGAGAATATAAAATCCAACAAAAAAAGAGACAACAATCTTGAATAAAAAGTTATGATAACCATACATTTGTAGCATTCAAAATTTGAAAATCATTCTTTGGCTAGTGTTAAGTTCTATAAAAATCAGATAACTTTGGTTCAGCCAAGACAAGATTAAACATGATATTTAAAACATGTTTAAAGACGTTTTAGAATGCGACATTACATACTAGTTAAGCTGAGTGCTCTAAAAGGATTTCAAAAATTAACTTTAGTAGTCAAGGAAGAATTAAAGTATTTCTGAAACTTTAAATTAGTAAAATAATATCTTTTGAAGAAGGTAAAATATCTCTTTGGCATATACTCTGTTTTAGGAGGGAGAGGATGAGTTAGAGCGCCCTCTATCAGCAAGCAGTCATCACAGCCAGCAATCTCTGTATGAGAAGTTCCGCGCTCAGCTTGAGCAGCGCAAGCAAGAGATTGTGGATCGCAGGTCACGAGCCACCTCCATGCACGGTTCACTACTCAGCGCTAAGAGTGGAAGCTACAGGGATCAAGCCCCCAGTAGAGACTCATCCGCTGTTCTGACCCCTCAAGGGGATTTGCAATTCCCGGATGAAGGTTAGTAGGTGTATTCTTTAGCAGAAGTGTGAGATATCTTAATTATTCCATGGTGAAGGTACATGTATTCACAATATTACACAATTTTGACACAAGTACATGTCAGTATGAATACTCTTGCTTTTTGGATACTTTAGTAATGAATTTTATTACAGATTAAAGATAAATTTAGAATTAGTGAATGAGTTTAATATTAAAGTTGCTTCAAATATTTTTTTATGTTATGTCCCATATCCTAATTTAAAATTCAAATTTAATGTTTAAATCCTCCCTCTACCCCCTTTAATGCCTACCACAATATGGATTTACTGTGAATGATTGCGACACTGACATACATTATACAGAAGACGATGACCTCGGTTCGGTTAAAAAGTCTTCCGCCGAGAGCTCGACACGCCCTCATCCCCAACGCGAGCAACAGAGTGCTGCAGTAAGCTTCCAGGATCAAATGAGCCAAGCAAGGCTTAGCACTGCAGGGTACCAGGGGCGTGTCAGCTCACACCTTGTCAGTAGGGCGCCGTCTGTGTCAGAAAGTGGTGTCTCTATGCTGGAGACTGACGAGGAAGGGGGTTACTCTGCAGACGAGGAAGATGTTTTGCCTAGGTTTATAGCGACGGCTACCAGTGCTAAGCTCTTAGGGGACGGTATGATGAGAGTGCTATGATGCAACATTTTAGCACACTAACCCCAATGCACTTGTCTTTGCTGTGTTCAATACACAAATTTTAGACACCAGCTGATGAAGGTCTAGATTTGTCAAGCTTTGTGTGATTGTGGTCTTCTTGAAATAAACTTTGTAATGTTTTACAGTTCAACCTGAAATTACTCCGAACCTGTGGAAGAAGATGACAATATAACCAATTATTGTACAGACCTCTGACACTACACACCAAATTCTATTTTCAAGACTCTATCTTCAGTAGATATTAATGTACTTCCAAAATAACATTTTTATTCTAAAAAGAATATAACACAATAGTCATAAATTTAATAAATAAACAGAGGTTAGTATATATCTTTCTGCCTCACATGCTATGCTTTAACATTTTACCCCCCCCCCCTAATTTAATTTCTTTTTCACGATTTCTTGCCAGTGGATGCACAAGTGTCTTGTGTAGATGTTTAATATAATGTCATTTATTAATGAGATTTTTATTGATGTGTTTGATTTTCAGTGTTTATATTTGTCTACAATACTGAACATACCATGCCCTGCAATGATTTACCAGAATCCAATCAATGTAAAGTTGTAAACCTCTCCCTTCACCACCAAACAAAAAACAAAACAAAACAAAACAGGTGAATATCAATATCAAATATTTTTAGCAGGTGCACTGTGCCATTCCTCACTGTAGAAGCATAGAAGTTGAACACTGATTTTAAATGATCATGACCTCCAGTTTAAACTTGTATGCTGTACTAACTTAATGTACTCTTTTATGTTATCACTCAATTGACATATTACAATTTCTTTGTATATTTTCAGTTGAAAAACTTGACATGGCCACATCTCCTGTTGCATATTCAACAATGAGCAAATCTTCTAGGTAAATATGCATGTACATTGTACTTCTTTATATTTTTGCTTGTTAAAAAAATTCCTTATTATGTTATTACGTTCAGTTTGAGAGAGGTAGAACCATACCATTTCATAATATTATTAAAACCATATGTTTTCATGGCATTTTACATACAAGCTTATACATTTCTCTGTTATTAGGCTGGTAAAATAAAATTAACAATCAATAGACTGACAAGATATGCTTACCTGTTTAGCTGGATTCCTGTAGGCCAGTGGGCCTGTCAGTTGACAGCCTTTGTTCTCGCAAGTCAGTTCTGTTTTGGGCCACAGATAAACTATGCTGAATCCCTTTTCTTCCCTCTGGGTAATCTCAACATGATATTTGTGTTTCCTTGTATGGACAGGCAATCTATAGAATCGATAGCTGATCACCCAGTTGTACAGGATTACCTGAAGACCTATCAACATGTTACAGACTTCAAGGAGAATGTCATGAAACTGGTCTATGATAAAGGTGAGAAGAAGAGCAATGAGCAAAATATAGGACATATAAAATGTAGTTATGTCAACGTTAACTGGAACAGCCTTGAAGTTTAAATTACATTTGCTGCAAATATGAGGTCTGATCACCAATCTACACCCCTCTCAAAACAGCCCTTTATTACAAGTTTAACAATTGCACCTGACCTAATTCAATTTGGTACAATGTACAACTGTATCATGGAAAATTGTGTATATTCCCTTTGACAATGATGCCCATTTCAAATCATTCATGGGAATATTTGGCCAAGTTACAAAGATGAATGTTTAAAAAAATGCATTGCTATTGTCAAGGGTGAATTATGTTATAAGAAAGAACTTCATTTGACAAAAACAAAGAGAAAGGGTTGATTTTTTCACTGTACTTAATTTAATAAAAAAATCTCAAGGAATGGAATAAAACACTAGAATATTTAAACAGTGTTAAATTCATTATGCTAATAATTTAAAATTTCAAAATTTCTTCTGCAGAATTTGGAGCAGCATTAGAGCAGTTAGCTGAGATCAAGACGCTACAGTTTGACCGTGATAGCAATGTGCAGAGTCAAGTTACAGACATGACATATAATGTAGAAAGCTGTAAGTTTTGTATCATAATCCTATGAAATTTGATGTGATGTATGAACCATGTGTAACAAATCGAATCTGGCCCCTTGCACACTACTTTGAGTGGTACATGTATATGTACATGTAGAGAATCTATTACTGTTAATCATGATAAATTTACCTTTCTGACATATAATTTGAAACATAATTTGTTTTTTCTGCAGTTAAAGAAAGTGAGAAGAAAAAAAAAACAACAACAGAGTTCTTGCTTATTTGTATTGATATTTTCAGCACCTATTTGCTATTGCTAATGTAATTTCTTCCTCATTTATGAATATTTGACAGTGTTAAGGACTTCAATTTTATTATTTCATATAATTCTTTGTCTTTGTATTTACAGTTCTCAAGGAGATCATCTCTGTTTCGGAACTGTCATGACTACACCAGAACCAGTGAGTACACTATCTCCTAGTTTATTTCCAATTTTTTCTCTTTTTGTTTAGAACCATATTTTAAATTATGAAAGCACTTTGCAGGTGACCATTAGTTAAGTTCTTTTATGTTGATAAATGAATAGCATCATTGGGTAAAAAATCTAAAAGTATATATATGTAGTCCCTTTGAGCACAGAGTTACATACCTCTGGTCGTCTGAAGTCAACTTCAACTAATTACTCACATTTGAAATAACACAATTTTTTGTTCTAGAAACTTGATGAATATAGCTCTTTGCTAAAGGAACTGATGTGATCATTGTGAATATTTCCAAACTGTGTGTTATATACCTCTTGGTTTAAGAATCTTCCAACCAAACTCACAATATGTTTCTTACACCTCCTACCATTGAAGGAAGCTGCAGTGTCATCATTGATGGTTTCCAGAGCGATACAGGCAAGTCTCGCGTTGGAGGCCTTCTAGGTTTCATTCAGCAGCAGGAGCCATTCAGGAAGGTCTGGAGAGGGAGATGACTGATATGACATTCCAGTCCAGTGAGATGATCAAGAGATACAGGATAATTATGAACAACTGTGAGTAGACTTCGACTTAGAGTAGACTGTAGCATCTATTTCCTTAGTAAGAAAGTCATTGTGTTAGTCATGTCTCCTTATGCGGCGGTCACAACTCGCCGTACCTTCGACGTGCAACTCCCTACGATGGATTTCGTAGAAAATTTGTGCAGCAGAGGTACCTCGCAGGTACAATGCATGTACAACGTGCAGAAAGTTTTACAATACCCTTACTATAGAATTGCAGGAATCGCAGAAGTTGAATTAGGACCTGTGTGTGCATTGCACATGCAACGCAGGCTACGTCGATGACGTGCCCCGTAGCCTACGACGAGTTGTGACCGCCGCATAAACGAGGATATGCTGCTTGTTGCAAAGTACTAGTATTTGCTTGTACAGCTTGGGGAAAAATTATTATACGCCCCCAAAAAAATATTTGAGCAAGCTCTTTTTTCATAAGGGTTCAGTGTTTTGAATCTTTAGACTGAAATCAAAGACAGGATGCAAGAACACTAGCCAGTCAACAAGAGAGAACTTCTTGTATTCTTGAAGCAGAATGTCTGGGAATGGCAAAAGAAAAGAAACCCGTAGAAATAAGAGCTTGGTCTAATAATTATTGCCCGAGCTGTATATGTGTTTCTGATCTGACCTTTCTAGTTTATGGAGAGGATCAATGAGATACAGGATAACTTTGAAAAACTCAGTTTAAAAATTCAGTGTATACATTCCTTAATAATCTTGGCAAAACCGGCAGTAGACCCCCCCCCCCACCCAAAAAAAACAAAAAAACAAAAACAAAACAAAACAAACAAACAAACAAAACAAAACAAACAACAACAACAACAACAAACAAAAAAAAAAACAAACAAACAAACAACAACAACAATAACAAACAAACAAATGAAGAAAAAAAAGGGGGAAGAAGACCAAATGACAAGTCATTGGTCCATTTGGAGATGTTCTAATGTTGGTTACATGTGTGTATCCGATGACTGAGTTTGGCTGAGTTAAAAGTTAATTTGTGTTGCAGGACACTTATCTACAACAAAGTTCTTTTCAAGGAGAAAATGGATCCATGAACATGCGAATATTGAGCAAAAATCAAAAACAAAAATCAAAATAATAAAACTTCAAGCAATTGTCTTATGGAGACATTCTGAATTCATCACAAAACTGTGTTAATATTTCAACCAATTATGTAGAATAGAAACCCATGAAAAGAATTAGATTTATATGAATTTGAATTCTATAAACTATTGTTCTTTTCTTTTCCTCTTCAATCTTGATGTTTTATAGGAAAGAGGAGGCAAACAAACAACAAATGGAGTACGAAGACAAACTCAAGTAAGTAATTGTATGTCTACTAGATGTAGTAAAGGATTGCTAAAGGCATACATATACATTATGTCAGTATATGGTAAAATTTAAACTGTTATTATATCCATTCAAATATGGCCTGGATCTAAGCATTAAATTGTGTACTGGTACAATTGTATCATTTTAAGCAAGACATAACAACCACGCATAGGTGAAACTTTGACCTGAATTCCTCTTTGTTTACAGATTCAGTGTTTATTTCATAATTAGTCAAAATAATTTGGATGTTAATTTTATCCTGCTTGAGTGTAAATTTCACCATTTGATTGACAGGTGGAATGTTTATAATTAATTCGCTTGTTGATTTCTTTTCAATTTCATGACACTCAAATTCATTGCTGGTGGATTACACTTCATTCTGTTTGCCACCTGTTACATGTAGATTTCAAAATTCCTAATAGACATACTGCTTCTGAAGGCCACACCTTTCTTTTATTTTAATTATACATGGATAAGATCCTGACCACTTGTCATCCTAGACAGTGCCATGCAGACACTTCAACCCCTCTGTTGTTTTTTTTTAAATCTCCTGGGCCCGTATTCCATAAACTATACTTAAGCAATTTGTCTTAAGTCTATGTGTTTTTCTAAGATTTTGTCCAAGAAAAACAAATTCTTAGCCTTTATACCAAACATGTTAAGCACTTTGTCTGAGGTCAGAAAGCATCAAGCAAAACTCTGAATTTTATTAATATCGTCATTTTTAATTTGTGTGGTCTCAAATGAGCTTGCCATATAATCAACATTAAAGTTAAGCCACTAGGTAGTAGGCTTAAAGTTAGGATAAAATTCTCATTTGTTATGTGCGATTTGAAGGCGCAATTCCATTTTAAGACTTTTGACTTAGCAAAAATCTAGGAATTTATGCTTCACTACCAAAAATGGGCTTGGACAGAATTCTTAGTAAGGCGTATTTAGAGAATACGCATTTTAAAGATAAGCAAAAATGCTTAAATTTCATGCTTTTATGGAATACGGGCCCTGCTCTCTTAATTCATATTTCTCCCACCCTAGCTGTATTTTTATACTTTTTCTACCACCGGACCACCTCTTTGTCAAAAGTAATCTGAATCACTGTATTTTACATATTTTTACAGTTTTGCCGGGGGGGGGGGGAACCTCTGAGAAATTGACGCCCTCCCCCCCCCCCCCCAACATGTACACGCGGTAATCAGTGGCTTTCAAATTGAAGGGGATGGGGGATCCGCCACTGTTTTACTTCATTTATTGGGGTCCTAATGTTAAAAAATAGCACAATATACAAGTGTAGCTGTGGCTTCCGGCCGCAAAGAATTTTGTACTTTGTGCTGAGCCTGGTGATTTGGTGATTTGGTATGTGCACACTGAGTCAGAGTCTCCTGCTTTAGTGGTGCTTTTGGTTGGAGTCTCTGGCAATGGGCAGCATATAAAAGACCATTAAAATTAACAGTCCCACATGTTTACCTCCATGTAGCAACAACACTGTGGTGATGATGGAGATGCAGAACACGATACAGGACCTTCAGCAGGAGCTTCAAGCCTTAGAAGGAGCTAAGGCTATGTCTACACCGTCCAGGGTCTCCACATCAACAGCTGCCAGGGAGCTGCAGGTGGAGCCGACCATCATCTTCTCCAGGTCCGACTCAGAGAGGAACCAGAGAGCTCTGAAGAGGGGTATCAGTGCACAGAGGGTAAGACAATTGGTCTGGAAAAGGAAATTTGCTTAGAGTTTAACCAGGGCTCCGTAACACAAAGGTTTGCAGTCAATCGCAAAATGGTAATCACCAATCAATATCGTTGTTGTACATGCTTTACGTTCGAAAGACTTGTAGTTCTTTTAAATTTGCAATTGATTGCAAAACCTTTGTGTTTTGGAGCCCTGAAGATCCTTTGTATCAAGGGCAAAAAATAAAATCGTGGAAGTAAAGCATATATTTAAAAATAATTCATTTATAAATTTGACAAAAGTGTATGCCCTTCTTTTGGTGACCAGTATGTTAACCCAATTATTACAATTTCAAATTTACATGTAGTAGAATTATAATCCATAAATTATCTGTTTAGTTTGCATATTGATTTGGGAATATTGTGTTATTATTATTTTTCATGCTTTTTCCCCCCTTGAAATGATAGGCCGATATGTAATTCAAATAATAGATAATTGAATAAAAAATATTTCATGTGTCTTTGGATCAAATATAATAAGACTGTACATTTCTCACCAGGTATCAGCAGAGCAGTATAATGAAGCAGTAAGAGCAATGGAACAGTATACTGTTTTGCCTGCGAAGAGGCTCGTCCATATTGTTCGGAAATACTCCCATCACACAGAGATGAAAAAGATAGAAGGTAAAGTCCCCTCTTTCATATATGAGATATGCGATATTGAACCTTGTCAGTGTTGTAGAAGTTTAAACCGCCAACACTTTATATTGTATATTTCTTCTTTTTTTTTGCAAACATAATGGACATTTATATTTTGATCATGACAGTGCCGAAAACAATGAAAATCGAAAAATGCTAATTTCATAATCATGTTCATACATGTACATTGAATATTACTTGCAACAATTTGCAACTTATTGTGCTTACTTCTTGTTATTTGAATGCATTCTCATAAAGTCAATGTGTACTGTTGAAACACGTTTGTCTCCCCTTAATTTTGTACAGATGATGTGAGACACAGCAACTCAATAGATCAAGAAGTCTTTACACTCCTAGAGAGAATGGAAACACTTCAGAGCAAGGTAAACAATTGCTTCCTGCAATTCTTGCAATACCAATAGGTATTTAGACATTTATATTTAACATATAGTCAAGTTCCTGTGGTAAAGATATTTGAATTTACCATACTAATTGAACTATTGAATTCACAAAATCATATTTTGAGAGACAATAACAACCTGTGATTGTTGCCCGCATCCTCCTTGTTTTCTCCCTTTGAGTTATGATGTTAGTTTCTTGCTAGCTTTGTTTCCTGGGAATATACAAGTCCACTTTATAAAAGTAAACATAATTTTTCAAAGATGATATATTCCTGGTACAAACCTTGCTACATCCCTTATACAATCTATGATACATGCACATGTTTATTCCTAATTCTTGTTTGAAATATGTAGAGAGCTCAGCGTTGGGGTGAAGAGATGGATAACCTAACAGCAGAGAGGGATCGTTTAGCTCATCTTCTTATGGAAACACTAACTCATCTAGAACAAGAATCTGGTATCTTCATGATCAAACCTATACTATCATGGAAAGGAAGGTATGTATTCTGTTTGAATTTGTTTTGAAATCTTTATCAAACTTCTCTTTGTTGTGAGTTTGTCTCCATGTATGTGTTTTATTGTGACACAAAATTGGCTCCTGCAACAATTGCATCAGGCTTTATTTTGTCTAAGATGTAGGATCAGGGTTAGGATTGCAATAGGGTTTTACAATAGGTTCAGGGTTAGGTATAGGGTAGGATATAGTGTTAAATTCAAGGATGAAATTCATCATTCGATTAGTGTGGAATTTATAGCGGAGCAAATGTCATGGAAGCTATTTTATTTGTGTATTTGTGTATCTATCTCTCTCTGCTGCACTGTCACTATGTTCCTCTCTCTCTCTCTCCCTCCTCTCCTACCTCCCTCTCATTCTCATTCTTCTGTCACATTTCCCTCACGTCTGTTCATATAAGACTTCTATCATTGCCTTTCTAACTCTTTGTCCTCGTTTAGATTCTGGATCCACATCACTATTTTTTCCATTCCCCTCTAATGTTTACATGCATATTGACTGTGACTGTATTTCATTTCAATCTCATTCTGTTGTTAACTGTGCATTATTGTTACTGTTCTTTATTGTTTAAAAAATATTGACCAGCAATCGACTAGAGTTTTCTTTCAAATTTCTTATTGGTCGCAAAAATTTGTATTATGGGGCCCTAGTGAGCTGCTTTCCAAGAAGGCCATGAAATGTTATATTTTATACAGCAATACACTCTTTATACTACTGAAAATGTTAACCTGAGACACAAATTCCCAGAAAACATGGTACAGATAATATGATGATTTTCCAATGATTGAATTGAAACTCGAAGTACATAATGAAAAAAACAAAGGTTATAATTATTCCATATGGTTGTATTATGCAGCACACAACAGACAGAGATGTATTATATTACATGTATTATTTACTGTGACAGAACTTGTTATGATATTGATATTGCATTGTATTTCACCGTCATACCATTTCTCGTTGGATTGAAAAATCAAATCACCTATAGGCTTGTGAGCAAAGTAATCCTCCTAAGAGTCATCTGAATTGATTTCTTTGAGGCCTCTAAATATTTGATGAAACCTTTTTACTCGATTGACTTGAATAATTGAGTGGTGTTTAAGGGGAGATTCAGTTGACTTTATTCTAGGAGTTTTATGGCTGTTGCTTTATATTTAGAAGTTGTTGTGCATGATTTAATTTAGCCTCAATGCATAAATTGTATCTCAGGCTGTTTGATGAAAAAGTAGGCCATCTTATCTTCATTCTTCTCATGGGAATATTGGACATTAAGGAATTAATTATGGTTGAATATTTGATTAAGGGGAGTTTTTGATTTTTGTAAAGTTCAAAATAATTTTTTTTTGCTTCAATCATATTAAATAAAATATGATTAGCATGAAAGCTTGCCTTCTTAAATGCAAAAGGGAAAAAAAAGGTATTTTTGCCTCTTCTCTTTTTGAATCCTTTCTCTCAATATGTTCTGTTTGATTTCATTATCATATACTGTACATTTATGTCTTTGCTGAAAAATCAGAAATTGAGTTACAAATTTGTAATTTTTATTATTTTTTTTTTAAGCTGTCAAACATATAGACCATTTAAAGGGGACGATCTGTTAATTATGCAAATTTAAAAAAAAAAAAAAAAAAAAAAAACCTTTTAATACAGGGTGATGCTATTACAGGTTTCACTTCGCATTGATGCTTTTCTTCTCATTTGTTTGTCATCATTTTTCCTTCCTATGTGCAGAGGATTCCAGCCCCAATACCAGAGCAAGCTATCTACCTACCAACCTCCCAAGCGTTTCCTTAGACCTATCACACCGGAGGAGAGGAAGGGAACACCTTTCACGGTGGTACCTGCCCCTACTCCAGCCAACCAGGGCTCCAAGGCTGGCTATAGACCGGGAACAAGGGTCAGTAATGATAACAATATAAATAGATTAAAAGTGATTTTACTCAGTACTTCTAGCACTACTGCTACTACTGCTTCTGCTATAAGTATTGCTACTACTAAAGCTAGTACTACAGCCACTACTTCTACTGAGCACTACTTCCTCTGCTACATGTATTACTGCTTTTCTGCTTCTAAAATAATGCTGCTTGCTACTTGCACCACTGTCTAGACATTTATCCCTAGTCAGTTAACCCTCCAGAACGATTACCTTCTATAATTAGGGTTACAGTTAGGCGTTAGATGTGTAAAGAGGGTAAATGTCTAGGTGTAGTTGTCCTTGAACCTACAACTAAGCATGGTTTGTTAGAGCGCAATATGTCAAAGAATATCAAGTTAATGTATGCCATGTGTGTAATTAATAAATATTTAAAAACCAAGTTTGAATGACAGCTCAATAGAGGTCATTGCATTTATGAATCGGAGCTGTTTGCTGCCTTTCTTTCTCTTTTGTGCATACATGCTCACATATCTAAGTGGTTGGGGTGGAAATAACTGGGTTACCCCTGAAACCCTGTACTTTGTACCCAGTGCATATGTGGAATTTTACATGCCCAAACTGATGATTCCTATGTTTCATGGCATAATACTAGCATGAAATTACTAAACAATTCTGTAGTTAATATGAGAGTGTTGTTCATTGCTGCATTGCTGCTTAGAATTAAATTGGCCATAAGTGATGGAAAAGACAAACACAAACACAATGCAAAAGACGAACACTAAAATTCTTGATAAGAGCCTCATCGTGAGTTGCTAAGCAGGTCATACTTGATTAAAAGAAATCATTAAAATTGAGTCACCTTGGAAATCTGTCCTTGAGAGTTCACAAAACACACTTTCCTTGTCTTTCTTTGTAGAATTCTTCCGGTTCTCCAGGAGGAGTGGGAGGGGGTGATCGTCTCTTCACCCCATCAGGTCATATCCCCAATGGTGGTACCTCCATCAAGGGGTCTGCTGTTCAGATGGTAGGGGAAGTACCCCAGCCCATGTGGTCCATGTCAACCTCCCTCCCTAACCATGCAGGGGATGGGATGGGCCCTGGTGGGGGGCTGACGGGGAGGCTTAACTTCATGACCACGCCCCGTCTACTGGAGCTGGATGTGAACAGGCTCTTGATCGGTCAGAACACAGTCTCGTAAGTATTCAGTGTAATTTGTATTCAACGTGTCAATCTAATCTTTAAAAAAAAAAATCTTGAAGCAGTGTAATGTTTCAATAATTTGTCAATCATTATTTACACCTATATTAATGAAGAAAGAAATGATGAGATCAATTAGGGGGCATAGACAATGGAAAGTGATTCACAAAGCATTTGTCTCTGGTTAATATCTACCTAACAATTATGATACTAATGAAGGATCAGGTATTCACAATATTAGAAGAAAAATAAATATTTACCTGAAAGTTAAAACTTTGCCCTAAAGCCTCTGTTTATTGTTTTTAATAAGTTTAGAGAGCATTGGGATTTATGAGTGTTAATTCCTGATTTTTGTTTATTTTGTTTCCTTTAAATAGAGCCGCCACCAAAGCACTGCTAAGCAATGATCGTCTTGTGAATGCAGCTAATAGCAGTGTCCGATCATATGTGACTATAGCAAGGCCATCTACACATCCTCCTGTACCAAATCTTAGACCATCTAGACCCAACTCATCAAGTAAGTCCACTATCATTTGATTGTTATTATTAAGATTATTTAATGAGGTTCATGCATATATATACAGGAGCAAAAAAATGGAATCACAAAAATACTATGTTGATATGACAAATGTCAGGTAAGGGACATTAAAATTGTCATGCAAATCCTACCATATTGAACTTTGTGTTTACTGATCAATGGATTGCTGTTGTTGCTTATTTTTGTCAAACCAAGGGTTAATAAAAATCCATTTTTATTGCATGAATCCTTTGAGGTCCATACCATGCATTATTCATTCAAATCCATTGTTTATTTGCTTGTTTGTTTTTGCTATGTGAATACATCAACATGTTATTTGGAGTATTTATGAAAGACTTGCATTTTTACTACTCCTCTTCTTCATCCTATTCATACCATCTTGTTGCAGTACCCCTCTTTTATCCTTCTCTCATCATTTTCTTACTCCATAATGCTATTCCCTTCTCTCTTCTACTCCCCTTTGCCTATCATTCTACCTGTATTTTCTCCTCATTTTCCTTCTTCTGCTTAGGGCCTTCTTGCTACCCTTCTACCAATGTTTTCTCTTTCATCTCCTGCATCCTATGTCCTTGTTCTGCTCAAATCCCTCTTCTACCCCTTCCCCTTTTCCCCCTTCTCCCTCTGTCCACCTTGTCCATCTGCCCTTCTCCTGCCCTTTTCATATTCCCTATCCCCTTGGCATCCTTTCCACCTTCATGTACATTTCCCTTCATCTCCTCGTTCCGAAATAATGTCTTCTTTCTTTCCCATTTCCTCACTTTCATTCTCTTTCTTTTCACTGTCCACCATTCTCCACCCCCTTCTTCTGTTTCTCCTGCCCTTATCATGTACCCTTTCCTACTAGCATTCCCTTTAACCTACTTTAACCCTTCATGTCATCATCATCTTTCACATCCTACTATTCCTCCTCTTCGTCATCCTCCTCCCCATCTTCCATTTGCCTATCTTGCATTTCCCACTTCAACCTACGTGTATAGATATATTCTCACATTGCTTCACTCTGTTCTTTTCCCCGTTGCTCCATCCTTCTCTCTCCTCTTATCTTCTGGCTATCCCCCTTCAGCAATGTCCTTTTAATATTGACAAATTCAATAAACTTGACAAAGCCTCCAGATGAAAAAGCAATATCTTTAAATGCAGAAGAGCAACCAGATAAAAAAAAAATTAAATATGTAAACATCACCATTTGTCCACTCAGTGCCACAGATAGAATTGATGTTGCATTAAGAAAATTTAATCATCGGTCTACCCGGCCGGACGAGTGTGAATCAGAAACTTTGTCTTGAGGGCACTGGTTTGAAAAGCACACTGTATACTGGTAAATGTCAAACACAGATATTTTTGTCGGAGGCATGGATGTGATTGCTCTGTCTTGACACCCCTTGCTATCATTTTACCTGTTCAGTGTAGCAGAAAGTTGGTTGAAGGGCAAACGATGATAATAGTTCCTCTTTTGGCAAATTTTATTAGGGAAGTAATGAGATTCAATAGTAATTTCAGTAGCTGTGGGATTTTGAATTGTTCAAAAGTTCAGATGTCTCTTTTCCTGAATGCTGAAAGATTATATGACGGTTAAAAAGAACCAACTATTCTTTAGATTTTATTTTACACCGTTTACCATTGTTTGGTTTGATTTTACTGAATGTAAATTTCGCTTTTCAATCACTTTTTTTTTATAATGATAATGCTTGATCCTGCATTTTTTCCAAGGCATCAAGATCTTGTGACCGTCCATGTCCCTTTAGATCCCGTCTGTCCTATACTGTCATTTAAGAGCTGAACAACTACATGTATGTGTACGGGCCTAATTAAACAAAAAATTGCCCCCAGCAGGCATTTCAAGTTATGGAGACATTTACCACACAATCACTGAGTAAATTAAATCAAGATTTCAATCATATAAAAGAGAAATTTCTTTGTCTTGAGGAGTTTGGGTTTTGAGATCATTTTGTGGAATGACCTTAGGGTGTTCTTAATTCAGGCTTAATGAGTAGAAGGGTGGGAACAGTTAGCAGTCGATATCAAATTTAAGAGCTGATATCAAATCTATCAGTGACTGGTTAGTGTTCAATTGGGCATGCTCATGATTCGATTGTAATGTACACCATAGTTTATTTGGTCATGGAATGTTAAATTGTGAACATATTATAGAACATTTTTTTTTTTAAAGGCTTTCTGCACATAGGTGGTATCATGCATGAGGTATCAATACCTAAATGTGACTGCACAGGCGTCGTTTTTACAAATAAAATCACTATATTGTATGATTCCAATATATTTTAGACATACATGTAATATGTATTTAATCGAACTTCATTACTCTTTTCCAGCCTCTAAATTAAAAAGAGAAAAAAAAATGTCTAGGCAGAAATAAATTTGATTATGAAAAGTTAATGTACATTTAGTCTATACTTTGTGGTCTACAGTGTATGACAAAACAGAAAGAAGTGCAATATAAAATTTTCCAGTATGGTCATGTGTCACAAGTTGGGGTATAGTAAGGTACCTTCCCAAAAGTTAAAGCCGCGGCTCGCTGCGTGAACGCCGCACAGCGGGCTTACAGGCAGGATATACCGTTCCCCTAGTATTATTCTTCCATCGACTTAATTATAAAGCGCCGTTGTGCGGCGTTCACGCAGCGGGCCGCGGCTTTAACTTTTGGGAAGGTACCTAAAAGGGTGGAGGCGTTACATTTTGGAGGGAAAATTATCACATTTTTTCACACAGCATAAAAATGATGTACAGTCATAAGCTGTGCAATAATTTATATGATAGATAATTTATCAGGCTACATGTCTGTGAAGTTTCAGCTTCGTTGTGCTCATAGTTTTAATACAAAGATACTTTTAGTGGAGTAGGGTAAGGGGTGGAGGATCCTACGGTGGAGGCACGTGTTAAAGCATAGGGAATTCCCATTTTTATTACTTTCTTATTGTTTGATGCGTTATATCTTTGCAGCAAATTGGTTTTATGGGTTGAGTGATATATCATTCTTTTGGAAATTTACGTGGTTCTAGATAAATGCGAAGTAGATTGTTCAAAAGTCATTTAATCAATTGATTAATCTATTAAAACATACTTAATGCACACATCCTCATAGACAATGCATTGCAGGCATAAAAAAATTGTCATATGCAATTTTATAACAATAATTGCTATTTTTTCTCTATTTTCTTTGCATGCATGTAAATACACAATTAAGTGGAAACATATTACGTGCAATAAACTTTGTTTGAGTTGTAATCCAAGTCTAAAAGACAGGATTTCTGCCCTTTTTGCACTATTTTTTCTTCTTTTTTGACACCCTGTAGCGCAGTTAGAAAAAATAATTTTGTATTACAAGTTTATATTTTTTAGAAGCATAGCGTCTCATTAACACAATCCAAGATGATTCATTTCATTTGGTGAAAAGATTAAGAAATTATTCGCCGGTAAAATTGTGAAGTTTTTCAAACCATTTTTTCATGTAACACTCTGTATAGCTTTTATGACACACCTTATACGGGCGCAAAAATATGTTAATCATCTTCCTTTCAATCTCTGCTTTCAATATATATATACTTTTATACATGTCTGACTTACTACTAAGAAACTAGAGATGTTTGATTGTGACAATGTACATTTCTACAATTTTTTGGACATGTAACGCATTGTCCACCCGAATCATGACATGTGGCCGTATACCATTCCAACCTTTATAATAAACTCTCTTCGTTAAAACTCTTTATTATTTACTATTGGTACTAAAGTATTACTTTTATGTTATAAAATATAATAATTCTCTCTCTCAATCTGTAGGCTTATAAGTCATGAGCACTTATGATTTCTATATTTATCCATTTTCCAATTGTGCTATAAAAGATGTTGATGTCATTTCAAGGCTCTGGTGTTCTGAGCAAACCTTCATCTTACCTTGGCATTATTTTGTACAAGAAATCAAATACATCATACATGTATATATGACATCTTGAATCAAGTATTGATTATAACCTTCAAAATAGAATAGAAATGAAGAGTAGGTTCCTACAATTATAATCCTTTCTTTGTGAGGTGTTCTTTTCAAGAGGCATTCATCATGTTTGCATGACTATGATACGTGGTGCCATTCATCTCGATAATTGTCCCTGTATGTTGTTTCACATACATAGACATGTAATCTTCTTATGTTGTAATGTCGATTGATATAATTTGTTGAGGAATTATGTAAAATTACTATAAACAAGATCCAGAAATGAAGGGGGAAAAAGCTGTTCACTATTATCCTGTCAATTTAATAGGTGATATGCATGTCTCTTTAAGAGCTTCTCAGAAAAAGAAAATTAATGGTTTATTTAAAAAAAAATTTAATGTAATACTTGAATGAAGTCAGGTGATTAATACGCCCACTGCATGTGAAGCAATAGGGCTATTCAGCCCAGGAGTTCTTTCAAAAGCTATACTCTGGCAGCTTCTAATTTCAACATGAAAGTTTGAATGTTATTAGGTGTACAATGTCTAGGTGACCATGGGATTGGGTAATTGTACATGTACTCAAACCTGGATGCAATGTTATTATTTCCAGTAAATCAAACAATTATAATCTGGTGGATTTCAGGTAGTTGTCTTTGAAATAACATTGTATTATTCTGCTGCTTGGGTAATTTAAGAGTGAAGCTATTACATGTGTGTACTTGATTAGTACAAATCATATTAAATAAATTGATACAGATCAATGGATGTTAATATTTTTATTAATACATGTTCAACCTGTTAAATATTTGATCTTGGTATGTTTTAACAATAATTTTAGTTTGATTCCAGTCAAAATTTTCTTGGGGATTTGTTGTAAAAACTCATAAATGAGCATTTTGTGTCACTTACATGTGTGTACAATGTTCAGGTTTGTTTCCCAATTAGTTGTATGAATCTCCTTTCTCTACTAATTCAAAACTCATTTTGTTACCATTTCCCTCTTCATTTGTATGCACATAAGGCTGCGCCATATCAAGCAACCTCCAATTTAGACCATAACAGATTAATTATGTGATTCTATTCAAAACAGAAAATGACTTCTCCTTCACCTTACACTCTTATCTGTATCAAAGTATGCCATATTCTTTTGATTGATTACTGTTATGCAAAGGACGTGCTTTGTCATCCTTTATAGGTATAATTAAACCATTATTCCAAGCACCGATAAGGTCTTGAATTTTAGGCCAGATGAAACTTGTTAAAAAGAAAACAACCTGTTAATTGCCTAAATAGAATAATGACCTCATTAAAGGCAATGAAGGCTGATCTGTAATGAATAATTTCATGGCTACAACACTCAAGGCAATCCACTGTACCAAACTGTGTCATTCTTTCTTTTCCATATGAGGGGGAACATATTTTTCACGTCAATTTACATGTAGGCTTAAAATATGGAGGGCCAAAAGCTGAACATAAATGATGCATTTAAGTATAAGAGAATGCCTTGAGGAACCATGAGTCTAAAAAAAACATAATTATGCATGGATTTTTCTTTGTCAGTCCATTGGTGTATGCTTAATCATTCTATTTTGAAAATTTAATGTCATGTTTTTTTTTGGTGTTTTTTTTGTGTTTGTTTGTTTGTTTGTTTGTTTTTTTTTTTGGGGGGGGCGAGGGGGTTCTCCTATATGTATTTTGTTTCCATCTCTGTGACTCTGTCTATGTTGCCTTTTCTCCCTCCTATACTTCCATCCTTTTAGCTCCCTTTCTTGCTTCCCCCATCCCCTCTCACCCCCATATTATATATTTTATGTCTCAAGTGTCTTTTTTTTCTTCTTACTTTTCTCTCAATTGTCTCTACCTTCTTTTTCTCCCTGCTCCTCTGTACCTTACCCCTGAATCTCTCACCTTTCAAACACAATCTCTTTTTCTCTGTCTCTCCCTCAGTCTGTCTGTCTCTCTGTCTCTCTCTCTGTCTCTCTCTCCCATCTTTTACTTTTTCCTTATCTTTCTTCTTCTCTCTATACATGTACATGTAGTTCCCCTTTGTTTATCAATGTTTCAGCACCTCTTTGTTTTTCTTTTGCTATTATCATCTCTATCTTTGTCTTTTTTTCTCTCCTTTTTTTTTTCCTGTTTTGCTTTTCTTTTTTTTTTTTTTTTGGCTCTACATGTGTATTTTTTGCACTCCCTCGTCACCTTTATTTTCCTATCTTCTCTCAGTCTCTCACACCTTTCGCATGTTTTCCAACCTTTGTGCAAAGGTAATGAAATTGAGAGAAGTCCAAATGTGATAAAGAATACATATATATTTGTATTTGTGAACCAACTGTTCTACATGTACTTGTCAGTAAGGAATTGATCATATTTGCATCTCCCCTGCCCTTTTCCTTTCTCCTCCAACCCCAGTGGATGTGATCTTCTTGCCCTCTTGGGGATTTCCGACAACATCTCATCCCAGCTCGTTCTCACACGAGATTACCATTTAATCGAATTAAAAGCATTCCATATTTGTCTGATTGTTAGAATATTACCACTATAGAAAGCAGGAGTGGTTTATATTGTCATTTTCCCTCTGTATTGACAATAGTTGTGTTGGTTGAGATCAATAATGCAATAGATTGGTTCGGGATTGGTT
Organism: Paracentrotus lividus; assembly: GCA_940671915.1. Lineage (NCBI taxonomy): Eukaryota > Metazoa > Echinodermata > Echinoidea > Camarodonta > Echinidae > Paracentrotus > Paracentrotus lividus. Next base: position 29,476,806 of record CALNVZ010002100.1, on the reverse strand, counting down.
TGACTTCCATGAATTCCATCAAATAGATTGATGACCTATTTTCTTTGACAAGAAATAGGTAGGTTTTCATTTGATGTAGTGCTCTTTGCGAGGTAAAAAAAAGGTCTCCCTGTTTCTATATTTACTGTTGGACCTGCGAGATCAGCAGTCAGTCAGGATTTGATATGACTATTTCTAAGGGGGGATGTTTGGCACATGTATACACAGTTCTAGTAGTTCAAACCAGTCTGTATGCAGGCACATGTACTTTTGCCTTGGTCTGATATTGCATCCACAATGTATTTTCTATCATCTGCAATTAACAAACATCTGATATTGGCTCATGATGGTTAGCAATTTTTTTTTTTTTTTTTTTTTTAATTTAATCCTCATGATGTCATTGTCATGATTTCATGAAAGGTTGGGTATTTTTTCTGACATGCATGTACACAAGAATGTACTGAATCAACATCCATTTACCCATATTTTCAATGATATTTTCAAAGTTTTCAGTTATTATATGGATGCGGTTTTCTTCATGTTAACTAATTTGATAAAAAATAATAACTCTCTTTATCTGAAGGCCTATAGGCACAAGGTGCAACTATAAATTTTGTTAAATATACAAGTAGATGAAAGCCAAAAATATGTCTGCTTTGTTCAAGTTACATAATTGAGTTAAAAACCCTCAGTTCTAGAAGTAGATACTTAATCAATGATGGAAATTATGAATTAAAGAAAGTGCTAATTACTTTCAACACATTGCCACATCCTTTATAAATAAATAATTGTTCTTTTCCCTGTTTTGGAATAACATGAAATCTTTTCCCCACACCCTTTAATAGGTAAGGCAGAAAAGGAGAAAGACCACATCTCACTACCCAGACGTCATCCAGCGCTGTCCTCGTGGAGAACGAGAAGCGAGGGAGCCCTTCAGATGAGTCGACACCCTTCCCGCCCATACAGGTTCCATCAAATAATAACAACGATGAAGATGACAACAAGATAGGCAAAGATTTTGAAAGGATCCGGTAAGAAATATTCCAAATTTTACCAATGAACAAACATGAACTCACATATCACTGAATAATTGTACTACTGGATTCAATTTATTCAATTCATTTTATTCTAAAAAAAAATAAAAAAAAAAAGCTTCTCCAATTCAATTGAGAGATAATGTAAGTTAATTCTAATAATTTATCTACAGATGTTGGGATTCTATGTACATGTATATATAAATATATAAAAACAAATCGTAATAAAGAAACTCTGTGACAATTATTGAAGATTTGTTTATTCTTGACTCTGATCCGATGGCAGAAATTTATTTATTCTTTATCTAATACATATATGTGATGCATCACATCGAAATCAGACACAGTCGCCGAGCAAATTCAGCACAGTGGTCGAGGGAAATCAGCAAATAATAAGAATTGTTTTATTTGGGGGAAAATATTTTTTTGATTTCTGATTTTCAATGTTTCTTGTATGCTCCTGTAAAAAAAAAAGATTGAATAGAAATGATAAGGGGAAAGCCCTTAATGGGATTGGTTTTGTTAGAGTCTTTTGACTCTTTTCTGGCAACTTGTGTCTGATTTTGATATGATGAGTCAATGTTGTAAAAAGGTTCAAAAGGCGTAAAGGTATTTCGGAAAACTGAATATACTAGAAGCCTACACATTTGCAAGTATGTTGACAAACACAAAACACCAATGAAGATCACTTTCTTAATATGAAGGCGGGAAACAAGAAGAGGATTTGATCTTGAGAGTACACATGATGAAGAGCTTGTGTTACCCTAGAACACTTGCTTTTATCAGATGATCCATCGATGTTAGTGAGACTGTAGACGTCTTAATCATCTACACTGATGCCTTTATATGAAACAGCACAGAGCCAGAACAGAGCCCCTTAATCACATCTGAAACCAAGCAGAGACACAATTCTGGTCCTCTTTGGTCTCAATGTTATTGCGGATGTTGTCCTCCACCAAGCTTGTCTGTGTTCCCGAATCGTATCTGAGGTTACAGTATGTTTTAAATGTTTCCCCTGTTAAGATTAGGCTCAGGTTAGTTGCACCCTTTTGTGAATGATATGGGCATGAGCATTCACTTTTTTTCTCCTCCTATTGCAATCATGTCATCTAAATTGCGTTTTCGACACATATGAAACAACATACATAAGTTTTAGTGGAGCTGTACACCCAAATATTTTGTTAAAGTCTGCTTGTCATGAGTATTAGGCGGCAGAGATTTAAGAGTTGACGGAAGTTCCGAAGCGTTCGGTAACTCGCAATTAAAAGTGAGTTCGTTAACGTACGAACGCATCCTTATTTAGAGCAAGATTGAAGGGTTGAACGTCCATTGTTCTCACACCAAAATGAGGATTCACCCGAACGCACAGCGAACGTGCCATTATCGATCGTTGAGTGCGTTCAACAGAAACGGAACGACGTAGCAGATTATCTTTATCCCTTTTTGATTTCCTGTCGGCAATGATAGAAATCGATGGGCAACGTGGCAAATAGTGGAAGCAGGAGGAGTTATCCTTTTCTGAAACTTTTACTTCCAACTTACACACGCATATATCGCCTTCTTTTCGTTGTTAAGTTTATTTTTCCTAACCTACCATAACCTTTAAGGGGTATCTCATCCCGATAGTCCGCGTGTCGACGGATTGATGTCCGCGGTCCTATAGTCGCACGGGTCCGATAGCCAGACAGGGTCGAAGCGTCCCTCCCCATCTCCCCATCCCCCCCGTCCCCCCCCCCCCCCCCCCCCCCCCCCCCCCCCCCCCCCCCCCCCCCCCCCCCCCCCCAATGTCCGCGGGTCGAAAAATAAAAAAAATTAAAAATGATAACATTGATTTTTTTTTTTTTTTTTTTTGCTTATCAATTCTTGGGCGATCAACGATTTAGCCTACCCCTATAGCTCATATATGGCACTCTTCGTCAGGGCCGAGGGCAGAAAATTGAACACCTAACCACACCCCCCTTCCCCCCGTATCGCGTGCGGCCAGGTGACATGATTTTTTTAATGTACATGTAACCTTCTTCCCGCTCGACGTGACTTCAAAAAATGTTGATGTACCTTGGTCCACTTTTTTCAGATTTCGAACCCTCCCGTAAAAATCCTAGTTACGGGCCTGCATGACAGCTTAATTTAACTGTGTTGTCGAAGATACTTCCTTTTCATGTCGATAAATCAATTCAATTCAATGAATTAGTTATATAAGGCATGGTAATCAAATCCCACATAAATATAGGCATTTCATATTTATCTCCAAATGTCCATTTTTCTTTTCAATTAAACATCTTTTGTAGGATTATGCTAAGAGGAATCGAAGCAAAATTGAGAGACCAGGAAATGACCGAGCTGACAAAGCAACCTCTTTTTAATAACCCCAGCACGCGCCGCTTCTCCAACAGTAAGCCCATGTTCTGGTCTTTCAAGTTTTCATCAAATCCTACAAAAGGTGTTGCTTCATGGAAAACAAAAATGGCCATTTCGGGATGAATAGAACATGGGCTTTTGTCGGGAGGGGCGGCGCGGCGCGCTGTGATGGCTATTGAAAAGTATAAGGCGCGGAGGTAGCTCTATACTCCCAATTATGTGTTATTACTCTCGCCCGCTATTGTGCCCGTCACATTGTCGGGACCTCCTTTCAAGATTAAACTTAACTTTTTAATCTCAAGTATTCATCTTAGTGATTAAACTTGTTTGTCGGGATGTTCGTTTGTCCAAGAACGATTTAGATTTGAATTAATAATTTCAAATATGAGAAGGGGTTCGCTATTCCAAAGGTTTATTGGACCAACAAATAGATATGGTTCCAAATGGGTTTTAGGAAAAAAAAAAAAAAAAACACACGCCATATTTTGTTTTGAACAAAGATATGGAGTATAGAGATATAATGTACGTGTTTACGCAAACGAACCTTTGGAGCGACGTACTCTTTTTCAGACGTCAAACAAAACTTAGGAATAACGCACTTTTTCTTTTTGCTTTTTTTTTTTCATATTTACAGGCCTAAATATTACGTTCTTTTCTTTCTTTTTTTGTTGTTGATGTTGTTTGTTTTCCTTTTTGTCAGAAGATAACACTTCACTTTGCTTAACGTGATGTAGGCCTGGCTAACTTAGCAATTAATAAAAAGAATTTATAAAACGTAACGTATGTAAGTCTTTTTTCCCTTTTAATCCTTGGGTATTTAAAAAAAAAACGAAACATTAATAAAAGATTGATTATGAACAGAATTTAAAACCAAACAGAGAAGAGATATTTCCAAGAGTTGTGAAATTACATATAGCTGCCACATTAGTTACGATGAACATGATGAAACGTAGAGAATTAAAAGAGAGAAAGAGCGAGCAAGAGAGATAGAGATAGGGAGAGAGAGAGAGAGAGGGGGATTAAGAGACCACATGATTAATGTGGAGACAGCGCTTAAGAAATACTCTATATTATTATTATTATTATGTATACACGTTAATTTGAAAATTGAAAAAGTGAAATAGAATTTGATATACAATGAACACAAGTCTTGGATCATGAACCCTTTATTATGTAATACTGAAATATTATTGTATAAATTTCTGATTAGAAATATAGTCATTGATAAAAATTTAACAGCCAACAAAGAAGAGATATATCCATGAACTGTGAATGTTTTACGAAAGGTAGAGCAACCGACAGAAAGAGAGAGAGAGAGTATCTGTTTATCATTCATACATGAGGCCCATCCAACAATATGAGTACAAGTGATTTGAAAGAGGGAGAGAGAGAGAGAGAGGGGTGGGGGATAGCGTTATCTTTAGAAAAGCTCTTACATATGCGCCTTGAGCATTATATAGAATGGATTTGGCGCGAATATTTCAGTTATATATTTCTTCGTCTTTCTTTTTTTTCTCTTCTCTTCAATCATTTGTTATGTATTTCTTTGTTTAATCCTTCTTTTCTCTTCTCTTAAATCAATTCTCATATATTTCTTTGTTTTATCCTTCTTTCCGTTTCTCTCCTATAGAAATTCTTTTGTATTTCTTTGTTTTATCTCTATATTCTCTTCTCTTCAATCATTTCTCATGTATTTCTTTGCTTTATCCTTCGTTCCTCTTCTCTCCTATAAATTTCTATTTCAGACGAAAGAACCTTACGAAGAACGAAATGTTTCTTTTTATATATACGGTCTTATATATAACAATTATTATTATTATTATTATTATTTTATTTATTTTTTTATTTATTTTTTTTTTTTAATTTAATTCATTATTCATTATTTAATTTTTTTTTTTTTTTTTTGGGGGGGGGGTGTTTTGTTGTTGTTTTGTTAAATGTCAAAATATTAAAATTCACTTTTAAGTAGACCTAGCTAACATAGCAATAAAGCTTGTTGGAACTTTCTTTCAAGATTAAAGCGCATGTACATGTATAGTGCCAGATCTTTCATTGTGGTTATTTTGTGGTTAAATCGTTAAAACATAATGATGATGAAATACACTTTTAGGCCAAATAAAATATATTTAATATTCATGCTCATTTATATGTTCAGAACAAAAACTTGAATTACGAACTTGAATTGCGAACAAGAAGCATAAATGATGAAGAAAGAAAGAGAGAGAGAAAGAGAAAGAGAGAAAGAAAAAGAGAAGAAAGAGAAAGGGAGGGGAGGGGTTGAAACGGGGAGGGCTACCTTACTTTGAAAATAAATGAAAGAAGCGTATGTAATATTTATGTAAACCTTGATATATATAGTCTTTCTTTAAAAAATCCTGAGTATTTCAAAGTATGAAACATAAATAAAAGATTGATTATGAACAGAATTTAAAATTAAACAAAGAAGAGATATTTCCAAGAGTTGTGGAAATACATATAGCTACCACATTAGTTATGATGAACATTGATGAAAGGTAGAGTAAGAGAGAGAGAGAGAGAGAGTAAGAGAGAGAGAGAGAGAGAGAGTAAGAGAGAGAGAGAGAGAGAGGGAGAGGGGGAGAAAGAGGGTGAAATAGAGTGAGAGAAATGGATATATACACGTTAATTTGAAAAATGAAAAAGTGAAATAGAACTTGATATAGAATGAACACAAGTCTTGGATCATGAACCCTTTATTATGAAATACATATATATTTTTGTATAATTTTTTTTAAAATTAGAAATATAGTCATTTATTAAATTTAACAGCAAACAAAGAAGAGATATGTCCATGAACTGTGAATGTTTTATGACAGGTAGAGCAACCGAGAAAAAGAGATATATATTGAGAAAACTAGAGAGAGAGAGAGAGAGAGAGATAGTATCTGTTTATCAGAAGTATGTCATACATGAGGCCAATCCAACAATATGAGTAGAAGTGATTTGAAAGAGGGAGAAAGAGAGAGATGAAGGGGGATTTTAAACTTGAACCCTGAGCCTTCTACATAATGCGTTTGGAGCGATTATTTCAGTTATATAAGGAATGATAATCAAATCCTACGTAAATATAGGCATTTCATATTTATCTCAAAATGTCCTTTTTTTTTGTTTTCAGTTAAACATCTTTTGTAGGATTTATGCTAAGAGGTATCGAAGCAAAATTGAAAGACCAGGAAATGGCCGAGCGGACGGACAAAGCAACCTCTTTTTAATTACCCTCAGCACGCGCCGCTTCTCCAACAGTAAGCCCATGTCCTGGTCTTTCAAGTTTTCATCAAATCCTACAAAAGGTGTTGCTTCATGGAAAACAAAAATGGCCATTTCGGGATGAATAGAACATGGGCTTTTGTCTGGAGGCGCGGCGCGGCTCGCTGTGAGGGCTATTGAAAAGTATAAGGCGCGGGGGTACTGCTTTATACTCCGAATTATGTACCATTACTCTCGCCCGCTATTGTGCCCGTCACATTGTCGGGGCCTCCTTACAAGATTAATGTTTAACTTAGCGATTAAACTTGACGAAGAATGATATAGATCTAAATATTGATCCTTGTTTGTACTTTAATGTAGAGAGAGAGAGAGAGAGAGAGAGAAGAGAGAGAAAAAGAGAAAGAGGGGACTATTCATGCTCGCAAACAAATAACAATGCAATGAATTAACGAAATACTCTTTCTTTAGGTCGCTATTATGTATTCGTGGAATATGTTTTATTTGTGCCAACCTTATATTCTTAAAATTGTCATTAGTTTCTGCATAAGTTGCGAAGTAGGTCTTCTATTTCGAATTTTGAGTATACAATATATAGCATATTTCGTTTTATTTCGCTTTATTCCGCCACAGTCGTCACATGAAATTACCGCCCTTGGTTGTTGTTGTTTCTTTATTGCTGAATATTTTGTTTTATTTAAAAAAAATAACAACTGATTGTCTGTCTTTATCACGGGATTTGCAAACTGATTGAGAGTGCAGCGATCCGAATTTGCAACGGATCAGAATTGATACGCTCAATTTTTTCAAATTATTAATGATCGCAAAATATATATGTATAAACGGTTTTCCTTTGTCATAATTTGGGGATTTATTAAAGTACATATTAGGTATTTTTAAGAGCTGCAAAAAAAAAATACCGTCAGAAAAAAAATGAACATGTACATGTCTTTTATCTATGTCTATCGCTTTTTTCATCCGTCTGCAACCATGGCAATTGATTCCCAAACAATGCCCTGAACTGTTTCTGAATAATTGCTACTTCAGGAATAACTAAAGCGTATCTGAAATTTTTTCTTGGCCTAAAGTCGATTTGCGGAACTTTTTGTGAGGGACGCAATATTTTTTCAAAAGACACACCCTCTTGTCCTCCTGGGTGAAAGCAACTACCTACCATCGTTTAATGTACATCTGAGGTAATAATGAAATCTTAAGATTAAAATCTATTTAAAAATAACACCATATCATATTTATTGTTACTAATCTTGGCCACAACTTTAAGTATTCGTTGTTATCTATATGACATGGGAGTTTATGTCAAAGGTCCTGAAAAATCATCTATCTTCATCTGACCAATATATCTCAAGCAATATTATTTGCCATGTTCAACCACTATACATCATATATAGTTCCACAAGATAAATGTACCAATGAGTTCTTACCGTGGCCAGATTTGAAACCCTAGTAGACTCCTTTTAAAAGCTAAGTAAGGATTCAACATATTATGCACCCTCGCACTCGAAATATGACACACTCATTAAATCAATCGCAACCATAGATATCCTTCCATGATGACTCCTTCATAGTGGTCTGATTTGTTTCTATTATTAAGCGTAAGGTGCATTATCAAATGGATTATATCATGAGGATAAAAATCTTATTCTTATTGAGACAGGACACCCCGCTAGGAAATTCAAATGTTGACCTAACTGTGTGACCTGGTTGACTTCGGTTGATCGAAGTTAGGCTCATATTTAAAAAATACAAAGTCTGATCAGATCATCTCTCGGCTTGTGGTGGTATTATACCAAAAAATCACTAAATGGGTGTAATGGATCTCAAACAAATGGCGCTTTCTTGAAGATCAATCCGACTGGAAGATAGAAGAAGATTTGTATGCGAGTAGTAGTAGTGAGAGAGTTTTAGGGATAAGCGATTGAGTATATACGAACTAGGACCGCAATGTGAGAACAGGGACCAGAGAAAATGGCGGGCTTGTTGCAGGGCTACTGGGCCCACGTGCAAGATTTTTATAGGGAAGAATGCTGTAGTCAACCTCCAATTTAAGGGGCCTGCTTAATTCTGTGGGGTGTCCTCACCCTTGGGAAAGATCTTTAACCCTACAATCAACTAAGATAGATAATGGTTGGGTGTTATAAACGGTGGGGTGCCCAATACGGTGAAGAGACTCGTTCGTAATTGTATAGGGATTATACGTGGCTAATTTATATAATTAGCCTGCTAGCGTTGTCCCTTTGTGGACATAGTTTAAAGAGCACCGGAGTTTGAATGTGGGTGGGGGCGGGAATCGGCGTTAAGCATGTGATCGGGTGTGTTAACTCAACTGGAGGCTACACTATAAAATATATTTAAGGCTGACTACAGAAGGGAGAAGGATATACAAAAGAAGATTATGGACTGGAATTTAACCTTCATAACACACCCAATGGTTTGTCAGGAGGTGCCTGGGAATAAAGGTCAACGACATATAAATAGTTCTGGCGCTTCTTTCCAGAAAGCCATTAGTTCTGAACTCGAATTGGGTAGGAAAGAATGCATCTTGTAGATTACCATCTGGTGAATGTGTACTAATAACATCATTCATAGAGTAACGCGAATTATCAATGCAGTTTATACTGTTCCACTTCATCACATTACCATTTGGGAAGCCTATGTTTCAATCCAAATGCGGGATACTAAGACAACAGGAATTACATTTTTGAACGAGGGTCATCAAGCGAACATTTGAGCGAGGCTGTGTGAGATGTCATAAGGCACATATCTCGATCAGTGCACAGGGAAATGGGAAACAAAGGGAGAAAGAGGAGAGTAATAGTTAGGAGAGATCAAAGAGAGATAAGGACGAGAGAGAGAGACCGACAGAGTAGAGAGAGAGAGAGATAGCTGGACAGAGAAGAAAAGAGAGAAGAGATGATAAGTGAGAGACAGAGACGACATGACAGAGAATGAGGAAGAGAGGAGAGGGAAAAGCAAACGATAAATAAAAGAAAGAGTGGAAGAAAATGAAGTAGATTAGAGAAAAGAGGAAAGAGGATAGATAAGAAGAAAGAGAACAAGGAAGTTCCCTAATTTGCAAAGAATTGATTTAAAGCTGGTGTAAGTTTTGGGAGAACAGAAAAAATTTAAATTTTGGATTCACGATTTAGATAAATTCTGAAAGATTAATACTAATAGACAGTATAAGTTTCATGTACTATAGTACTTGAAATCTCGTTTTAAGGTCTTGTGTATTATATACTTAATATACATCTTCTTCATAGGATTGTGCTTATAAGTCATATATGATTCATGTATACAGAGGAGACCCCGAGCTATTACACAGTGTTAGCTTGCATCACGTGTGAGTAAAGGGCAAGATGGGTTAGTTCATGTCATCTTAATCTTTTGTCGCTGGGGTCTTTGGTACTTCACATGATTCCGTTTGTAATCTTAATATTTAACTTGCGCCCGATATCTCTTCGGTTCGTGTCGATACTCTCTCCGCAGAACAGAAGGTGACTGTAATTCTGCAGTTGAAAGAGATTACGCTTACATATTCATAAAATTGACATTAGTTCAATGAAATTCATTCGTAGAAACACTAATTGAAGGATGGCAGAATTGATACCATTATAGATATACTGCTCCATAACTGGGATCAATGTTTAATCTATATGTCTTTGGGTTCTGTTTATCAATAGGCCTATTATTGAAAAAACGTATAGGTCGCATGTGGATCACGACTCGCTCATGATCACACTTTGATACGCCGGATATATTGTCGCTATGATATTACTCCTTTTTTTTTGTTACAAAAACTATATCACCAGGTTTTAAACAGACAGAGTGGGATCAGAGAGAAAATGAGGGTAGAGTTGTTGTGTAAGTAGAATGCGGAAGCAATATAAAGAAGATTAAAGAAAATTTTGGAACCAGATGCTGAAGAAAGATGGTGGCACTGCTTACTGGATGAGAAATAACAAGGGGGGGGGGAGTCAACATTGAGAACATAAAATATTGACATAATGGAGAAGGTACAATTTAGTTTGCAAGAGATTAAACAGACTGAAAGTTTCATTTGGCATCCTTGCCATAAAGTTACATGTACATGTACAAACTACTGTTGTATTTGCTTACATCTCTATGGCAAGAATACTACATTTTATAACACTTATAATTGTATGTTACTGAAATCATATTGAAAAAAACCAAAACTGAACCAACAAACGTCCAACCACACAAAATCGTAATCTTCTCTAATTTCACAAGACACATAATATACGTAAAACCTCAACAATAGGCCTAAGGTCTCTTTTTTTATTTATTTATTGCTCTCGTTTTCATATGAATACATTTCATGTAGGTTACTTTTCTTTCCATTTTCCTTCATCATAGGCCGTTCTTAAAAAAACACTCTATGAGTTGTCCTCACGCTGCTGGGATATTTTCTTTATTTTGGGAAATTTCAATAGGGAAAGGGGTTCTTTTCTTACCATCCACAATTTTTATAACATGTTTGGGTATCACGGAATTCTAATTTGGGATTGATCTCCTTTGGCTCGTTTATCCTATTTGTAACCTTTTAAATCTAAGATGTCTCCCAGTTTCGAGTAGCTGGCTCTTAATAACTTCTTTCTTTAAAACCAGTACGTAGGGAGGCAAATCTAAATGACCTATTAATCCATCTTCTTTTCCAGATTTTTATGTCTTAACGAGAAGAATAATTTGCAAGATAACCCGCCAATCATTGCTAAGTGAGTTCTGGCCAGTTTGGCTTTGGGTCCCTAACTATAATCAAAAAATATAGCGCAACTAGTTGATCAACAATTAATCTAGTGGGTTTGACAGGTGTCGTAACCGACTAAGGGAATATGATGCAACTTGAAATGGACTCCCTTTATGAGTCACTTTCAGGGTATCTTATTCTGGTTTTACACAATTTATTAGTAATGATGGATGTATGCTAAATGATAATTTGCTCACCCCTCAATGGTAAATTCCATTGCTAACAAGTTTGTCATATATTGAGATGCTGAGTGGAGGAAGTCATTTGAATTAGAGACATGAAGCAGCAAATCGGGCTAGAAATGGATTTTAATGTATGATTAATTACTCATTTTGCATGTTATGGCAGAATACAGTCATTCCCCTGCTGGAGTCATATGTTTTGTCAACATCATACTGGAGTTAAAGTAACAAGGGCTTAATTGTGAAACGAGATATCGATAAAGGCTAGAGCTAAAATAGAGGGTATGGATGAATTTTCATTTAACGAATAAAAAAAAAGGGGGGTTGTCTATATTAGTGCTTGTGAATAGAGAAATTACGATTGGGTTGTTCAGTTGTTTTTTTCATAATGATTCAGTACACATACAATTATAAGTGTAATAATGTAGTATCTTGCCAATGAGAGTGTAAGCAAATACATGTAGTTGTACATGTACATGTACTTTTATGGCAGGTGCCAATGAAACTTTCATGTTTAATCTCTGCATAACAATGTACCTTCTCCATTATGTCCAATATTGATGTACTCAATGTTGACCCCCCCCCCCCTTGTTATTTTCATCCAGTAAGCAGTCCCCCAGTCTTTCTTCATTCGGTTCAAATTTCTTTTATCTCTTTATATTCTTCCCATTCTCTTCACAACAATCACTCATTTTCTCTCTTGATCCCACTCTTTCTTTTAAACCTGGTGTATAGTTTTGGTAACAAAAAAAAAGGAATTGGCACAAAACCGATCATATGTAGTTACATGTTGTCCACATTGCACTATGTGTGAGAGATCTTGTGACATTCCTTTCATTATTTCCGATGAATTTCATTGAAAATGTTTGAATGAAGCGTAATTTAACTGCAGTTTAGACCTCTGCTGAGAGGTTCGCACGCCGAAGGTTACGGCGTGAATTAGTGCAAACGATCTGTGTGTAACACCCACACAAGAGAAAACCCCACTGGTTTTCCACGTGAGCGCTAACACGAGTCGGGTCCCCGTCTTGTCTTATGCTTACACTTATATTAAGAAATAAAGACACTAAAACGAGATTTCAAGTACTATAGTTTGCTTTATTATTGTTATTGGATTCAATCTTTCATAATTTATCTAAATGTGAATCCAAATTAATTTTTTCTTTCTCCCAAAACTATACACCAGCTTTAAAGTCAATCTTTGCAATTAGAACTTCCTTTTCTCTTTCTTTTACTATTCTCTTTCCTCTTTCTATTACTATTTTCTTCCCTCTTTCTTTTACTTTATCTTTGTTTTCCTCTCTCTCTCTCTCTCTCTGTCTATGTCTGTCTCTGTCTCTCACTATCTCTCTATCTCTCTTTCTCTCTCTGTCTCGCTATCTCTCTCTCTCTCTCTCTGTCGGTCTCTCTCTCTCTCTATCTCTCTTTGTCTCTCCTACTTCTCCTCCTTGTTTCCATGTCCTGCATATAATTGTGTTATGACATCTCACACATATAGTAGGTTCTTGTACCTCAAAATGTAATCCTGTGTCTTGAGTAGATATGAACATGTTTCTGTAATGTATGAGGCAAGTAATGCTTGGATATGTTTCTCATTATGTAAGTACACATTCACCAGATAATGTACAATCATTCTTTCCTAACCCAATCATTCAGACTAATGCTTTCTGGAAAGAAGCGCAGAGACTATTTATAGTCGTTGATTTATTCCCAGGCACTGACCATGGGTGTTTATGAAGTTATAATTCCATCCATAATCTTCTTTGTATATCCTTCTCCCCTTCTGACAGGATTGGTATGTCATTGAGTACACATGCTTAACCACCCCCTGTACCACCCGTGCTTACTACAACCATATCAGGCATTATATTGAAATTCACACGCTTCCATGGCACCCATTTAAACCATATTCATCAGATTTGTCTCAAGAGGCAGACAGATTAGATTTAAATGAGACCAGCTTCAAATCTCTCACGGCCAGTGCAAGGTTTCTCTCTCCTGTTCTCACTTCGTGTATCTCAATCCTTTATCCTTCTCTCTCACTCTTACTCGCTATCTCTTCATCTCCATCAAGTTTGATCTCAAGAACCATTTGAGATCAAACTTGATGATTGTTTATACCACAAGAAGATGATCTGATCAGACTTTGGAGAATGTAGGTCAAAAGTCAAGGGTCACAGAGGTCAACATTTGAATTTCAGGGTGTCCTGTCTCGATACCTCAAGAACCATTTGAGATAGTTATAAACTTCAAACATGAAGGAGTCATCATGGGAAGAATATCTGATGATTAATGAGGTCATATTTCATGGAGGTTTATATTTGAATTTACTAGTTTTAAGGGCAGAGGCATAGAGGTACAGGTACATTTATCTTGGAATATATGGTGTGAACACAAAATTTTGAGGATTTTGTCAAAATGTGCTGATTCTACCTCATGCATGATAACAAAATACTGTGAGTACATATATGTAGTTTATTTTAAATAGATTTAGATTTCTTAAAGTTATTATTACCTCAGATGTACATTAATACATGTAGGTATTGCTTCACCATGAGTCAGAGCATGCAAATCATTGCTTGACTTTAAATTGAATGACACGAGTCAGTATAAGCCTAGCTACAACTCCCTTATATGACCCCCCCCCCCTCCTTTAAATGAAAATCTTTATGAATGTATCCATACAGAGCCAGAGAGATACTGTACATGTACATTGCATAGACTTGGATTCTTACAAGAAAAAAAGAGGTGCCGGTTGTGCTTTTTTTTGCTGTCAAAGCTTGATATTAGATTTTGATGAGAGATTTTCCATGATGGCTACACTATGACCTGCCTGTATACTCTGCTGTCATGTCCAATTTTCATTTTCACACTCACTCCCTTCATTTTGCTTACTTCTGTGTTGAATGAAAAGACACTTTTGAATGAAAATTTGTACCCTCACAAAATAGTTTTACCTCCCAATAGACTGGTTGACTATCTTATTTTAATTTATGGCTGTTTCTGTTCTCGGGACACACTCATACATTGTACATTTGGGATTGTCAAGAATTTTCTTTGTTTAAAAAGTATGCATAAAAATAGTGACACTGTCTGTTAAATCTCCTCAGTCCTTATTATGTTATTAATCTACATGTATTTCCATACTCTTTTTCATCCCCTATATTCGACATATACATGTGTACCACAACCCCCCCCCCCTGCATTCATCTTGTCCTATGATATTCTATGTCTGTCTCTTTTGTAGCACTTTTCTTATAGTAGAGGCCACTATGTAATCTCGTGAGATTTTCGTGCCAAAAGCGATTTTATGAGCTAACTTTGTTAATTTGGGGGTGCTG
>CALNVZ010002100.1:29395689-29450960 GCA_940671915.1 Paracentrotus lividus | reverse complement strand
CCAAATTGACAAAGTTAGCTCATAAAATCGCTTTTGGCACGAAAATCTCACGGGACTCAATTTTTGGACATAACAGACTCTACTATTACCATCTGTAAGTCGTATGGTTTTTCTGTTTTATTTGGCCCATTTTGTATCTTTATTCCAGCCTACATAATCCTTTTAAAAATCCTTTTAAAAAGCTTACCCATGCACAAATACACCAAACGCCACTAACTTGTTTTCTCAATTCGCTGTTGGTGTATTATCACTTTTGCTTCAAGAGAATTTTCTTTCTTTCTTTGTCATATCATGCTTTAAACAATTTCAATCTATCGTGATTCATTCTTCTTTTTTTTTTTTCCAATTCTAATTTGTCCCTACATCACTCATCCTTTCCTCCCTAAAAATCATATGTGCATTGGTACTTCATGTGATTACTACTCCACTCTCACACATTGGTGATTATCAACTTGACCCAGTAAGCAATAAGGCTCTCTATTGGCTAGAAGGTGTTTAGTGTGAAAAAAAAAGAAATTGGCACAGAATTGACCTATGGGATTGAATTGGACCTTTAGCTAACAACTTGATCTGGCTACTGAATATGTTTATGCCAAACTGAATCTTGGCCACGATTTTTTATGGCTGGTTAGAAAATTTAATCAATGTGTGAAATGTTCTAGTGTGTATTGTACATGTATTCTCTTATTTTATTTTATTTTATTGTTAATGTTTTTTACCTTCTATTTTGTTTTATTTTTTAATTTTATTCTATAATCATTAGCTTGGATTTAAACCCTCGAATGATGCTGTCACATGATTATCTCCTTTTCACTTACATGTTTGTATCGAATGTGACTTTGGCTCTTTCTTCCCTTCATCCCACTTGCTCTCACCCCATCTCTCTCTATTATACTTCCTCTTTTCATCTCTCTCTCTCTCTCTCTCCAGTCCTGTCGTTTTTGTATTCTTCCTCCCCCCCCCATATTTCTGTATCTCCTTATCTCATTCTCCTACTCTTTCTCTCTTTCCCCATCTCGTTCCCTCTCTTATTTCCCCTCGCAATCTCCCTCCGTCTTTCTCTCTTTCCTCACCTTGCATACTATTTCCTCTGCCTCCCATGATTGTTCTCTTTCAGTCACAGTGTCCCACTTATGCTTGTCTACATCATCATCATCCTAAAAATGCATCTTGTCTCCTGAACTTGCTACATTCTCTTCCTTCCTCTCCCTTCCTCTTCCACTTCCTTTTATCACCCTCTCTCCTTCATGGTCATATCGCTTCAGTCTATTAGATTAAGACAGTTTGCTACTCGTTGAGAGGGCTGAATAGCGGGAAAACGGAAGAGATTGTGACAGCTTGGCTTATTACATCCACCCACCAGTTCATAGGCACATCTTTATCAAATCAAAATCAGTTTGGCGTGATAGGATAAAAGTCCGATTCATCCACACTTCAATTTGTTTTGTTCCAAAAATATCCGCACTAGGCCCTGCCCCAGGTTTGATAGCTCCGCATCTAAGTTAACGGGATGTTCCGCGAAGTAACGTCACCAGAAAATGCAGTTACTTTTTTTTTCATGGTGCTTAATGGTCTTATTGGAATTGATGAATTTATTGGCCTGCTTTGAAATACCGCAACAAATCTCATTACACTACTTCAAAACATCTCTTTACCACACTCTCTATCTCTGACTCTCTTTCATGGGTATCCCCTCTCTATAGACGCCATTTCTTCATACTGTTTTGTTGTAGTGTCTTGATCTATCCAGTAATCGTTTATTTTTCATTTTGACTTTTTTTTTTTAGTTTTGGATGTATGTTTAAATATTGCTAGAGTTCAATAAAATATTAAATTGAAAAGAAAACTATATTTATAATCAGAGAATTTAAAATTTGTTTCAAGGTATCTATAAAGACAGTGAAAATAAAAGTGAATCATAGACAAGTCTCTGCAAATAATTCAGTGCAATGACCTGCATGTAGGAATGATGTGAAGCAGAATGTCTGGTGAATAAAGAAAAAGACTAGACATATGACATTTAGAAATATGATCCATTCCCAAGAGCAAAGCCCATTTAGAAATTCAAAGAGGAAGTGGACAAATTTAATGTCTTCCACTGTTCAACAGGACTCCCAGACACAGATGGGAAATGGAGCTTCGGAAAATGTCTTCTGGTCTGGCAGCTAACAAAAGAGACCTCTTCAAAAAATGATCTGTGCATACCCATGAATAATGGAAAGGAATGAAACAAATATATCCGAGTGTAGCGTACTGTCTACCCCAGCACGTGTACTGGTTCCGTCAGGGTCATGCTATTGGAGAATACATATAGTATACAGAGAGAGAAAAGAATCACTTCGTATGGATCCATTCCATTGAGTATTAAAAGTTAAACATCCTCTCTCCTGTGGTATCTAAGAGAACAGTGATCTGTCACGTGTATGAATATATTCAGATTGGAATTCTCTAGGGGACACAAGACAGTGATGTTAATTTGATATAACATTTCAAATACAGCTATTAAATTGGGATTAGTTCACCCCAACCCATCATATTCACAGAGAATGTTTGAGCAACCATCATTATTGATCTATTCCTTTACATTGTAACTGACATTCAAAGGATTTGACGGTATCTTTATTGTTTAACTCTTTTGCTTGCCATATTCACATTTGTCACACTCTGTAAAAGTTTATAAACTATACCAATTGTTGGAATTCATTTTTTCTTTAGTGCTGCTGTTTAGGATTTGAAGTATTTCTTGGGCTCAAGATGCAAAGATTTTTTCATACCATTTCAAAAATAAAATATGAAAAATCTATTTTTGTTTTTAGTGCTACAAAATAATGTGGCATGTAAATAATCTTAAGAAAAGCATAATTTTGAGCTAAATTGTACACATGTATGATGTTGTCATCGTAAAGCAGGGGGAAATTTTTTTTTAACTTTCTTAATGTTCATCTTATATTTTGCATTTTTATTTAGTGTGAACATGGAATACAAATTCTTGCTGGTGGTCTTTTAAATAAGTTGGCTTTACTATATCAGCTCATTGCACTAACAGACAACCAGGTGTTGGGTATGTCAGGGGACCTGGTAATAAGACTTAACAAAGGATAGCTAGAGGGGGAGTGAACGGATTAACAGAGGTACATGTAGGTAAGGGGAACCACCACGCCTGGGTTACATATACCCATAGGAAATGGGAAAGTGCCAAAATGATTTGATTTGTCTCAAAACACTTATATGTAGTTTGACTGTATCTTTTGTTTTTAATTCTTGTCCATGCCTTGATATTTTTGCTTTATCTTATATTTAAAACGACAATGTGACTTACACCATAACATTCCCCAAAGTTTTCAGGAAAAGCTTTTTAAATGGCTTTGTAGATAAATAAACTTTAATTTAATTCTACAATGTTCTTCTATCAAGCATTATATCCTGGCGGAAAGAATAACATGATTTTTCCAAATATAAACTTATAAAACTTGCATTTAATGGTAGGATTTCATGCGTATTGCCTGGAAGAGGTTGAAATATTTGTTCTAAGTACTCTTTAAATACATATTTTATTTTCATATGTCAAGCGTTTATACAAAATGTAGCTAATGATGGGATGCATTGTGTAACGACGTTTGATAAAGAATTTAGATTGATAAAGAATTTAGATTATAAAGTCTAGCATCTAGATACTTTTAAGCTGTCAATTCATTTCCAATCTCTTTAAATAATTCCATTTTATTTTATTTCTTTTCAACATGGTAACATGTTTCAGCAAATGACTGTTCTTAAGTAGGTTCATTCATAATAGTTCTACATCTACTAAAGATATACACTTGTTTGACAAAGGCAGGATACAAAACCAGAGCTATTCTTGACCCTCGTCTAGTCATATTCAAGATATATCTGTAAGGCATACAAAACTATTTCTCGATGCCTGCTACTATCTAAAGACCAATATTGATTGAATTGTAACATTTGTCAAATGTTGAGTTTGTAGGGTTTAGGGTTTTTTTCTAGATAATTGATGGCATTAATGTCTGCAGTAAGGTCATTTGATCTATTAATGATATATTTATATTTTCAGGTATGTATATAGTCCAGCATGTAAATACTTTTTAAAACTGTCACGCATTTGCAATCTCTTTCGATCATTCTACATTGCACTTTTTTTTAAAGGTAGTATGAAATCAATATAAAAGGCTCATAAACTAATTTTCAATGCGTAGTGCTATCTAAAAAGTCATTTTGATTTCATTGTAACATTTGTCATGTCTACTTCTTGTCTACTTCTTGTCTCACAGGACTTCTTGGGGGATTTTCCCCCTTTTGACCAGCCTGTTATTAACTTTACAGGAAAAGAAATCGTTAATGTAGTTTTGTGTGTCACATGTACGACAAATGTGTGATCTGTATAAATTTTACTTTGATCATAAAATTAACCAACAAAAATAATGTTTGTAAAATGAATATTACTGCTTAAAAAAATAAACAATATCAAAATAGCTGAAATAATTTCAATTCCATACCACCCATTCTGTAGAAACTATATTTTCTGTATGTTGTGTGTTAGAACAATAGGGGAGACCGGGTATGGACGTTACAAAATTCACATTTTGGGCCAGATAATTCTAATGAAAGTACTCACACACTCCATTTTGGGTCTGTAGTTAGCCTATTATGTTGGCTAAAACCTGAGGCACATAAAACTTGAAAACATGTAAACACTAATTAACTACAGCTTAATTAATGAAGACATTTTTTTTGTAACAACCTACCCCGTATACGGGGTAGGTTGTTACACCATACGGGGTAAATTGTTACTATGTAAACATACGGGGTAAATTGTTAAAATGTGTAAATCTCTTATACCATACTTTTGTTTCAACTTTCCAGTTTCTTGGTATCGTTAACAGTAGATCAAGTAGAGCTCTAGCATAGACTAAAGTAATAATAGAAATATCAAAATATTAACCAGTGAAAATTGAAACAAAATTTCTTTACATGTGTAATGTAATTGGGGTAGGTTGTTACATCGACATGAGGTAGGTTGGTGTAACAACCATACCCATGGGTGATTTTACAAATAAAATCAACTGTAGCAAAGCCATTAGGCAGAATTACAGGGCATGGCTCAGGGGTATATTAGTGACATACATGTACTATATTCACAATACCAGACTATCATCATGTGCCTTCAGTTGTAAGAACTATTACAAATTTTAATTTTTGTCAAAAATTCACTTGGAACTGTAAAAAATGGTTTTTGTTGATTTACTTTTTAATAAAACAACTGAGAAACCTCACGACCGGCAATTCATCACAGCTATGTGTAGGCTGTATATAGATGCCAGTTAGCACGAACTCTCTTGTTCCAACTTAGCAAACTGAGAACTGTAACAACTGACCCGTGTAACTTCCATACCCGGTCTCCCCTACCTTCATATTGATCTTACACCTAGATATATGTACCTGTAGGTGTAAACAAATGATACATGTATACATTTAGTGCCTTCTAGGAAGCACAATTTCATAGGTTCTACTAGTGTAAAGTTGTATACACTGATCATTCATCATAGTTGACCAAGTATGATTTATTGGTTTAATGTTATGATATTATTTTCTCACTTTTCCCTGTCATTGTTGCTTTTTTTTATTCCATCTAGAACCCCCCAAAAAGAAAAAGTTATACAGTAACGGAAATATTCCATAAATCAAGAAATCAAAATGTCAGGTTCATTCCATAAATAGATTTAATATTGAATGTAAATCAATTCCCCAAGTTATACATTGATCCGCTTGTAGGCATTTGATACTTTTTGTTGATTGTTCAAATCCAATGTGTCAAGAGTATCTGTTGTCAACATCTTGTGGATGTGTCTGACATTATTTATCTTCTCGTATAGATATACATTCAATTATGACTGTGGCCAGGGCATGAAGAGTGAGCTATCTGGTTACATGTAATTGATATCTGAGGTTGGGAGTGGCGTTGAATACCTCCTTTACAGCAATCACTTGATGCTGTTGTTGATTCAGCTGAATGTTCTCTGCTCAGAATCAATGCTCTCGTTTTCAAGTGCTTTTTCGTTAGAATTGTACATTCCAATATGTTTTCAACCATGTTCAATGCTAATGACCTTTCTTTGTTCATTAAAGATATTTCTGTTGTAGAAAAAATCCATAAAAATAATATTTGACTGCTTCTGTGCCACAAAACTTTGTTTTTTTAATGTCATGAATACTAGTTTAAAAATTGGACTTTAATACTCTCTGTCTCATTCTAAGAGTGGGAGACTACAGTCAACAACATTTCCAATTTGAATTTTTGAGTCAACTAAGTATTTTCTTCTTTCTTTTAATTTTTTTTTTTTTTTTAACACAAAATAAAATGGGGAGAGAGTTTACACATCAAAATCAATATGGAAGGTGCACAGCAATTACATTTATAGGCCTACTTCTATACTGATAAATGAGAGAAACTTTGATCAATGAATTCCAGATATTTAATCTACATAGTTACATTTGTTTGGCAAATGTCACATGTAACTGCATTCCGTCATGCCTGGTCTCAGAAGCTTACTTTCTTTCAAGTACCGTTTCTTGAATGTAGCATCGCAAGTTTTCCCGTTAAAATCAATGTACATTACCAGTTGTCTGCCGTGAATGGCCTTTTTTCATCTTCTTCGAACTTGCTCTATTTGGCCACTGACACAGTTTAATCCTCCCCCATTGGAGAAGAAAACTAGGGTAGCCTTGCACCCAAATTGGAGCGAAAGATGTTGAATCGTTACCCTGGTAACTTAAGACTTCTGGTGGTGATGAAATGGGAGGTGTGGTTAGGGAATGGTCGAGATGGCCACTGGTGTGAAATGTATCCTTGTTTATTAATCATGCTGCACTTCCCATGTTGAGAGTCATTGCACTGGGGGTAAACATACGAGCAGGATGTATTTGATTTGTCCTATCCTGGAGGATTTGCATGCATTCAGCCATTCAGGGGATCTCTGATGGGGAGTTCTACCGAGGCTTTATATTGGAATTTACTTATAATCATATCCATGTTTGAGTACTGCAGTAATTGGATTTCCCTGAAATGTTACAAATCATATAAATCATTTGATTTTATACATGTATGAGGAGTTGTTTTCTGTTTAAAGTTGTCCTCTTGTTTATTTCTCTTTTTACATGTATCTTTTACTTCCCCCTTTCTTTTTAAACTTGTTGTTTATCTTTCTTTGTCTTTCAACTCTCTTTCAGTCCCCTTCTTTTTCTCTTACACATTCTCCCTCTTCTGTCACTCGGTTCCATTCTCTTATCACCCTCTATCAGACGTGTATCTTTTTCATCATGAATGTTTTACTGATCAATACCACATTTCTGCAACAATGTTCTTCAGTTTCATGTTCTTCTCTTTGTCATGTATATTCCTCTATTACACCCTACTTTTAAAGTCGCCTGCCCTCAATAATAAAGTGGGCAGCACAGGAGAGTAATGAAATAACGTCAAGCTGGAATGCCCTCAGAATCTACACTTGAGGGTATGAAAGGACAATTTGATAATCAAGGAGCTGATATGATAGTGCAAAATAAAAGAGATTGCCAGCGGAAAAAGAACTAGAACTGCCAATTTTAACATTTTTGTTGATACCACTTTATTATGTATTTAATATTTTGTAAATGGCTAAATGAATTATCCTCATTTTAGATGAATATTTTTGCACCAGCAGGTTCATTAGCCTCATATTCAATTTCATGCTAGAACTGTCATCAATTATGTAGTACATGTAGCACTCCTCTCTATCTCTCTCTCTCTGTAATATCCTTTCTTCTTCTTTTTTCTTTTTTTAAAGTTAACGTCTATCCATCTTTTTGAAATTGTTTTCTTATTTTTTAATGTTGTCATATTTCCCATTACTCTTTTTTGTTTCTTGATATATTTTTCAGCCATATCTCCCTTTCTCTTCTTCTCTCTCTCTCTCTCTCTCCTCCTCTCTCTCTCTATCCTTCTTTCTCTTTCTAATGGTTTCCATGCCAAATTGTCTTATTTTCCTTCATTTTTCTTTTACATGTAACTTCATTCTTTTCACCTTTCCTCACTTTTTCTTGCTTCTTCTCCTTGATTTGTTTCAATCATTAGTTATGAAACTTCTACTTGTGAAAGAAAGTTCTCTGTATTTCACTGAGAGATTGTACTTTCTCTAATAATGGCAAAAATAAAGATGGGATTGAAAGATATGCATGATATTGAGCTATTACCAAATGAAGCTTCAGAACATTCGTAATGAACCTGAGCATCAAGCAATTAAGTTGATGATAACTCTCTTAGAGGCTCAGCAAACAAAATTGCTCATCATTCATTCAGTATCATGTCACAGCTGTGAATCATTTTTCAACTTGCGGCAGGAGTTGAAGCCGCCTTTATCACTTCGGATCACACAATATTCCTCCCTCTGCAGACCTACAAGGGTTTTTCAATTATGCGCAACACCCCCGTCCCTATGGACGATCTCCCAGGGTGCATCAGTCCATCATTGCCAATATTTGTGAAGGGGTAACATGACATTGGTTCCTTTCAAACGTGTCATGCAGGCGATTTATCAGGCATGGCTCATTTTGTTAGCGGCATAGTACATAGGCTTCCTGTGGGAGGGTTTGGGAAGGAGCAAATATTCCTTGTCCAGTGCGGCGCAAGAGGGTTGATATCCAGAGAAATGAAGAGGTACTTGTGACGGGAGGCATCGGTTACCCTCTTACTTTACAAAGCCCACTCCACCCGGTTAGCCACGCTAAATGCTTCATGTGACCCCCCTGAAGGATTGGTCATGGTTGCGGTGGCCAGGATATCGCACCTGCTCAAAGGCTTCTTCAACCCAGCAGTCACAGGCTTACGGAACCACAAGCTTCAATCAATTAAGATCTTCTACTTCTTATAATGCTCAAATGCCTTTACCTGAAAACATTCTAATAGAACATGAAAGTACAGGGTATGAAAAGCAAGGAAATACAAGTGTTATGTAATTCTAAAGATAAAGAAATAAAGTTGCTATCTTGGAAATATAGGCAGTTATTTCTGAAAATGCTTATAAATTCATTATTTAGATGAAATTCTTATCTCATGTGATATCACTCTTTTTTCCTGCATGTGTAGAGATATAAAATTCACCAAAAAGAAAGAGAAATATTGTAGATATATTACAGTTATGGCCTTTTCTGTACTTTAGGTAACATACCATTACAACTATGGGCACTCTTTATCATTATTCATGATCTATTTCAAAGGCATACTTAAATCTCACAGGTTTTGGGGAATTAAAAAATTTCTAATCTGGAACTGTTCCCATTGAAAAAGGGGCACTTTGTTGGAGAACATGCTTTTCTGCAATTCAGTGGGCATATCACTTCTCCACTCTCTCATGAAGTGGCGATGGAAGCTTGTTGAATGCCTAAGCACACTCACGATTCTGAGGCCCAATTACAGCGATTACTGAAGGTCTTTTTTTTCCTCCTCCTTCTTCTTACTTTGACTTCTCTATGCTTCTCTCTGAACATGCCCAGCCTACTTTTGACAGCATTTGTAGTTTGGGATGTATTGATCGGCTAGTGTGTGGTATAATGTGACATTTGAATGGAGCTGCTATTAAAAGTTTAGCCGGCATGAAAGGGTTGTATGGTGATGCGTGCAGGTTCTGCAAGGTATGCTAGAGGGAAGGATTATGAACTGTTTGTGACTTGTTGACAATGGAAATGCGTGGGTATGGATAAGGCTATTTCACCAGAAGCATTTTATCCATTGATTCTGTCATCATTCTGTCCGCATGACACATTAAAGCGGAGAAAAATACCTCCACTTTTGAATATTGCATTTGAATGTGAACTTGATTCCCCTATTACATGTACATATAGACCTACTCTTGTTAATAAGACTTTAATAGAGAAGATACATTATCTGTTTCCTCTTGAATTGAATATGTTTTAAAACTGGAGATTCATAATATGGTATTGACTTTGTCATACTTGATGTACCTGCACATATACTCAATAATGTCTCATGGAAAAAAAAAATGATTCAGCAAAATATTTGTTTTTCAACCCCCCCCCCCCCCACTTCTTTCTATAGTCAAGTTAATATATGCTGTCAAAATGTCACTTTCAATTTAAAACTTTGATTGAATTGAAATGAAATTACAAACACATGAAAGGGTTCATAAAATCAACATATACCTGTTGATGATGGTATTTAACACAAACTACATGCATGTAATTCATTGATTTGATAAGGTGTCTTCCCAGAGTTTTCTTATTTTACGCATCTTGTATTTCTTTTCTCACCCCCTCCCCCTTCAGATCATGGATCCAGGCTGCACCCCTCTCCACCCCACACCCCACCCGGTTCATCCCTAAGACACTCACCTGCCATCATCGATGATGAAGATGATCCCCGCCAATCTCAGAACGCATCTCCAGGCCACATCACCAAGGTTTCCATGCGATCAACATCACGATCATCCGAGCATAACCTCAAGACATGACAGGTTTAATCGCATTCAGGCTGACATTGTGTTCTTCTCATCGTTTAATGATATCATCTCTAAGGTCTGAACTTCATAGTTTCCGCTGCATACTGGTAGTAATGGGATCATGCATTCAGTTGTCAGTTGGAAGCATGGATCCAATTCTTTGAAGGAAAAACTCTATGATGGAATAAACTTGGCCACTGTTCATCCAGCATAATCATAGCCATTAAGACAATGAAGAAAAGACCTATGTATTACCCTACTTCTGACAGCAACATTAATTAAGCATTTCTGCATGCTTGATGGATCAAGTAAGTTCCAGATTAATTTCATGGCTCTTTCAATGTCGTCCCTGCGTATTTGTTCAACAGCTATCCAAATTTGAGAGAAATGTATATGAAAATGTATGCATGTTAAATGGTCATGATTGAAACTCTTGATGGTAATAGGAGAAGTAAAATAGAAATTACTGGGTATTTTGGGCTTTTCAATCCGTTCACTTCAAATCAGTGACAATTTTGTGACTAGTCTGATGTCATTACAGATTTTGTCAATTGTATTTATTTGTGTTTATTTATTTTATTATTTTTCTTTGCTGAATTTTTGCAAATAATATAAGTCTTCTTTACTGTAAGACATGATGCTCATTCACATGAAGAATACTATTTCAATTAGTGAAATTTATCTATTCTCAAAGATATCAATATGAAGAAGATCAACAATTTCTCTGAATTTAGTGTCTAACCAATACACTGAGTAGTTTTATTTTATTTCAAAAATTACAATGTCAATGCTCATTCGTCTAATATTCTAGAATTTGAAAATAGCATGTAGGTGCACAGCCTACCCAACACCACTGTTTAAACAGTCCATAACAGAATTGATCCATTGAACAAAACTACTATACGAACAAATTCATTTACCTGATATACTAAAACAAGATATTTTTTATATTTTTCCATCTTAGCCTTATCAGCCCCTTTGTGTAGATTTATTTTTGTATGTGTACTCTAGTCAAATGGAGTACCTAGAGTGAGACAATACCAATCTCTCCTGAGAAAGAACAAATAAAATTAGAATTACAATGTTTCCTATTTCTCAAGTAAACCTTTTCCCCTCTTAAACAAAATAATATGTAGAATAGAGCTGGAACATATTAAGCCAAATTGAATTTTGATTGAATGTGTAAATGCAAAGTTGTATCAATATGATGTATTGTAGAGTGACAGGTATGTTCCATTCCAACAGTGGATATTATTCAGCGGTCATTGAACCACAATCGTCTTTCATCAAAAAAGTATATGTTACGAATATATGCAAAATATAAGTAGGCCTATTTATCTTTGCCATATTGAAAATCCATCCAATTTGTGTCCAAAATTTCACTTGATATTTATTTGTGTTGTGAACATATTAGAAATACATATTTTTTAAATGTATAGTTTGTAAATATGTAAAAACAGATGAATATAGATATGCAAGTTTGTTTGACAACATTCTTTCAAGAATGGTATCAAATAATAACTTTATGCAACAATGTTATAATTGACTTCATCAACGAACTGCCTCTCAATTTACAACATCGTTGATAGAGCTAAAAAAGGAACAAGCTGTGTTATTCAGATGATTTCAGTATTTGTAAAAGCTGGTTCAGAGTTTATCTGATTCTCATACGTGTTCAAAATGATATCTTTATGATTAATTTATTCTCAGTGTTTTTATCAATCATGAACAATATAATATGGTGAACAATATGATGTGATCAGTGTAAAAGTAAAATAATTGAATACCATTTGAATTTACTCTTGTTTCCCAGATATTTTTTTATTGAAATGCTACATAAACTGTCTGAAGAGATCCAAAAGGGATTACAGATAATTGGGAGTTCTGGCAATTATGGATTCTGATTAATTAAATAATTTTTTTTTTTTTAATACAATTAATGATCAAAACTACATCATATCTGAGTGATTAACAAAGATAACAAAGTTAGGAAGATGTTTTGCTGATATTGCCCGCCATGTGGATTATATATGATGAGCTTCATTGGACCAGGGAGTTGGGAGGAAGTATTTCTAATCCCATGAAAAAGCCAGATCATTGTTTGAGGGTTGATTTTATATAATTACGCACAATTTTTTTTTTTTTTTTTTTTACTTCTAAAACCCTTCAAGTCACTGTTTGAAGTGTATAACCATTCCACTCTGTCATAAAAGAATGGTTTGTGAAAGGAAAGGAGAGAATTTGCTCATAGCTAGAGAGGAAGATAAAGAGGAAGAGATAATTAGGTGATCCTGAAACACATAGGATGCAAAGTAGATAAATAATTTGGTATATCGCAGACCTGCTGTATATCATGTATATAAAAAATCACATGTTGGTAAGCCTCTCTTGTAGATCAGACTCAAGCTCAATTCCCCATGGAGCCATCATTTATTATATTTGATATCCAACCTACTGATATTATCAGAATTTACGTCCAGGAACAATATCCCTGACAATAAATTAAGCATTAAAACGTCAATGTCATTCTGAAGTGTAATGACCATTAACTGAACTGCCATTACGATAACGACCTTTACTTGCCAATCATGCAAGTTTTAATTAAGAAAATATCCTCCTGCCCTTGAATTAATAAAAAATATTTAATTACCTAAAAGCTTCGTTTTTAACATGACATATTTGCACAAAAGGAACCATACAACAATTATGTGTAAGAATATTCGTGTTGATGGATTACTTCTTTCAACTTTCCGTATTAAATTGGTGTTACATTTTGAGAAAGAATTATTTAGAGTCACAACCGAAGGTTTATCATGAAAACACCTCATTCTCAGAAATACACGTCATCAATTCCAATCAAGGAATTGGTCTACAGTGTTAACGTATCATTCAAGCCTAGTTCGATAATGGTCATTAATTTTTAGCGATATTTGAATAAATTACGAGTTTCCGCCGCTGCTGGAGCTAATCATGCTTATGAATAACCTGCCAAGGTCCCATCAGCTAATATTTACCACAAACCTTACCAAGAACACTGCAAACACATATCTTACTTGCCCGTTGCCTTGTTTGTTGTGTCGTTGCAAGGCACTCGTGACAAGTGATTAAACTGATTAAACAAAAATGGTCTAAAAATGAAACGATGATTATGAGTTGAATGAACAGGGGCCACGCTCGACGGAAAGACTGGCCGACTGTATTGTGTTGAAAAGAGGAGATTTCTACCATATGAAGTGATGGATTTAAGGTTTGGATGGGACAATTTTTAATGTTTCATTGTTAAATTTGTGCAAACCAAGGAAGTTTTCTACTACCAAAAAAAAAAGGTTAAAGGTGTAGCAAAACAGAGAGGTCATAGAATAACATGGAACAACCTTCCTGACACAGTAGTTTGAAGAATGAAGTTGGAAGGTGTTCAAGCCTTCAAGTGTATACAGTGCGTCCCAATAAAAACTGTACAGTCTGTGTCAAATAAATGGTACAGTAGGGAAACATTTTTTATTGTATGAAGATTAGTAACCATTTAGTAATGCTTGATATTTTCATAAAGCAGGAAAAATGAGCTTTCTTCTGCACTTTTTTTTATCTCATTTGGTGCAGTAGATCTTGAGATATGATTAATTTTGTACAATAATTAAAAATCCATTTTGCGCACGCTCTGCCATGCCTTTGTGTAGGTTTCGAACATAAGCCGCTGAAATTGACCTAAAAGAACAAAAGGTTTGTGCAAAGTTAAATCTATTGTCTTCACACACAAATTAGCATAATTTTTGTTTTACAAAAGCAAATTATTCGAAATAAATTGTATCAGCAAGAAAAATATATTGGCTTTAATGTGATACCATATTTACATAACATTTGAAAAGATTTCATACCTTATTTATTTTTTCCCCGACTGCACCATTTTTTTTTTTACACAGACTACACTTTTGAAATGGCTAGCAAATAAAAAAATATGGTTCTTGGTGGGGAAGGTTTATATTAGAAAAAGCTCATATCCTCAACTATCATTGTGACACCAAAAAGTCTGAAAACAATGCATGCTTAGTGAGCAATGCCCACTTTTGTAAAGAACGCTAAAATAAGGCTGTGATGGAAATCGATATTCATTTATTATCTGCTTATGGGCCGCTATGAGGATCAAAATCAACGATGGCATAAATTGGCTTTTAAAAAAGACAAAAATAAACACCAATCAAAAATATATTGCATAATATTGATGCTTATTTCTGAATTTCTGAAATGAAAAACAGGAATTTGCCAGTATATCTGCTTGTATGTTTATATTATGTTGATTAATATATCAAATCTGCTACATAAATTGAGTGACAAAGGTCATGGCACGACAAACTAATTGCCCAGGTCCCACCGGTAATATAACTGTAGAAAGAAGTGCTGATATTTTTTACAGCTAAAGGGAGTATTTCTTTTGAGAAGACGTCTCAGAGACCTCTCCAAGTATCGGAGACGACTCCAAGACTGTGAAACATCTGCGAGATGTCTCTTAGACGATTCTGATATGGAAACAATCTCATAGTAATGAACATTGTCGATTCTTCCATGACTCATGAGACATCGGGGAGACTCAGAAGACGTCTCCGAGAGTCTCCTTGACTAGTCTCACAGCCATCTCAAAACCCATCTCATGACAAGTGTGATACCAATTATTGTTAAAAGGTTGAGAAAAAGGTCACACAGTAAACAAACAAAAAAAAACAAAAACAAAAACAAAAACAAAAACATGTACAACTTTAAAGTATGTGGTAAAACAAATCTTTTTCATTCTGTCTCAAGATTTTTTTCGAGAAAACAAAGTCGGATAGAAATATTGAACATTTGCTGTGAAAAGTGTTTTCGACAAACACACCACATCATGAATGGAGGTTGGAATAATCTTGAATATTGATTGATTGATTGATTGATAAGAAGGAACTGGCATATTGTACATCAAACCATCCAGACCACATTTTCAACATTTCAGGAGTTTTTTTTTTTTTTACGTTTTAATTTTGAATATAAAAAATGGCTTATTTGAGGCATTTTGTTTATTTAGAAAAAAAATCAGATATAATCATCTTTCCTTTCTCCCCCCCCCCCCCCCCCCTCTCTCTCTCTTCTCTCTCTCTCTCTGCCCTCTGTAAGTAAAGGGAGAAATATATCCACCTATAATTATGGTGTAATGCAATTTATTGTGATATCATAGAAACCAAACATTAAGTAGGCCTACAATCAGCGGGAATTAAAGTGCATGTGGCATCTACAAAAAAAAATAAAATGATTAATTACATCTAAATTATTGAAGAGAGCCCAAATATAAACCTTTTTGTTACCTTCCTGCTTGATCAGATGGCCGAGCCCGCGGATTAAATAAATAGCAGTATTAAAAGTAATTTACTAATATTGTAAATGTATGATGCGCATCAGTACTTACATCTGACTGGCTTCTTGTCCATTATTCATAAACCATAGTATCTTTTGACACAATTATATGAAAGGAAAGAGGCTCTTTACTTTAGAAATGTACACTTTAGTCATATCACTGTCATTATCATTATGGATGACTGGGCAACGGTATTCCAAGTTTGACGTCAAACTTCACTGATGCCTAGTTTGCATTGATCTCATCAAGTAATTCAAACATTCTTTCACTATGTTGACAAAGAATTATTGTCTGATTATGAACAAAAATGCCTTTACTTTGTGGAGAGGGATATGATATTCCCTTATGACTCTTTGCAGACAATGATGACTGGAAATTGCTTTGTATGTAGGAATTATAACAGTTAAATGCTTAATGGTTGTGTCGATTGACTCTAGTATTTGGTCTTTATATTTTAAAAGCTAATAAAACTGTCATTATTTAAGTACAAATGTATCTAATAATACTATTACTGATTAATTTTAACACATTGTGCTACACGTAATTAATGTAAGATGATGAAACATGTGTTTCAGTCTGCTATATTTGCAATATAAACTATTTATCCAGGCATTCAAGGTATTTAACAAATTAATCTACAAAAGTGAACATTAATTTTTTGTTGTTGCATATAATATATTTGGAAAAATAACCTCTTCTTAAACAAAAAAAAGGGGACAAAAAGTATGAAATTTAATGGATATAAGCATAAGGAAATATATCTTTACCCAATACTTAACAGCTGCCTGGAAATTCTACATTGCTTATGATTTTGTTTTTTATATAAAGGCTACATTACTGAATTAAAAGGTGGACCGACCTAATCAGAGTGATGGTTCAGTGATCACCTAATAGCAATGATGGGCGTATGTGAGATTAATAGGAAAATATATAAAATCTAAAATATCTAAAATTGATGAAATTTTTGAAGCCTGCACTTTTAGATTGATCTTTGCTCTCTGCCTGAACGGATGGTTTCGCACGGAGATAAAAATGTATTCATCTATATATTTTTTTTTTTCTTTCTTTCTTTTTAGGGAATCAATACGTGTAATTGCTTCAGCTTTGAAAAAAAAAATTGTCTCTATTGTTGTTTAAAATTATCCATGTACCATATCTTTCAAGCTGCTCAAGATAGTGTTCAATATCATGTTGCTCGATTACTTTTACCAAGTGGTGTAGTTTGGATAGAGCTTTTACTGACCCCTCATATTCGTCGTTGGTGGGATACGCCTATGCATCATAACTGCTCCATTTGTGTTTTAACGTAACGTGAATGTACTTGGCTTTCCTTTCTTTATCTAATAATTATAAGAAAATCCTATAATTGATACAAGATCTGTAGCTCTACAGGGAGTAAGATTTAAGGGGAGTGAGAGCGATTGCTCTCCCAAGCTCCCCTTAAATGCTTTTTTGGGGAGTGATTTACAGAGCCCCTTGTAACCCCAATCTGACATGTAGAACAAATTTAGCTCCCCTAAAAATTCTCCTTGAGAGCCTCTAGGAGAGCTATTTATAGCTCCCCTGTAAATTTTAAAAATCAGTCCCTGGCTCTAAATGTTTACATACAGAGTATAGGCCTATACCACTATGTTACAGAAAGTGTGCTCTGTAACATGAAAGAAACGTTAAGTGGTAAGTCTATGTGTAAACCATATGCTAAAGAGTTAGTTACAGTCGATCGTAAGATAATAAACTGTAATATGATCATGGAATGATATTTCACACGACTGTGACCAAATTGAAGGTTTCAGACTGTCATCAATTTTAAGTTTAGTATTAACACGATATACTTCATTTATTTTACTCTGTCAGATCTTACTCAAGATCAGGAGGGCATTTCATCAAAGGTCTTGTCGGACGTTTTATCCGACAAATTTGCTCTCAGCCAATCAGATGTAAGCATTTCAGTAGCTTATAACAGTTTGTCGGATAAACCTTCCGACAAGTCCTTTCATGAAATGCCCCCAGAACTTACTCATTAATAGTATTTGTTACCAAATTAACATTTACATTTACATATTGGATTTCAAAATATGAGGTTTTAAAAATATATCAAAGATGTTGGTAGCCCACCCTTTTGTGTATCTGCTATTTTACAGGACTATAGCCTTTAACGTTTAGTTTGAAATCTCTCGATCCTGTAGGAATACATGTAGAGTATTGTTACCACAGCGTCCTTCAGATTATGACACTGTATTTTCACACTTCTATAGTTCTGAATTTCAAATCAATGAAACATTACCTTTAATTGTTTTTTTTTTTTTTTTTAATGTACACGGGATGAATATCTAAGTCCAGTTGATTGATCTATCTCTTTTTCTTTTTTCGTATTAGACACAGATAGAAAACACATACAAGAGACTAGTCTGATCAAACACATTTAAGAGTCTCTCCAACCTACTCAAGGTTGCGTCTATACAGACATTTAAACTATATACGGCCCTTTCACAGACGTATTTATTCGTTTGTTTGTTTGTTTTTTTGTTTGTCATTATCTGTCTATGATAGTTGCTCCTCGGCACCGGATTAGACAATATTTGTACCGAAACCTAACCCTAAATGATTATGACATAAGTATGAGATTTTGAATCGTGGAATTCGATTGATGTACGAATAGTAAATGTAAGATATGCATTTAACGTATCGATGTTATTTTATGATTATGCGTAGGTAATGCTTAAAATTCCACATTTCGATTTTATTATATGGTTTGATGATAAAGACATGACAAAATTACTCATTTGTGAAGATTTTTTTTCTCTTTAACCTCAACAGAGGAACTTTATTGAAATAAATTTTCTTTTCTCTTTTCACAAATATTCCAAATAAAATAAATTTCACAAACAAAAATATGATATTGCAAAGCCCCCAAAAATTTTCTACAACAATTCAATTAGTTTTTTGACCATATTGTCTTCTTTTTAAAGAAATTTCAAGAAAATTCATAGTTCATGTTTTAAATTTCGATATAAAATTTCTTCTTCTATTCGATTGTAAATCCTTTATATGATTCGTATAAATGATATATTCAGCAAAATTAATAATCAAATTTCACTAAATCATAACTGGAGTTCTCAATGTCATACCCAACTATTAATATTTTTTCAGTGATTTGAATATCCAAAGATGACTCGGAAAGAAATCCTTCATATTCTCGAATCAATGGAAAGAGAGACGATGTAACTAATACCTGTATGGACGTGGTTTCAGAGGGACTTTTTATGTAAAGGCATAAATAGTTAAACGTTCTAAGCTGAATAACATACTCCGTGAGGAATTAGGGTCAATAGGCATGAGTGATACTTCGCAAATGTAAGGAACATTGTGTTTAGGGGATATAATCATCTCTGCTAATGATGTCAATGCATTATGAATAAGGCATAGTGACATTGCCCGACAGGTTGACTAATGAAAATATATGATATAAATAGACTTTGAAGAAAATTGACAATGTGTTGCTATCTACTTTAGATCTCCCAGACGTTCAACATTTCATATATGTAAATGTAACGTTTCGTTCTTTCTTTCTTTCTTTCTGTCTGTCTTTTCTACTCCATGCCTCTATCGCGGAAGGAGGTGTCAGAGGCATGACGTTTACGTTCGTCCCGCCTTCTCAGTATCGCAATAACTTTAAGAACCAATGTGCCCTTCAAAGTTGATGATAGCTGTTTAAGTTCAAGGGTCATAGAAGAGAAATTATGAAGTTCATGTTAATGTCCTCTCAGGAATTATTTGGTATAATATTATTCTAACTGAAAATATCCCCACAGGAAGATGAACTACACTGTTGCCCATAAAGGATTTCGTCTCTTGTCTAGGGGAAGGGTAAAAGTTTAATTTGATAGGGGTTAAAAATTGATTTTATCCATTTTTACAACATGGAAATTTCTATCATCCCAAAAATATATTGTAAAATCTCCGCCAAAAATAAATCATAGTGAAAAATAGACTATAGTTAGCATTTACAACCTTGTCAATAAGGCTAAAACAAAATTTGGGTGAAAATTATAATAATCAAGGGTTTGTGGTTGTTTTTTATTTCCTTTGCTTTTACCATGAAGTAAGGATAAAATATTTCAATTTTTCACCAATCTCACTTTTTACTTCAACCCCTCCCCTAGACAAGAGACAAAAGCATATAACCTTGAACCTTAATTTAACGTAAAGAACAATATTAACTCTACACTTTAGACGCGTCTCGCGGGGTTAAGATTAAGGGGGCCTTGGTCAGCCGGGTAAACAAAAAGGGGCCCCAAAATGACAAAAATGGGCATTGTGGGGGCTGACAGCCCTTTTTTTATTTTTATTTTCCGGGAATGGTTGGGGGAACAACCAAAATATAGCTAGGGTCCCGAAAAGTGAACGCGGGGACAATTAATTTCATGAAATTACAGCCGGAGCAAACATATGTTGGTGGAGCACGAAAAAAATATCCAACTTTTCTGACCAACAGTGTAGCTAGATTTTTGGAGTAATTTGATCAGAAGTTATTGAGATAGATTATAACATATTTTACATGTTCTAAGGGCAGAGTAGTTTCGAATGACGTAGTTAGAATTCGAATAACAGAAGTTTTCATTTTAGAATTAAGGCATATTTCACTGAAAATAATTTCATTAACTTGCTCGTTATATCAGAGATACTATTTCTGTTTAATCAGGGCTTTGTTTTAATATGTATTTTTTAATATGTATTTTTCTCTTCACCTGTTTTATGGGCTATATCCATCACTCTTCCTTCTTTTTTTAATCTCCTTTCACGTTATCCCACCTCAATTTTCATAACTGACCGCTCACGCACCCCCCCCCCCAGCCCCCCACACACACTTTTATCTGTCTAACCTGTCACTTTCTTTGAACTCTCTCATTTCTCATAAAATTCTCATAAATAGCTTTCAACTCGATCTCTCCTCTCTTTCTCCCTATTTTTCATTCTCTATAATTTTCTCGTTCTAAGTGTCTCTCCTCTTCCCTCCCCATTCACTCACTTCCAAAGCAGTTCGTACTTTGTGTGTTTCAAAACGCCTAAAGCGAGATATAGATTTGTTGACATAATATGAAATTAACCACCAGCAATTTAACTCTCAGCGAGTAAAGGCAACACACACTATCTTATCCGCAACATTACACCCCCATTAAACACTTAAGAACTGTGTCCTCCTTAATGTGAAATGAGAACATTTACCGTTAGAAAACAATTTTGAAAATAACTGTAAAGATCAAATTCACAATCTTAAAGTTAAATATAAACAATCTTTTGAATGACAGCTTGGGACTTTAGTCATTCCCGTTGCTATTAACCGTTTTTTGTTCTAGTAGAGTATACTATTGTCTAATTTGTTATATGGCTTTTGATATCATATGCTGCATTCAGTTCGTCTTTTTTTATCATTCCAATTGACCGTGTAACTCTTCACGCCGATCTAATGTCTCAAATATCTATGAATGTAACCATTGCTTCCGTGATGCTAGTCATACAATAACATCCTCTTGGCTGTGTCACCCCAGGGGACAGGGCCTCGGCCGATGTCAAAACTCAAATGGCGATTCGTGTTGCTTTTTTCCCCGTCTTTTCCAAAGTGACGTTTTTTTTTTTTTTTTTTTTTTTTTTTTTTTTTTTTTTTCCGCAGAGGTAAAGAACCCACGAATATCTGCATGGAGATTCATAGACAGATGAAATTGAGAAACTAAATTATGTTTTTGTTTTTGTTTTTGAATGCAATAATGCATGCGTACAAAGAGCGTTAATGTACTTGCTACACTCATGTTTTAAAATTGTCCGCTTGTCATTATAGAACCTATACTTCGAAATCCTTTATCAATTGAATAATCTCTTTTATTGCCAGAAGATGAAATTTTATCTGACGTACTTTTTTTTTCATGAATATTAGAGCGTGAAAATGTTAACTCTTTAGTAGTTTATGGAGATTTCGGTAAAAATTATCTGTAATTGATTTCGTATTTGATCTGTAAACAACTACTCACAAGACACCATCGTCACAAATACAATGCATGAGGATGTATTGGTATTTATATGCTGTAGGCACACGGCTAAATATCCCCTCTTTCTTCCACTTTATATTTTTGTGTCGAATTAGAGCGTGATATATTTCTATTTTATTGTTGTGAATAGGCATAGATTGATGTTGTTTGACTTTTTGTTCAACAACCCACACACACGCACATTCTTATACCTACCGGGTACTAGTATACAAATCATGCACGCAGTTCTGTTGTTTTCATCGTCTTGTGGGCAAATAATTGGGTAGGTATTTGATCTTAATCATTAAGTGCGTCATCCAGTTTGTTAATTTTATTTTATTTAGCATTGACATTTGTCTTCGATACTTCAAACAACCCACACAAGAACGGAGATAAACTCTTGGTGTAAACATGAGCAATGATATCAACATAATACATATTTGGTTTTTCTCTTGGGGTTATGCACCCATCATTTCTACTTGCTTCAAATTGTAAACATCATCTTCAAGATTTGAATTAACAGAACTGACGGAGGAATGGTTGAGGCTGGATTCTGCCACCCCCCCCAAAAAAAAAACAAAAAAAATCAACAACAACAACAAACAAATACAAACAACAACAACATCACAACAAACAAGAAAAACAACAAACAGAGAAAAAAACGCTAACTAAAACCAAAACTTTGCATGTAATAATGTTTCGGGTTCATTTGCAATAACCTAACTTTAATTCTCATAATACATCTGAAGGAAGCGTCTTGTCAATCTTTCTTCCATAACAGCACGAATGAATATTTTTTTTTATCGTTCATATGATATGTGAGATGAATGCAACTTCATTCATATTTTTTATTTTTTTGTTAACGCATCAAACAGCCTTGCCATCCTTATATACGCCATTGTTTCGCTTTGTCGATTATTACGATGATTCGGTTACATCTTAATGGTGTATTAATGTGTTTGAATTATAGGATTTCGTTCATAACAATATAGTCTGGAGAAATTATCTCTTTTATAGGAAATCGCTTGATTCGTTTTCTGCTTTGTGCGATATGGAGTTGAATCGGATCATTTTTGGTCGGCTTTCTTCGCATCAATTCGAATCACCTTGAGGGAATTTTGTCGTCAAAATGTCGTGGCCAATTCCTCTACACAAACTGACTCTTTTTATCATTGCTAATTGTCTCCAATATCATATGGCGTAAATGACGCTTTCTTTCCATAAAAAGAGTCTTCCGTTGAGTCGATATACAATATTATAGATCGGTTTTTAAGGCCTACAATACATTAAATCAAATAATCTTAACACAGAGTTTGAGTCTACATTGCCATAAGTCTATAAATAAAGTAAACGCAATGTGCTGGAATGACTGGGTGCGATGAACATGGATTAGCAGGATGAAATATTTTATTGTTCAGTTTGGTAAGGTATGGATACACAGCTCATCACCATCGACTCTCGTATTCTTATACCAATTATGAATAAACTTTATGAGAAATATACAATATTATGGCGCTGTACAAAGTGTGTTTTTTTTTTTTTTTTTTTTTTTTTTTTTTTTTTTTTATAGATAAATTATATATTTTGCCTAATGACCCGGGATCCTGTTTCGATATCAGCTGCTGTTTGGTGACAAATAGTTATTTGCAAACGTGCAAAAGACTTTCCAGGATTTGAACCACGGTCACCACGGCCAGAAACTTAACGTTACGTGAGTTACTATCTGGCCCTCCTGGCGACAGCAGGCCACGATAGCCTTAACCCTAATTTTGATCACGATGGAAATAGTGTCAAAAATGGCGGCGTCAAGCCCGTTAGATCACGGTAGATGATTTGCCTATTATGCAAAAGGTCCCTGGTTCGATATCAGCTGGTGTTTGTGCAAAATAATTATTTGCAAAAGTGCAAAAGACTTTCAGGATTTGAACCATGGTCACCACGGTCATAACTTAACGTTTGTGAGATGTTACTATCTGGCCCTCCTGGCGACAGCAGGCCAGATAGCCTTTAACCCTATATTTGATCACGATGGAAATGGCGTCAAAAATGGCGGCGTCAAGCCGTTTAGATCAGCGGAGAGATTTTGCTCTTTTATACAAAAGGTCCTTGGTTCGATATCAGCTAGTGTTTGGTGCAAAAACAATTATTTAAAAAGTAAAAGACTTTAGGATTTGAACCACGGTCACCACGGTCAAAACTTAACGTTAGTGTGAGTTACTATCTGGGCCCTCCTGGCGACAGCAGGCCAGATAGCCTTATACCCTAATTTGATCGCGATGGAAATAGTGACAAAATGGCGGTGTCGAACAGCCCGTTTAGATCTAGCCGGTTAGAGATATTTGCCTATTATGCAAAAGGTCCCTGGTTCGATATCAGCTGGTGTTTGGTGCAAAAATAATTATTTGCAAAAGTGCCAAAAGACTTCAGGATTGAACACATGGTCACCACGTGTAAAACTTAACGTTAGTGTAAGTTACTACCTGGGCCCTCCTGGCGACAGCAGGCCCAGATAGCCTTTACCCTAATTTTCATCGCGCGATGGAAATGGTGACAAAAATGGCGGCGTCAAGACTGTAGATCAACGGTAGAGATTTTGCCTCTTATACGTCAAGGTCCCTGGTTCGATATCAGCTGGTGTTTGGTGCAAAAATGCAAAAGACTTTCAGGTCACTAACTACGTTAGCAGTAGAGATTTTGCCTGTTTACGAAAGGTCCGTGGTTCGATATCAGCTGGTGTTTGGTGCAAAAATGCAAAAGCTTCAGGATTTGAGCCATGGTCCACCACGGTCAGAAACTTAACGTTAGAGTCAGTTACTCTCGTGGCCTCCTGGGGACAGCAGGCCCATATAACTCTTAACCTTAATTTTGATCGCAATAAAAATTGCGTTAAGAATATATTTTATTAAGATAAAATATAGTACCAAAAAAAAAATCGGGAAACAAATTTCCAGATTCGACCATGGTTACCAGTTATGCTTCAGAACTTCAATTATTACGTAAGTATCTTATATCTTGACTCTCTTGGTGATAGCATATGCTCAAATAGAATAACACCTAACCCAAGAGTTTGTTGATGATGAAAACAATCATTTACCTATGAACGACAAATGTATTCCAGCTGCTTCATAGTCCATCGAAATTGGATATTTAAAGTAACTTTATCTCGATTTGTCATTCATGCGCATTCAAATCATTTTCAGTAAATGTACGTGTACTTTTTATTGAGCAATTAACATACATTAGTTGTTGCTTAAGTTCAAACACTCCACATTTTAACCAGATTGTGGGTTCGTGTGGGATATTCTAACGGTTTTTGTTATTTTGTTTCGTTTCAAATTGATTTCCTTGTGTCAGCCGGTGAAGTAGGCTAATCTTTGAAGCATGGCTCTTTATTTCTTTTAATTGGTTGTAGGTACCAATTTTGATTAATGGAATATTATGCAATACTAAAAATCAATGAAAAAGACTATCGTGACAAAACGCCTATCGATGAGTCCAGGACAAGAATTTTAATTCACCTGCAATGACTGATTTGATCTTTGACAAATCATCGATTTGACCGTGTATTCAAGGGTTAATGCTTAAAATAAGGTCATATTGCCAATATCGCAACTCCAATTCCTGGATATGCCGATGATTTTGTTTCAGGAACAATTTTTTTCTTTTCTTTTTCCTCGCTCAGTTTTAACGTTTAAAAATCCTATTTTACTCAAATTACAACATACCGACCGAAAAGGTGAAAAACCATCTTGTCTTAAACAAATAAATAAAAGTACACTGTTCGTCATAAAGGTGGAATATTTTTTTTCTGGCTCAAACGACATTATGTTGCTCTGTTATTAATTTCTTGAATGTGTTTTTCACCGCTTTCACTTCCTGGGACCCTGGGTATATTTTGGACGTTCCCTCAAACCTTCCCGGGGATTTTTCTTCAAAAAAGTTTGTCACCCCCAGAAGATGGTCATTTTCGTAATTTTTCTCTTATTTTGGGGGCCCTTTTTTTGTTCACGCGATCCACCAAGGCCCCCTCAGTCCTGCCCCAAGGAAACACGTCTGAGGTGGAGATTTGTTATTGTTCTTTAAATTAAATCTAGATGTATGAGTACAGGCTTGACTCTTTTGTCTAGGGGAGGGGTCAAAATTTATTTGATTGGGGTTCAACATTCATTTTATTCATTTTTACACCATGGAAATTTCTATCTTTCCTAAATTGTATTGTAAAATCTCAACCAAACATAAATCAAAATAAAGTATCATCAATAATGACCATTTACAGCCTTGTCATCAAGGCTAAACAAAATTTAAGGGGAAAACGATGATATTTAAGGGTTAAAGATGTACGTTCCCCATAGTGAAGAGGGAGTTCAAAATACGTACGCGGTAACGAACATTGCAAGCTGCTCATTCATACCAACGATGTGCGACTCTTACGCAGTGGTCCAAAAACCGAAAGCTAGAACACCCGAACGTTTGCCGAGGTCATGAGCCAATTTCTTATCGGCAATGATTCGCGTGCAAGCGAGAAGGTGATACCAGTAATCCGAACACCGAACACTGCAATGCATTCGGCCCAGGTATACACGAATGCACTGATACAGTGCTTTATACACACAATCCTCACACATTATGTTGTATATCGCGAATCGCTCTCACAGCGCGATCGCGATTGGCTGGCGTGTAACCGGTATGCAAATTAAGTCACGCTCTAAGCTTCGTAAACAATATGGCTGCGACCACACATAGCGCATCTTGATTTCTCGTTTTAGTTTAGTGGTGCTCGTGAAGGACCACCTTTAAAGGCTGTTTTTCATTTCTTTTCTTTTCAGCATAAAGATGGAATAAAATATTCCGAATTTTCACCAATCTCGTGTTTTACTTCAACCCCTCCCCTAAACAAGAGACCTAAGCCTGCCCCAAGAAATATAGATTTAACTTAAAGAACAATATAAAACAGTATACCTCAGTCGCGTTTCCTGGGGGTAGAACTGAGTGGGGCTTGATCGGACGGGAAAACAAAAAGGGGCCCCAAACTAAGAAAAAATGACACAAATGGGCATCATGGGGGTTGACAAAACTTTTTTGGAAAAAAGGTCCACGTGAAGGGGCTGGGAGAATGTCCAATATATAACCAGGGTCCCGAAAAGTAAAAGCAGGGACAAACATATTCAGGAAATTAAAGTCAGAGCAAAATCCTGTCGCTATAGCGGCAAAAAATATTCCATCTTTATGACGGACAGTGTACATACAAAATAATAGTAATCTTGGCATTCTATACATATAGATGGGGAATCGTGATGGTCACTATTAAGTACGACTGTAGGTTTGTTTTCGCCATGTATACCGTCGATGTCTTGGGGATGTGGAGTAGCTTTGCAAGAAGTCAGTAATTTCTCAAGGATAAATTACAGGTATCATTCTCGCTACATTATCGACCATTAAATTGAATTCATCGATTGGAGTAATCAAATGGCCAGCAGTTGAAATGACGATAAAGACTCATTTACAACAAAATGCGGTTTTCACTGAAGTCAAAATGGGCCGATCTGGCACCGTCTCAAACGTTTCCAGTCAAATCGATCACATCTGAAGTGTTTGCCCCTGATAGTTGAATGATAGCTCCTCTCATAATCACATTAACTATTATACCAGCAAAGCTTTCGGAATATCAATCCCTCTTTTCTTCCTTTCGCTCACACCGTATGTCATTTTTTTTTTAATCGTTCCATAACTCCTGCTGTGTTTCTTTCTTATTAACAAGTTTTTATATGCATGATAATTATATCTGCTTAAACTATAGTGCATACACAAAAAGCATGATTATATAATTTCTCTCTATCATTGCCATTTTCGAACACCGAAGATCTAAGAGTTTTCATTATGTGATCGCCATTTACATTATTACTGGCACTTTTTTTTTTCTTTTATATAGCATGGACTGTTAATTCCATTTACTACTCATAATATTTTGTGTTACATTATATTTTGTCTTAAAGAATACCGCTCTCCATTTCACACAAGCACACAAAACCGATATTTTTTTACTTTAATTTTTAATTATTAACAAATAATCTCAGACACTCCCCCCCCCCAAAAAAAAATGAAAAATAAAAAATGTTAAAAATTTTCAGCAATACACCGGCATACTTTTCCCTTCCATTGACTCAATTCACTTTATTTGATCATTTTGTTTAGGATATTAACATTCTCGCAAAACAAAATATATATGATTGAATAGTTAACTCTTTGCCCGCCACATCCATTTTAAGCATAAAAAAGAAGACTTTTCTCTTTAATCATTAAAAATAATATAACAATATTTGCTTAGTATTAACTAAGAGAAATGATGCCTCAGGCCCGGCACTCGCATTATCAGTGATTTTCAGATCTTTTAGCCCAGCCATTACAGAGAAAATGAATTATTACGATTGTAAAGTTAATAAGTACAATTGTGACTATAGTCGAATTTGGCAGGCAAAGAGTTAATAAAAACAAACAGAAAGAGACACTGTTAGTCCGACAGAATAATTACTCGCTGGCTCTGACGTCATCAATAATTGTTCCATGTTCCATGGCACAATATTGTTCCAATTGTGCCATGTATTATTCTGACGGATAAGATCTGCTTTATAGTTCCTTTAAAAAAGTGTTTATTTTGCTTCATAGTTTCATTTTTATAGTATTATTCAGCTACATCATACAGCAAAGTAGCTTCAGGTATATCAGGTGCACTATAAGTTAATTCACGATAATTTTTCCCTTGATACAAATATTTGTTATTTAATCTAATTCTATACACATTTAAGAAATTGATATTCGTATTTTTAAAAAATGATATGTTATTATCTGTTGTTTTAACATTTTTTATGTATTTCTTTTTTTTTTTTTCGTTTTCAGGTTGAATCCTCGAAAGAATTTACCTTGTTTCCGTCAAAAAGTTTATTGTGACTCTTGAATTGGTTACACTTCCTGTATCTCTTGAAGACATTAATGTTCACTTTGAGAGTTTCAATAACAGGTGTTTTCGTCCGAGTCTTCCTGTCAAGGCGTTGTGTCTTTTGCATTACTTTTTATCTTTCTTGAAGTGTGTATTTCTCCTCTCTATTTCGTCAATTTTTGCTTAGTACATCTTTGTTCTGCTATTCTAGACTGCATGCGCCTCCTCATTTCCGGAATATTTCACTTAGCTGTGATTCGGCATTCCAATCCCAAATTTTCGATTCAACTTTTAGCTCCCAAAGTATACACTTTATTGACATGATATTTGAAATGTTTATCATTATCAGTATTACACTGTTAGAACACGGTTTAAAAATTTCGCTGTTTAAAAAATGTTGGTTTAAAAGTTAAACATTCTTGTTTAATATCTAAACATTGTTGTTTAAAACCGGAAATGCGAGGTTTTATAGCCTTAAACAAGACCTGTTTAGAGAGTAGAGTTTAGTTATTAAACAGGTTTTGTTTAAACAGGCCGAGGAAATGTCACGTGATAGTCTTGAGCTAATGGCATCAGTCGTTACACGCGAGGTAAATCGGCGCAACATTTCAATCATGGCGAAGGACTTATGCCTCACACATT
The DNA here is from genome assembly GCA_940671915.1 of Paracentrotus lividus. Classification (NCBI taxonomy): domain Eukaryota; kingdom Metazoa; phylum Echinodermata; class Echinoidea; order Camarodonta; family Echinidae; genus Paracentrotus; species Paracentrotus lividus. Next base: position 29,421,479 of record CALNVZ010002100.1, on the reverse strand, counting down.
AAATAAGTGTATGAACGTTCAGATGTTTTGGCTCAGTGGATAGAGCGTCTGCCCTATAATCGAAAGGTCGTGAGTTCGATACCCGGCCGCGTTAACCAAAAGTCGGAGCATTTTTATTGTTGGAGAGAAGCGTTAAACAATACTGATGATATTTTTGAAAAGCCATTAAACAACAGGTTGTTTAAAATTTTAAACAACAAGAGTTTTAAACAACTACAGGTTGCTTAATCTTTAAACAACGCTGTGTGATTCACCGGTTAACACGCAGTTGTTTAAGAATTTAAACAACGTGTTTAAAAAAATTTTTTACAGTGTACTATTGTTATTATTAGTAAAATTATCATCATCCTTATTAATATAATTGTTATCATCATCATCATCATTATCATCATCATCATCATTATCATCATTATCATCATCATCATTATCATCATCATCATCATCGTCATCATCATCATCATCATAATTTAGTTTAATGTTATTATTCATTAATTGTTTATTTTACAAAATGCATAAATTTGGTATGTTCATAAGGAAGCATTTGTAAAATGACGATGAAAGAGGAAAGATCAAATTTGGATTGGACGGAGAAGTCGACAGAGCTATAATCTAGACTTAACTAAAACTTTGCAGAATCAAATTATTATTATTTATTCATTATTTTGATTTGAGCTGGAATTTGCTTAAAATGTTGAAAACCATTAACTTTGAGATATCATTTGAAATTATAAGACCCTTCAGTAAATACTTTGACTATATATTTCATTGTTTTGTATTTTGTATATTATTTCTTTTTTTTTTTAATATTATTTAAATATTATTTTCATTATACAAGTCAATATGGGCCTACAATAAGTCATTTATATTAATTATATGCTGTGAATATACCCAACAAAATCGTAGCAAAGAGATTAATGCCTCATCCCAATACTAAGTACCAGAATTATTTCCGCCATTTTGGATGGCCCATATTACCTGCACTAATGTTGCTGTGTCAGGCAAGGCATTCAAGCCACATTTCTACCCCTTTCACTACAACAATTGACCTGTACACGCTAGTATTAAGCTACAAAGCTTACTAAATATACAAAACAATTGAGGTTACCCCCTCAAACACTCTTTCATCATCATCATTCTGTGAAATATCAATTTTACATCAGGGTAAAAAATGCCGTAAGTTTTACTACCTTGTTGGTTTTCAGCAATTTTCTCAGAGAAATTTCGGCATCAGATGCTCTCACAGACGATATATTTCGTATACAGTCATATGAAACAACATTATGGTGATCACACCGGTCACCGGTCACCGGTCGACGGTCACGACATGATATGCTTCAGGTGGCCCATATTACCTGCATGTACCTACAGTGAATGTACATTTGGAGAATTGCTATATCCGCTGTGGTAAAAGCTATATAAAACTTTAATTTGAAGAAAAAAAAATCACTCATTAAAAGGCTTCAGGAAGTAATTTCATCCAAGTTCAGTTCAAGCTTGATGCGCGAACATTTACATATTATTGAAACAAAAAACTATTTGCAATTATGAATCAGTATGATATATTATGTACCGCCTATTTAGAATGGCCTTACTACCATCTGGCAAAATTACGAACAACATATCAAAGAGAAATATAAAATTCGGTCATCATTTATTCCAAATATCTGAAAATTATGAATTAATTTGATATATATTCTATTGAAGGTAAATATTTCAGTTTAAATGATTGAAATTGAAATACACTGAGTATGTTTTTTCATTTAAATGGATCGTGTATAATTTCTAAATCGCAGATCGTTGGGGAAAACCCCTTTGGAGGGATTGTATAACAATTCTATACACTATGGTGTAAAATTTTTTATTTTAAGTAATAATATACACTGTTCTCATAAAGGTTTGATTTTTTTTTTTTTTTTTTTTTTTTTTTTTTTTTGGTGTGATCCAGCAACATCTCTTTTCTCCGGCTTCATTTTTTGAAAGTGATTGCCTCCACTTCCAGATTTTTTGGGCCCTGGGCTAACGTTCCCCCAACCATTCCCGGGTATTGAAAACCAAAAAGTTTGTCAATCCCCACAATGGCCATTTTGCAATATTTTTTTCTTCTCTTTTTGGGGCCCCTTTTTGGTTTACCCGGCTGACGAAGGCCCCTTCACTCCAACCCCCCCCCCCACACACACACACACACACAAACGTGACTGAAGTATCGGGTTGTATATTTTTTATGTTAAATTAAGGTTTTGGGTCATAATTTATGTTTTAGTTTCATCTGGAAAAAAAATGGGGGAAAATGATAACAATTTATTATTAATGGTACTTTTTTTCCTTTCTTTTCACTATAACGGTATGATAGGACCATTCTTGGTCACTTGTGTGACCGAAATTACGCAAAATCTTGACTTTAATTCGTTATAACTCTAACAGTTTTAAAAATATAATAATTTAATGTTTATATTTTCCTTACATATTTTGTTGGCTATCGTTTGAAATATTTTTTTATTTTTACAATATGCATGTTCAAGGTCAGAGGTCAAAAGATGTGGGTCACGTGTGTGACTTCAAAAAAGAATTATTTTGAAAGTTCAATTTCATTTTGAAATTCCTGTGAGTTTAAAAATGATAAAATGTTCTTATTGCTGTGAGATATGCATTATGGATCTGTTAACTAAAAAATACTACTGGATAGGAGTCATCTCTGAAATTTCTTTTTTTTTTTTAAATCTGCTATTTTATATCGTGATGTTGTTGTTGTTGTTGTTGTTGTTGCGCTTTCATTCATTATATGAATATTTACGCCTTATCATTTGCGTGTTTTTTCTTCTTTCTTTCTTTTTAAGAAAATCATATAATTAGGGTTTCCCTATGGAAAAATTTATTTTTATTATTATTTATTTTTTATTTATTTATTATTATTATTTTTTTTTTTAAATACAAAGCTTTGCTTGATGATAATTAAGAAAGTCAAAATATCTGTCGTATACATCTCTAATAAAATACCGACCTCGTTCTTGTAAAGCAAAAAGAATTATAATAAATAAAATGAATAACTGAAAACAAAGTATAGGTATTTTGACCAGACGGGACGAAGAGAAGAAAGAAAGGGTCATATACTCCAATCCTGCACCCGTACCGCAGTGCGGGGTTACGTCTGTCCCGTTGATGTGGTACATCAACGTCGGTGAAGTCTTGATCTTTCCAGGAGACAGACGCCTTTAAACCTACTTACGGGGGGAAGACAAGCCCTAGCAGGAAAGGAGCTGTAGACGAAGAAGATAGATGGGTAAAGAAAAAAAACATATATATATATTTAGTGAGATATCCTGTCTGAAAAGCAAAACGACCTGTTTTGATACAGAAATAATGTTATGAAATAAATACATATATATCGTATTATAATAAAGGCAAACAATAGAAAACATACATGATGAGGGCGTTTCATTAAATCGTATACAGACAGATACGAGGAATTTCTCATGAAAATACAAAGCAATACATTTTAGAATATTTGAGATAAACCCCAGTTCAAGGCGGGAAAAGTGCAGTGCAGTACCTAATATTCGAAATTGAACATAATTATACATTCAACAATGTTTAAAATAGAAATATAAAGAATATTATTATGTTAAACAAAAGGGTTACATTGATGGTTGAGAAAAAATTGGATTCTTTTCTTCCATGTACTGAGGGATAAGATAAACTACAGTCTATAGCCTCGGAAACGGCGACACAATTATTTGTGCTTTAAAAATTACCAACAATATGAAAGTTTCATATTGTAATGTTAATGGATATTTTTTTTCCTCTCTCTCTTATTTCCCTTTATTTTTATTTTATTTCCCCTTTCCATTCCTTTTTTTTTTTTCTTTTTTACAAAACTTAAGTTTGATCGAAAGGTCTGTTTTAGTTGTTTTACTTTGCTTGTAAGTTTTTTTTCTTTTCTTCTTTTGTATCCTTTTTTTTCTTGTTAATAAACCTAGTAAACATCGACTGAGAATTCAATGACAAAGATAATTAAATAATGAGAAACATACCGTCAAATGGCGACAATTCTTTTATTAAAACAAAAACAAAGACAAAACGATAAATTGAAGTTATGCACGCAATTCATAGCTGGGAAAAATAAAAAAGAAACCAGTGGCAGCATCCCTGAGGAAACAGCCCACCCTGACAGTTCCAATGCTCTCAATATTCCGGTCCCCAAGAATCAAGTCAAACCATCCGAGAAGGAAAAATATATATATATAATAAAGACAATCCCGCCAAGACACACAATCCCGGTGCGATGTCGGGTCACGTGTGTGCCTTTTTAGTTGGTCACGTGTGTGACATATAGCAAACTGTACAGAAAAATGAAAATATTATTCATATAGGGTACATGCAGGTAATATGTGCCCCTAAGCTCACTTGCCTATTTTACATAAAATTACAACATGACGCACAGTCTAATCTTTGTTTATATGAATCAATAACTACTGCTCTAATTTTTATTGTGAAGAAAAACAATTATCACCAACCCCCCTGTCTGCAATATTCAAATGTTGACGTCATTACCAAAGTGCCCATATTAACTGCATGTGCCGGTAATATGGGCACATGTATGTTTTAAAAACTACAATGACTCTACTATGTAATTATGAGTACATGAAAGCTCTTATTGGATAAACTTAAGTGTATGAGATGACGAAACTTTTTTTTTTTTTTTTCTTTTTTACTGCGATACTGCATGTCGCATACCCTACTATCCCATTGCATGATGAAGCCGGTAACCATAAAGCAAATGTTAAACAAAGAACTGATTATAGTTGGTGTTGCTATTGATAATGATATTGAGGATGAGGACAATGATGATGATGTTAATGATAATAGTGATGATGATGATGATGATGATGATGATGATGATGATGATGATGATGATGATAATGTTCATAATATAATGGACGGGATAATGATGGTGATGATGAAACATGATGATAGTGATGGAGATAATGACTATGACTATGATAATGAGGACGAGGGTGATGATGATGATGACAATGATGACAATGATAATGTTGTTGTCGATGATGATGATGGTGATAATGATGATGAGGATTATGATGATGATGATGTTTTTGTTGATGATGATGATGATGATGATGAATGATGTTTCAATGGAAATGATTTCAATGATATCGGAGACGGGCATCTATGAATTGGGAATAAACATTGTGTTCCATGAAATTTGGGTTAAGATTTATATCAATTCGGCCCTGCCGGTATATCCCATCAGCAAAAAAGAAAAAAAAAGTGAAGAAAAAGGGAGGTGAATTCAATAAACTTTAAGTATAAAAAGTGACACTAACAAAATATCGGTACCTCATGGAGCACCTTTGTCTAGATATAACGGTCACGAGTCATTTTGGTGTTGGGGTATAGGCGTGGATGACATGTCTGTGAGCAAGTATGCAGACTGGTATATGAATCATATAAGGACTTGAAGGAGCCGTTTAAATGCAATTCCCTGGCGCAATGGAATCCAATCCATAATTGAAAATGGCATCCTTGAAATCGGAAGGAGACAAACGGGCTATAGAGTTTGGAAACATGCTCGTCCTGAGAAATACTTTCTGCATGAACGCCATATACAACCTCACCAAACTAGCTATATCGCTTTCTGTAATCAACCAGACTGATTATAATATACATTTCGTCACCAGAGAGGAAAGTGATCGTCACTGTTTAAACCACAAACCACGTGAAAATTGTTGGGTTGTTGTTGTTTTTTTTTTTTTTTTCTCTCTTTCAGTTGAAAGGTAAACGATTATTTGAAGGCGTTGAAGAACAACTTGGAAGTTGGTTTGATCACGAATCCACAGAAATATTCAAACCAATCTGTCGAATAAAGTGCTAACTCAGGAGTTCATATGTATAAACATGAGGTTCTGTTTTTCCAACTTGTATTTTTCGGCCACAAAATCGGGCATAACCACGACATCACTTACCTTTTCTGTATGGAAAAGAAATAAGTCAGCACTAGTCCATGAGCGTAGAATCCCATCAATATTGATTGGAAGTAATAACCAAATGAGTTTTTCGGCTAACATTTCCCCTGATTATACATCAACATTAATAAACACTCAACTTAAATAGCTAAGTGTAACTTAACAACATCACTAATAGCTTCTTTTTTTTTTCACCAAGGCACATTAATAGTGAAAGTGCAATGGCTTTCGATGGCTTTTCTTTAATGACGTAAACTGACACTCGGGAAATCTCACCCGAGATTCGAGCCGGGTGGGGTTGCAGGAGATCGGGGCAGGATGAACGATGTTGCAGGCGGTGTTGTTTCTCAGCTGCCACTGATAGGTGAAGAGGGTTTCAAGTGAGATGATGTGTGGATTACATTAATCAAGCCAGAAGAATGGGCTTTAAAAGAGCGCAGCGGTGGGTTACGCTGAGGATCGTGTGAGTCTGAATGAAGCCGTGTAATGAAGTCTGGGAAAAGAGAGAGAACACAAAATATGCAAATTTGACAAAAGAGAAACGGATAGGTAACATAAGAAGTGGGAAATAATTGGGTGCAATTGATGAGAATGGTAAGAATAACTTAAGCTTCAGTTAATGTTGCAGGACACCTGGATTCCAACCCCCCAAAAAATACAACAATAGGTTCTACAGAGTGAGTCCAAAAAAAAGTCCCATCATTTTGAAGTTTTGAAGTTGTCTTGTTTGAAGCATGAAAATTTAATAATGGATTTCACGTCTTGATAGAGTCATTTTCCCAATATTTTTTCGGTACCCTTTTTATTTAAGTCTTTGCACGCATGACGAAGTAACGGCAATCTTCATAAGATAGCAGAATCTCAATTGTGCCAATAGATGGATCAAGATTAAAAACAAATGTTGACAGAATATTGTACACTCATACATGCACACCATCTCACCACACACACACACACACACACACACACACACACAGACACACCCATCCTCCCCCCTCCACACACGCACATCATTACACACGCACCCACACACACACATACAGTAAACAATTCACAATATCATATCCCCTTTGATATTTTGTTTACCAAGACCATCACTGATTGTTCCCTGAAGTAATGCCCTTAAACCTATCAAGACCAAGGGAGAGGGGGCACAATGTGCCCCCTACCGAACTTTCATACGCCATTTCTATACGCTTGCATCTTTTTCCATCAAACTTGGTGACTTTCCCTGAAATTTATTCACAAACATTTTAATACATATTTTGTTGGGGTATGATATTCCGTGTTGCCATGGCAACCACAAATTGGTAACCATGTTTCTCCATTTTTTGGTTATTATCAATATCCATAGTTTTAAGCTATATTCTGGAGGTTTCTTTATTCAAATTGATTTGAAATAACATTCTAATCTGAATACCACTCTTATATGGATCGGAACTGCATCTAAGAAATAAATTATACTTTAGAATTTATTAACTTATTATAGCACCTTTAGACATATCATCTGTCACATAATCAAAACCGTCTCTTGAAGTCACACATCAATGAGAAAACAAAATGAGACATTATTATGTAGCGCCTTTTACAGTTTCAAATTTCAATCGGTGAACTTTAAGTTGAATCAATATTTTTGTTGTATTGAATCCTCCTCTTCCCCCCCCCCCCTCCCCTCTCTCTCTCTCTCATGATATCAAATTTTGTAATTTCTGAGGAACCAAGCGAACGAGATTAAGACATGCACAGAAATAGATTATAAAATAAAAACTTTTATGTTAGCAAAAATTTATATTTCGTTTCCAAGAAAAAAGAAAATCACTTTATGAACTATTATATACGCTAAAAGGACACTTTTCAGATCAATCTCTTCGTAAAAATAGTGTACTGTCAGAAAAATACATTCAAGGGCTGTCCTTCTGGACTTCGAAAGAAAGCAGAGATTTCAATGTCTACCGAGTCTCAAAATAACTTCCAAATCCAAAACGTTTCGTACCGAACAAAAGAAGGGCATTTGAAAGGTTAGGAACACATACCATCCTGCTCTTCGGTCTAGAACTATTGTACCTATAGGAGTAATGGGGGACACAATTAGAAGGACATTAATCAACAGAAAAGAAACTAAAAACCTTAGGTGTGTTGCACCTACATTCAATGCAATGCTGCAAATGACGTAGAGGATGAAATCAACTGAAATTATGACGTCATCGCACTCCCCTTCAACGGTGAGAAGGGGCTGATGGGAAATAGTTTTCCATGAAGTGTTTTGTCCGGGTGATATGAGATTAACTCTTTTCAGAAATGTGAAGTCGGAAACATTCGAAAACGTTGATTGGAATTGTGTGAGCTATAAAGAATTCCGGTGGTTGTTTCGGTTGTATGTATATTTATCAGACTTGCAGAGGAATATTTTAGGGATATAAACATGTCAAGATCTTTTTATCCATTTCAGTCACGGAAACATGAATGACGTTGGATGAATCGTTTCCAATCCCAGGCCAATAATTATCCCTTGTGCCCATATATTATTAAAAACATCAAGACAAGGCAAGACAAGGTCATAATTGACAGGTTATCTTCGCACTAACAGATATTATACTCTTGCGATCGTTTTGCAAAGAATTGAAACAGTGTCAACGGTATACCATCGTAAAAATAAAGAAATTAGATGTTGTAATCAATAATCATTATTGACGCAACGAGACTTATTTTGGTATGGAATAACTCAATACTGACGCCCTCGTGTTATTTGTGAGAGTACCAAGATGAAATTTTATTTTTAAAAACAACTACAAACAAAAACACGCATATTTGTAAAATATCCATTAAATAAGTTGATATGCCATAAGGCCAAAAATGTCGTTGTTGTATGAATAGCAAATTGCATCAATATAGATGATTCTTGAAATTATTATACAAGTCTCAATTTTCAGTGATGTTTTCCAAAAATGTATATCAAAGTATTTACAATATTTTGTTTGAATTTGCTTATAACGTTATTATCGAGTTTTTCCTTGATATTTGCCGTCATACATGCTTCATGAAAGTCAAGGTTATTTGCATGAGTGATGCTTACTAAATTTTTGTCCATTATTTTCTTTCTTATTTTCTTTTCTTAATATTTATTTCTTGAACTTTATGAATTATAATCGGTATGCTTTTGAAAACACTGTGATATCTTTCTAAAGGTGGCCTTTTTTATCCATTATGACATATCATGTTTAGAAAAACTCTCACATCTTGTCTCTTGAATTTAAGGTGTTTATCATTTTTCCTTAACTATAGGGGAGAGCGGGGTTATATGGAACATTTTTCACAAAAATGGCCGTAAAACAAAAGTGGATTTATTTCAAGAAACAATAAACATTTAGCTTGAGTGTATATCTTTATGCTACAAATGTACCCCATAAAATCCTTAAACTTAGTGAGTTCGGAAAAATCCATCTTCAACAAGACACATGTCAAGTGGTTCCAACTAACCCCAGACCGGGGTTAGTTGGAACAAGGTATGGGGTAAGTTGAAACATTGTGCATTATATCATATAAAATTATATTTAAAATACCTGCAACATATTGCATGGGATCAGCTAACTTGCTTTATTGATTTCAAATAAAAATATTAAAGATTTGTGTTTCAAATTTTTTTTAAACTTCATGTTTTATTACACTTGATAGCATCCACTCACATACAGATATCTGAAGTCCTGTGAAGTACATTCTGCAATATATTTTGTAAAAACAAAATAAAATTGTCCAATGTGCACTAATATACCTGTATAGGAATATTTCGGAACACTTCATTGAATGATATGATTTTATTTTTTATTCAGCTGAAACCTATTTATTAGTACATGTTCCAACTAACCCCGGTCAAAATAGTTCCAACTAACCCAAGGCCCATTTGACATTTTGTAAGCTTACAGCACAAAAAGGACACAACATGTCATATATTTAACCTTGTGTTTGTGGCTTGGTAAACTGTTTGTTATAAATAAAAAACTGGCCAACTATTTATGATCTTCTCTGAATAAATAAAACATTTTTAAAAATGACAAAATTTACTCAGAAGGTGAAAAAAACAAACATTGCTTTCTAACTTTACGAGGCTTGAAGCATGTGTGCTGCCTAAAATGTGGTGGATGGGCAGTTGCTAACTAGCAACAACCTGAGGGTAGATTTGCATAAATATATTTACAGACATTCAAGAAAAAATTTCAATGTTCAACTTAACCCCGTGTTCCAACTAACCCCACTCTCCCTAGTTGCGGTCACTGCAGTTCTATCTCCTCTTCTCACATCTTCCCCATCATTCATCTCTTCTAAATTCCTGTTATAACTGAATTCCTTTACTTAAACAACAGTAATGTCATTAGATTCTGGTGTGAGATGTCTGGTTTACAAGATATTCATGTATTATTTAGGTAAAAGGAAATAGTTATCAAGAAAATAATAGTACAGTATGCCCTCTCATTTGTCTTAAATATTCATGATAGAATCTGTGTAGCCACATGTTTTTTAACACTGTTCTTGTCATTTAATGGTTATTATGTGCAACATGGAAATTCCTTTAAGGTGTGGCCCTCTCGGAGACAGTTCATTAAGAGCTGAAGTTTTCTACCCTGGGTGTGAATAAGTGAATATTATTATATTATTATAGTCCACTTCCATCACTGTTGATGGACCTTCTTAATTGTTGAAACATTTTGTATCCATAAAGATAGGACATTGAAGCATAAATTACTTGTGATAAACCAGTCCACCTCACATTCCATCCTGATGCACACAGCCACAGTTCCACTGAATTAATAAGCACTTTTAATATCTATATTTACTCACCCGTAGAGTGGGGAAGCAAGGAGGCCTTAAAGTACACGACTTCACTATTAATACTATATTCGAAAGTCTTAAGTGATGATTGTTAATGGTTCTGTCGCCGGTCCATTATCTTGCCTAATTACGAACATATGAAGAATCCCCAAGCTTGATAAAGGGAAAAATAAAATCTACTAGACAGCCATCAAATCTCTAATTCTATTCCCTTATTTATATTGTTCCACAACACTTTTATATTTGAACCCACATGGTCTTTACTAGCTATGGGTAGTTGCCAACGGAAGCATGGTAAGCGTAAACATTACGTTACATGTTCAGTTTTAATAGTTTGATCTGAGAAGTAGCTGTGAGTGGGGGGGGGGTTTCTCAATACCTTCACATAACCTAAAAAGGAAACAAAAAAGACAGACAATACTAGTATTGCAATATTTTTATTTTCTTAAATAAGTATGTTTCTTTAATATCATTATCAATATCAATATCAATATTTTTTTTTTGAGAGAGAGAAATTAAAAGCGATTAGGAGTGTTTAGGAACTACCTTTCTCCAAACGCTCACGATCTTTAACACCATACTTTACAAAAGTCACACACACACACACCGTCATACTCACCCACCCACCCACACACACACACACACACACACACACAAACACATAAACATCCTCCCACATCCTCACTCTCACCCACAACAAAACAAACTCCCCTCACATTCACCCTTACAAACACCCACACAAACACACACACACACGCAAACCCCCACACTCACACTAATACACATCCACCCTCCCCCTCACACTCCCCCTCGCACACACACTTACATCCACACCCTTTGACTTATTCATATAACATCGACAATTCAATGCCTTATCCTTCATCACAATATAAATACACATTCAAGCGGGATTTAAAAATTGCAATAAAATTTTATTTAATTTCATTCAAGGGTTACCTATATCTTCTTTTTAACATCAAAAGTTCAAACAGACGTGCTAAATTAGGCATTGATATCATACAATCCTTTACAGCATTTTAGGGTTTTCAAAAATATTGGTGAAAATTTGCTTAGGCCCATGAAAATCTCTTCTTATCATATTTTCTACTCAAAAATATAAACGCTTTTCTTTTACAAATAAACTGACTCAAAAATTTTAGGAAAAGGTTTAAAATTCGATTTTCCGTAACCGTCTAAGTTTGCCTTTCATATAGCACCGACTAAACTAAATAATGTTCAGTCTTCTCATCTACTTTTAAAAATGAAATAAATCAAGGTTTTTCTGGCTTTGATAAAGTATTTTACTTTTATACAGATTTATTTACACACGATGTCGCCGACTTGACACTACAGCATGTAGGTTAGGAATATACCCTAATAAGCAACAGAATACATAAGCAGAACAGCCATATTCAGTCAGTACTTAGGTTATGACAATGAATGCAACTATTAATTGTGCTTGCACATTTATAATCAATGGAAAGCACGAATATAGCACTATTTACATTCAAAATAATTTATATTCAATCAAGTAATCTTAAAAGATATGGATATCTGAAGAAAAAAAAAAGAACGTGAACAAATGGACTATGTAATTTGAAACAACTAACAACCTCTACAGAAAATTTCTAACTAAGTTCATCAAAATGGAAATATTTTTATTTCAACATAATTTATCCCAATCTGTAATGTTTAAAGCATGTGTCGGATATCATGAATTTCTTTGTGAATAAACGTAAAAACCTTTTTATTACGTTATTAACATTTATAAACGCTTTCAAAGTATTCTACACAAACAATAATCCTAAGCTCTCCCCCTTCAAATGAACGATGCAAATCATGTTAGCATAAATTGTAATCCTAACGATGATCTTAATTTAAAAGTTACACATTTGAAAACACATTTGAAACTCCAAAATGGCCATTTTGTTTCGAGGATACGAGTGTTTTGACACGTATAGTCTTGTGCTACATATTATTATGAAGGGGATTTTTTTTCATACATGATAGGTGTCAAAGTAAGTCGGGTCGACCCGAACTCTGTGCCCTGTAACCATCTGTGTATGCGATAGCAATTTAATGTAATTAATCTCAAAACTCTTAGTTCATTATTCAGTGACGCTTACAAAATATTTCCGCCATTTATATACATTTCAACACGCTGTACGCTGCAAATCAAGTTACGGAACGCCAATCCACGTCGTAATAAAATAAAGGTAGGAAGGGGGCAGTTCTATCAAAGGAATTACTGCAGTAATTTAGTAGGCGGCCACTTTGAACGAGCACTGTAGATAGCTGCATTTCATTATGCAACCCTTCTTTTCAGTCACATTTCTTCCCTCTTCCATTTTCTAAAGGTCCATTCCCGATTTGCACGACCCCATAAGACGAACCACAATGAAACAGGTCTTATGTGACCTGAACAGACAAGTTACAACAGTAGGCCTACTAGACTTCACCTTTATGTGCAGAAGGGGGATTTTTGCATTTAACGCCCTTAATATAACTAATATACTTGTTTAGGCATTAACCCCCCCTCCCATTCTGGTTTAATAAGCAAAGGAACGTGTTTTCTATTTGGCTATGTCGAAATATAGATGCATTCGAGAAATCTAACCTAATAACCTTAATAATTTATTCCTTCTTCATGACCGTGCACGTCTTATAAACGTTAATCAAAAAATTAAACAAGGAACTAATTTCGACAAATTTCTCTAAACATTGTGTCACTTTTCTTATTATTACCATGTCTGGTAAAAGTCTTGTTTGTAACTCACATGCTCAAATCATAGTTCATTCAGGTATTTAAAAGTCATCTCTGCCGGAAAATGACCCAAGATTCTCCTAAATAACCTGCAGGTACCGTACTGTAAGTACACTCTTAACGTGCTCATGCATATAAAAATTTGGATTGGTTATGTAGTACACGTACTTTGTTTTAAGCATTGTTTCACTGATGTTCGAGTGGTGCTGCATGCTCAAATCCCCTTCTTATTGTTTCATCTCAATTTTGGTTGACTGGCACAGTTAACTATTTCGTATACCACTCATAACCTTTGGAGTCTTGAAAAGGAATGTGTCTTGGTTAAAATCTTAAGATAAAAGATATGCAGCACCTCTTTAGATACCACTCTTTTTATCCCTGCTCATTATCTAGCTTCCAGTCAAAAAATGTAATGTTAAGGTGTTACCTCAACTGAGGAGATGTCTCTGAGGCTCGAAGACTCTTCTGAGACTATGCGACGTCTCCTAAGACGGGAAAATCTCATAAATATTTCCCGCGATTCATGGGACGTCGCGGAAACTCGGGAGAATGTTTCCAAGACGGAATCACAAACTAGTTTGAAACCCGCCTCAAACCCGTTTTATGCATGGCAGGTGAAATACCAATATTAGCGTATCTTTTGAAAATTGTTTATAAAAGATAAGATCTTAATTAAAAGGATATGGCAGAAGTGAAATCAAGCTATTTCAAGCATGTTGCTTTGTGTTGGTAATGGTATTCCTTGTGCCAAAATCGGCACAGACTTTTACCAACATGCCTTAAACCATCGATTTCGCTTAATAGCTTGAAAATGACATTATATCAATAACAATTCGGTCAATTTTCCTCTTAAACTGTGACAGTGTCAAATATTCTTCAATACTCCAGTTTAATATAAATGCTAATTTTATATTGTATATTGTAGAACATTACATGTTTTCTCTTGTGATCTTGTAAATTCGTCTTAATGGCCTATTACATCGATGGCCCTTGCCGTTAGGAACACTTTTATGGGAATAATCCTCTCTATAAAGTGGCGATTTTTTTCTGATAAAAAGCTTTAAAATGGATGTTACGAAAATGATTTATCATGAAAATATTGGCATTGCTCATCCTATTATGGTAAATGCTATCAGAAAAAGGGTCATTTCGGTTGATTGGCGATGTCCTAAAAGCCAACTTGCTGAAGGCGTTTAAGAAGACAACTTAAATTATTCTTTGTTTTGACAAAAACCTGCGATCCTTTTTGTTCAAACCTCGAACATTTCATGAAGTCTTATTTATTCTATATATTTCATATTTTTTCATCACTTAATCCAATTCACTCTTTTTATTGAATCGATTTGATCAATTTCCGATGTTTCATTTTTCTTACAGATCACTCTTCAGTCTTACTAATATACTACATTAAAGCCTGACAAGTCCCTTACTAGAATTTGTTTTGAATAGAAAAAAAAAAAGAATTGGTGCCTATCCAATCAATTACGTCTATACATATTTTAAGAGTTCTCATTAGTGTCTGAAAAATGACGGATGATTATATCTTTTGCGTATCCTCTGCATGTGTAAATATACATTCAAATCAATTACACTTTGAAAAGGAGACCGACTTGATTAATCATCCCAATTATAAAGGTCTGACAATTTAATTTACAATATCATCGATTATGCAGGTTAATACCCTTCGCTGCAATCCGTTGCTCTCAACTAAACTGTCTATGGCACGTAAAATAACATGAACATTCCACAAACTCATTATTAAAATAAAATATTGATATTATAATCATTGTTATCGACCTAACTCTTAGGCAGAGTCATGATCAAACCACCATCGTTTCTTCTTTTATCCAGAATGAGTTTTTAGGAGGGATTCGACGAGATCGACTTTTAAACGTTCGAAATTTCATCTTTCATTTTTGAAATATTAACAGCGTTGATTAAAGCTTTTTCGAGTTTGATGGCAGTCAACTTTATTGGTAATCGTGGGTCATGTGTATGTCATTCCCATTATTTTTTTTTACCAGTCTCTTTCATTTTAAAATATAAACCGATCCTCTTAAACCAATCAGATTTTATCTCACATTAATAATCATGCTTAATCACTGTGGAATATTAACGATAGAATTGTTTGCTATAATTTTGACTGTTGCGATAAAAATTTAATACAAAACTATCCAACATTCGATTACACATAAAAACAAAGATTGAAACTCAATGGACAAATATTATGCCATGTTAAATTCCCAAAACATTAAGGTATCAAATCGTGATTATGAGTATAGTATTTCCCAATTGATGTATATTGTTTAGTTGGCAATTCAGAATAGATTTGAATACAATCTTTACAGTAAAATGAATGTAGCTTTTGAATCCTAGGAATCATTCATTAGGAATGGAGGTAATTTAAAAAATGTCAAAAGAAAATACAGAGGAAACAAATATACATAAAATACAGAGATAGATTGAGAGAGAAAAGGGGAGAGAGAGATAAACACTTCGGATCATTAAAACTCCCGCATGACATCTAAAGTACATACGGCAAGGTTTCAATTTCATTTCATACTTTACGTTGCAAAAATAGTTCGAAAATTCTAAGTTCAGTATACAATATCAATAATGTACATCCTCAATAACCAATCCATTCATTGAAAGAAAAAAAAAAGAACATTCATGGATGAAATAAACTACTTTTCATTCTTAGGCCGAAATATGAGTCCATAAATAATTTGAGGATTTTATTCCTCTCCGTTGTGGATTTCTATTCTATGTTAGTTGTCCCAATTTTCCCATCCCAGTTGTCGGATGAATTTAAACCCAAGGATATCAGAGGCGAGCCAACAAACGCTGAATTGAATCCTGTGAGACTACATGAGGTGATTCGAGCTCAGCATCTTCGGCCTCTTGTAGCCATAGTGGGATTTCTTCTTCCTCGACTTCGGCTGCTACATTCCGCAGTCGGTTCATCAGGGCATTGAATGTGTCTTCGTTTGTATTCCTCCAGTTGTTTTCCTGTAGAGTGAGAGAAACAAAAAGATAAAAGAGAATCAGATTAAATTTTCATACATATTTTTCATTCTTTTTCATAAACTCATTTATACAAATGGTCTTAATCAATAGTATTGGGGTATATTGCCACGTTATACTCATTCAGAGCCTTTTCGACAGCAAAGCATCCTTGGTCTGCTTGTTTGCTACCATCACTTTGTGTATAAAAATAAGACAAAGTGCAAGTTTGACCTCTTTCTTTAAAATAGAAGGTTGATGCAAGTTTCATGAATCTTTTGTTTGAAAAATTCATGAGGCATGAGTGCAGTAGAATGACCAAACACGTTTTACCGGATTAAATTGGTCAGAATCTGTGGTTATTTATTCGCCGCGGTAACCGGCAATTTCACTTTGATGATAGGAGAAGTATAGCAACTATATCAAGTCAAGAACGGCCGTGATACAAAAGTAAGCTTTAACAAAAAATGACCCCCAAAAAAATTTTAAAATATTGAATTGAACATGTGAATGAAGATGTGGTACACTGTTAGAAAAACAAGTTGTTTAAAATCTTAAACAACTGCGTGTTAACCGGTGAATCACACAGCGTTGTTTAAAAATTAAACAACCTGTAGTTGTTTAATGTTTAAAACTTAACACTCTTGTTGTTTAAAGTTTAAAACACCTGTTGTTTTTAATGGTTGTTAAAATATATAACAGTATTGTTTTAACGCTTCTCTTCCAGAAAATAAAAACGCTCCAACTTTTGGTTGACGTGGCCGGGTATCGAACTCACGACTTTTCGATTATAAGGCAGACGCCTCTATTTCCAGTACATACACTTCATGAATGTGTGAGGCATAAGTCCTTCACCATGAATTGAAATGTTGCGCCGATTTCCTTGCATCTAACGAGTAATGCGATTAGCTCATGACTATCACGTGACATTTGCCTAGGCCTGTTTAAACAGAAATGTGTTTAATACCAGTGCGATATGTCTCTAAGCAGGTCTCGGTTTAAGGCTATTAACACCTCGCTTTCTGCGTTTAAACAACAACTTAGATACAACCATAGAATATTTAATGAAGTGGATGAAAGAATTTCAAGAAATCTGTTCTTCTCAAGAACTACATACTCTCGCACGCAGGGCAGCTGAAGAATGGACAAGCTTCCGATGAGTCCTTGCGATTGCCTTGGCAACGTTCAAGTTTTATGAGATTGTGGCAAATCTTTCCACTTTACTGATGTCTTTTTGTGATTGTCATTATTTTCTTCATTCCATTCATCCGAGAGTATTCATAAACACGCTCAAGCCATTTTATCGGCCCTCTGGAAAGACAGAACAACAAGTCAGCCCTCGGCTGTCCACGTACCCAACCTTTTAAACTGTCACAATCAAAATCATATTAGATTATTATAGTTCTATTGAAGCGCAATTTGTATTCCATTATGACAATAAATACTTAAAGATTGAGTTCAGCTCAAAAGAGAAAGAAATTTAAAAAATATTTTTTAATTTTCCCGATTGTTGTTTCACAGTTGAAAGTAAGAAAAACATATTTAATTTTATATTGTATCTAAAAAAAATCGTATTACGTCTAAATATGACATTATTATTTCAATGTATTTGAGCAAATCTATTTTAGAGGAAATTCATAAGTTTCTTGTATATCTGAGATCGAAAAGTGAATAACTGATATTTTTTTAAAGATGTTATGTTATTTTTTTTTAACGTTTCTTCTTCAAAGTCAATGGAGATCTTAATATCGGTATGTTCATGAAGAAAAAATGTAAGTGTATGCTTATACGTAACCAGAGGGCCCTATGGGTATATTAGGTAGGTACTTGGAAATGAGGTATTGAACTTGATTCTAACCGCAAAGGCACATGGACTAGTTTCGTAACCCTACACCTGCCCGATTATGAAACCACTAAAATTAGAAATAAAGGTGCCAAGTTGAGCCAAAAAACGGTTCTTCATTTTGTCCTATCAAGGAGAATGCTTTAAGATGCAAATGAGAACTATTTGTCGTAGACCCATCTCCAAGAGTTCTTTAAAGAATGTTAATGAATTAATTTAATGTGAAGAATGTGTTCTTCATGTTACCATAAAAGTAGAACCTTTAAGGGTCTCCTGAGAGGGCAAGAGAAAGAACCATATATGATTTAACTGGCACCTTTATTTCTAAGAGTAATTTTCCTGCTGCTGAAGATGTGAATGTATTGCAGAATGTCCAAAAAGCACTTCCATCACAATTGCCCAGGCATCACTCTTCCAAACACAACACGAATTTTGACCTTTAAAGATTTAGTTCAACAAAGCTTAAATCTGGTATGACGGCACGTAAAACTCAATTCTAAAACATTAAGGAAAACGCAAGACGAAATAAGACTTTCACGAATATTGGTCAATGCCTAAGTGGCATTCATTTCTTATAAGAGCATTAACACTCTTTTGCTTCGCCATATCCTGAAACTCTAAAAAGTAATTCTGCTAATAACAATAATGACCTGGACCGGTGACGGATAGCAGTATCGGCAAACTTATTCAATAAGAGACTGACACCTTTATACAGCTCCTTAAGAAATAAGTAATTCTGCAGTCAATTGATAGGGGAAATTTGTCCATGTCCAAGCAGTAGCCGGTAACAAAGTGGACATTTTAACAGAATGAATAATAAATCTGCTCCGGGAAAAGCAAGCAAGGCGGTACAATTTCACGCCTTCATAGCAATGACCCATGCAAATCCATCTACAATCCTCCATTTCCGCTGCATCCGACATTCTAAACTTTCGTCATGTGTCGGTTTCTTTGGAATGTATGTTTGAGTGAATTCGTATATCCATAAGAATTAGGATTAATATGACATAATATGGGGAAATTCCGGTGTGCGAGATCAATATGGAGATTACAGATGATCTTGAAAAAAAACTTTTCTATTTCTGTACTTCAATCATGCAGTATTTATTACGTCCTGTAAATGTTCTGGAAAGCTTGTACTCTGAAATAACAAAGAAAACAACAACAGACAAAAGCCGCATGTCTGCCCTCGTTTGTTTCATATTCAGAGGAGAATTTTATTTATGTTTTATTTTGAAATGTAGAGGAACCACAAATTTAAAAGAAAGCGTTTATTTATCTAAAGTTGCCATGTCGATTGCATTCTACACCATTGTAAGAAATGACTCTGTTCCAATTTTATATTTAAGGGCGGGGGAGGGTTGTGACTTTAATTTGCGTCACCGTGTTTGATACGCCACTGGCAAAGGTGAAACAACATTGATCTATTTCCTGAGTCCGTATCATTTACCACTTTCTTTCTGAATTCTCTACACGTACACAAGAGGAGTACTGTTCCTTCGTTTACAGCATATGTAAAACCAAAGAAAATCTGTCAAAGAGTGACAATAGATTTGAACACTCCATTCCAGGCGCGTAGCGTGTGATAAATTTTTGGCGGCAAATTCAAGACGAGTATATCAATCATCTAAAACGTCAGAGAGCTGGAGACGGAGATGCTAACCGTCGCTGCACGGCTCCCTGAACACACGAGCCTAAATACTACCTATATGAAACAAAGGTTAAAAGCAGGAAAGTGTTCTAATATGACGACATCTGAAGGAATGTAAATATAGAAATTCATATGATTGTAACAAGGATTATGGTTTTTTCAATCTTCCTTTCTTTTTCGTTTCCACTCCTTATTATTGCGTATTTCCCTATATAGGGTTATAAAAGTAATTGCTTTTTTAATGCAACAACCTAAGATCGTGGAAGTAATCAAGGAAAAAAAAAGAAATTCGAAAATTTAAAATTATATCCGTAGCTCTCTTTTTTCTTGAAGGGTATGTTGGGGCATGAAAGCAATCCCTTTTAAAGTTTGGTCTTTTTTTTAGGGCAAGTTTCAATAAATGTCATCCTTCTATTTCTCACTGGTACATGATATGCGTTTCTCGATCATGAGTCTGCTGGAGTTCTCGGAGAGGTCGCCGCACCATCTCCTGGGTCTCCATGGAGTCGCGAGATGAAAACCGAACAAATGAAAGACATCTTCAATCTTTAGCAGACTTCTTCAGCGCGAGAAAGTCCTCTGCGAGGTTGCGCCGCGACAGCGCAGATCCAGGGAGTCTGGAGCAGGCCCCCCCCCCCCCAAAAAGAGGGGAGGTAGGGGGAAAAAAAAGAAGGAAAAAAAAAATTGATGACCCGACCTGAATTACAGTGACACATACCCTATGGGGCGATTCTTCATGACCTTTTCGTTGGACGCGAAGGCCGAAAGAAATAAACCTACCCTCGCCTCCCCCTCGCTGTATCGCACGCCAGCCCGCGTGACGTTGAAAAAAAATGAATGTACCTTTTTCATATGCTCGGTTGTAACGGGAAAAAAATTTGGTGTACGCAAAATCTGAAATTTTAATTTTTCGTCCCCCCCCTCCTTTTCATGAAAATTCCTCAACGGTCCAAATATCCATGAACGTCCCACAGACGTTAATCGGAACTTGCTAGCGATTTAAAAGAAATCGAACAGGTTTGACAAACATTTTAGACTTTTTGGTTCGATTTACCCACGTCGCTTTGAAGTCTTCAGGAGACGTCACACGACGTCTCCACAACTCTAAGAGACTCAAAATGGCGAACCATCATCTCATTGCCAATGAGATAGGTCCTTTGGAAAATGTTGACTTTATGTGAAAAAAAACCCAAAACGATTGGAAATCAAAAGTTTACAAAAAGTTTGTCTCGTACCATTACAAAACCTAAAACTTGGAAAAGTGGGTTTTGTACGCTTTCACCTTCAAAGGAGCTAAACTCTGTTGACCCTTGAACAATATGGACGAAGCAATGTTCTGCAAATTAAAAGCTGACGAGTTACTTAGTAATGCAGTAAGCAAATCACAAGAAAAATATCCATACACTTTTGGAAATGAACTGATCGTTTGAAACTTTCGTTACCTGTTTTTTGGAACACTCACTGTATATTTCACAAATCGGAGCAATTCAATTCTAAAACAAAACAAAAACAAACAAAAACCCCTAATTAGGTTTATCCAAAACCCGCAATTATTTCACATATATTCACGCTAAACGCCGGTGCAAGGTAACCCAATTTAACTTAGTTTAAAACCTGATCACGAATTTTTAATGCAGGTGAGGGCTTTGCCTTTAATGGTCATCTTGGGTCAAAATCTCGCCCAATTATGGACGGTGAAAGCAAGAGCAACATCGTCAACAAAACGTCCAGCTCCCGCGATTAGAATAAAAGATTCAAATCATACATCTACATGGGAAAGCGCTTAAACTGGTATACGTACATGATTTGGAAGACTTATTAACTTGGTCAATTATTCAGCTTTTCCACATTTTATGAATGTGAAGGGGGTAGGCCACTAATTACCCACTATTTGAAAGCGGGGAAACACCATTGAACGCGTATCGATATGATGAAATGGTTTGAAAATGATGCACAGGGAAATAATAATAGATTACTGATACTATTTTTTTTTATAATACTTTTATAAATACTGAATTTATAGTGACTACAGATGAGTCCCTTTTTCAGAGCTACGAAAGGTCCCAGTAAATTTTACGGAGAACCCTTATTTCATGGGTAGAACGCAGAAACAGGAAGTTCGTTGATGGCACGAAATATGGTATAGTCTCATTCCAGGCGAGTTTAGAAAGTTCAGTGAGAAGAATGTCACTTTATACCTTTAAAGAGATAAAGATAATATTTTTACGCAGTATTATAGCAAAAAGCATCGAATATCTTCATTAAACAGTTATTATTTTTTCATGATTTTGTTGTTTTTTTGGTTGTTTGTATTTGTTAGTTTTTGTTTTTTTGCTTTTTTCATTTTTTGAAACATACCAAATGAGGAAATTATTGTGCTACTGTGACCTAGTACTCTGGCAATTATGTTAGTATGTCAGCCTATATGGATAGCGAAATTCCTTTTTTCTTTCAGTGCATACTGTATTATAAAACAACACAAAAAGAAAAAGTTCCCCCCTATTTCAGATATCAATAATTTTTGATACCAGGAGGGAATTTTTAAAAAATCTAATTATATGTAGGGAATTTAATTTAGCTACATAGGACGAATTTTAGGAAAAATCTAAGTACATTGGCTTCAGTGATTATGTTGATATCTGAAAGTGTCATTTTTTGAGTTCACAAGGCAAATGCACAACTTTTATTCAATGATATCGGACCCATTTTCAGATTTTAAACAATTTACACGTCAGAATATATGCAAAACGGCTTACCCAACATACGGAAACGGAAATTTGTGTCAAATTCACGTTGACTGAGCATGCAGCAAAAGATTGCCCAAACTGTAATTCTTACTTTTTTGCCCTGTATAATCGATCAAATGTGAGGGAATTCCTGTTTGGAAGTGTATTTCAACCATAGCCATCCATTCACGGATGAATAACCAATCAATCAACCAAAAAATAAGGCATTTAGAATTACGAAGAGTCATGTAGTAATTTTATGCACTAGAAGCGTCTCTATAACATTTTTTGGGTTTATATTTATATTCTTTTGGCACGTGTTAATGATCCTATGGCATTTATTTAAAAATTATGCTTCAGTGAGCACGTGAGACTGGAACGTGAGACGGAAAAGCCCTTTTCACAACGTACGGACTAAAATTCAAATTCTACTTTGATTGAATATAACAATTCTATTTTGGGGAGTACTTTTGATTTTATTTTCATAAAAATCCCCATGTTTTCACGCCTCGTGGCACAAGATACAAGAAAATCATGAAAATAAGATAGAAATTTTTCGCGCTTCGTCATCGCGTTCAGTGACTTTTCAAATACGTAATTTTAGTAACGATCATGTTAGTAAGAGACCAGTTGAAGCTAAGTGCAAGTTTCATAAAATAATTCACCAAGTCAAATGACAGAAAACTGACGATGAAAACATTGCAAATTTCTTTTTTGTTAAACTTTTGTTAAAAACCTCTGTATATAAAGTCAATGAAGGCAGGAAATCAATACATGACCAATGAAAATTCGGCCAAATTTAATTGATTATTATTGTTAATTCTACCATGAGTTATGTCACCGAAACTTGGCACACAGCTTCAACTGATCTCAACTAACATGATCTTGATTCAATTTACGTATTCGAAAAGTCACTGAACTATGAACGAAGCGCGAAACTTTCTTCTCATTTGTATGATCTTCTTGCTATCTTGTGCCCCCTGAGGCGTTGAAACATTCGGGATTTTTGTGAAAATAAAATAAAAAGTACTCCCCAACAGAATTGTTATTACTCAATCAAAGTAAGGAATTTGAATTTAGCCATACGTGAGAAAGGGCTTTTCCAGTCTACGGCTCCACTGAAGCATGAATTTTAAATAAATGCCATAGGTTCATTTGACGTGCCCAATGAATATAAAATTAAATAACCCAAAATGTTATTGAGGATGCTTTCTAGTGCATAAAATTACTACAATGACTCTTTTCGTAAATCTAAATGGCCTATTTTTAGGTTGATTTGATGGGTTCATTCAACCGTCAATGATGGATATCGGTTTTGAAATACACTCCAAAAACAGGGAATTCCCTCACATTGATCGATTATACCAGGGCAAGAACGTTAAAATTGCGAGTTGGGCAATTTTTGCCTGCATCTCAGTTCAACCGCTGAAATTTTGACGATAGATTTCGTTTCCGTATGTTGGGAAGTAAGGTTTTCATACATTCTGACGTGTTAAATTGTTTTAAATCTGAAAATGGGTCGATTATCATTGAATCAAAGTTTGTGATTTTAGGCTTGGCGAACTTCAAATTGACATTTTGCATTCAACATTAATCACTTGAAGCATGACTTTGATTGATTTTTCCTAAAAGTCGCTCTTATGGTAGCTAATGTGGAAATTCCCTGCATGGATTATATAATTTGATTTTTTTAAATTCCTCCTGTCGTTTAAAAAATATTGATATCTGAAATAGGGGGAACTTTCTTTTTGTTTTGTGTGTTTATATATCCAATATATCGATCAGGACAATCTCCCCCGGAGGGACAGCTCCCCGGGGACAACTCCCGGAGGACAGCTTCCCCCGGAGACAATCTCCCTCGAGGACACTCCCCCGGAGGGACAACACCCCGGAGGAACACTCCCCCGCAGGACATCTCCCCGGAGACAGGTCCCTCGGCAGGACAACTCCCGGAGGACATCTCCCCCGATGAAAACTCCCTCGGAGCGACAGTCCCACAGAGGACATATCCCCCAGTAAAACTGCCCCCGGAGGACAACTCCCCCGGGGACACTTCCCTGGAGGACAACTCCCCCGGAGGACAACTCCCCTGGAGGCAACTCCCCCGGAGGACGACTCCCCCGGAGGACAACTCCCCGCAGCACAACTACCCCCCAGGACAAGTCCCCCGGGGACAAACTTAACCATTCCGGGAGAACAGATTCCACATGCACTCGTTAATTTTTGTCCATTTTCGATTTTTTTTTTTTTTTTTTTTTTTTTTTTTTTTTTTTAAAAACCGAAATAGCCATCATGGAAAATACAAAATCTTTGGTAATTTTTTTTTTTTTTTCCGGCGAAGGTGTATAGTTTGGCAGCTGTAGAGGCGTTACTGCATTGGAACCGCATTTTATCGTCAAAAGAGAGAGAGAGAGAGAGAGAGAGAGAGATTCAACTTCAATCTTAAATCACCATAGGAAGATGATCTGATTAGATTTTGAGAGTATGTAGGTCATATGCGTCAGGCCCCGTAACTAGGATATTTTTGCAGGGGCGTTCGATTCTGAAAAAAATAATGAACCTTTTGAAAAAAAAAAATGAAATCTTGAGCGCCAAAGCGCGAGCCGAAAATTTTTTTACTAAAAAAATGACCCGAGCAGTATATTTTTCTAACTTTTATGCGTTCTATTTTTGTTCTCTGTTGTTTATTCTCTTACAAAATTAACGGTGTACGATCATCTTTTCTTTCAGCCCCCCCCCCCCAAAAAAAAAAAAAGAAAAATGAAAAAGAAAAAGGATTTCAAGCGCGAATCGTCAAGTGGAAAATTTTATATCGCACCCTCTTTAATTATACAAAAGTACATGTACATAATTTGATTACAAGGGTTTGTTTTGTTTGTTTGGGCTTGTTTCAGCAAATGTTCTAAATTATAAATGATTTCATCGGATATGTTGACGGAAATTACTTGAAAAATTGCGTCTTGATATACCGAGATGTTTAATTGTCATCTACATCTCTCTC
>CALNVZ010002100.1:29383416-29395589 GCA_940671915.1 Paracentrotus lividus | reverse complement strand
TCACACAGCGTTGTTTAAAAATTAAACAACCTGTAGTTGTTTAAAACTTTAACACTCTTGTTGTTTAAAAGTTTAAACAACCTGTTGTTTTAATGGTTGTTTAAAATATATACAGTATTGTTTAACGCTTCTCTCCAGAAAATAAAAACGCTCCAACTTTTGGTTGACGTGGCCGGGTATCGAACTCACGACTTTTCGATTATAAGGCAGACGCTCTATCCAGTACATACACTTCATGAATGTGTGAGGCATAAGTCCTTCACCATGATTGAAATGTTGCGCCGATTTACCTTGCATCTAACGAGTAATGCGATTAGCTCATGACTATCACGTGACATTTGCCTAGGCCTGTTTAAACAGAAATGTGTTTAATACAGTGCGATATGTCTCTAAGCAGGTCTCGTTTAAGGCTATAACACCTCGCTTTTCTGGTTTTAAACAACAACTTAGATACAACCATAGAATGTATTTAATGAAGTGGATGAAAGAATTTCAAGAAATCTGTTCTTCTTCAAGAACTACATACTCTCCACGCAGGGGCAGCTGAAGAATGGACAAGCTTCCGATGAGTCCTTGCGATTGCCTTTGGCAACGTCAAGTTTATGAGATTGTGGCAAATCTTTCCACTTTACGATGTCTTTTTGTGATTGTCATTATTTTCTTCAATTCCATTCATCCGAGGAGTATTCATAAACACGCTCAAGCCTTTTATCGGCCTCGGAAAGACAGAACAACAAGTCAGCCCTCGGCTGTCCACGTACCCAACCTTTTAAACTGTCACATCAAAATCATATTAAGATTATTATAGTTCTATTGAAGCGAATTTGTATTCCATTATGACAATAATACTTAAAGATTGAGTTCAGCTCAAAAGAGAAAGAAATTTAAAAAATATTTTTAATTTCCCGATTGTTGTTTCACAGTTGAAAGTAAAGAAAAACATATTTAATTTTATATTGTATCTAAAAAAAATCGTATTACGTCTAAATATGACATTATTATTTCAATGTATTTGAGCAAATCTATTTTAGAGAAATTCATAAGTTTCTTGTATATCTGAGATCGAAAAGTGAATAACTGATATTTTTTTAAAGATGTTATGTTATTTTTTTTTAACGTTTTCTTCTTCAAAGTCAATGGAGATCTTAATATCGGTATGTTCATGAAGAAAAAATGTAAGTGTATGCTTATACGTAACCAGAGGGCCCTATGGGTATATTAGGTAGGTACTTGGAAATGAGGATTATTGACTTGATTCTAACCGGCAAAGGCACATGGACTAGTTTCGTAACCCTACACCTGCCCGATTATGAAACCACTAAAAATTAGAAATAAAGGTGCCAAGTTGAGCCAAAAACGGTTCTTCATTTTGTCCTATCAGGAGAATGCTTTAAGATGCAAATGAGAACTATTTGTCGTAGACCCATCTCCAAGAGTTCTTTAAAGAATGTTAATGTGAATTAATTTAATGTGAAGAATGTGTTTCTTCATGTTACCATAAAGTAGAACCTTTAAGGGTTCTCCTGAGAGGGCAAGAGAAAGAACCATATATGATTTAACTTGGCACCTTTATTTCTAAGAGTAATTTTCCTGCTGCTGAGATGTGAATGTATTGCAGAATGTCCAAAAAGCACTTCCATCACAATTCCCAGGCATCACTCTTCCAAACACGAACACGAATTTTGACCTTTAAAGATTTAGTTCAACAAAGCTTAAATCTGGTATGACGGCACGTAAAACTCAATTCTAAAACATTAAGGAAAACGCAAGACGAAATAAGACTTTCACGAATATTGGTCAATGCCTAAGTGGCATTCATTCTTATAAGAGCATTAACACTCTTTGCTTCGCCATATCCTGAAACTCTAAAAGTAATTCTGCTATACAATAATGACCTGGACCGGTGACGGATAGCAGTATCGGCAAACTTATTCAATAAGAGACTGACACCTTTATACAGCTCCTTAAGAAATAAGTAATTCTGCAGTCAATTGATAGGGGAAATTTGTCCATGTCCAAGCAGTAGCCGGTAACAAAGTGGACATTTTAACAGATGAATAATAAATCTGCTCCGGGAAAAGCAAGCAAGGCGGTACAATTTCACGCCTTCATAGCAATGACCCATGCAATCCATCTACAATCCTCCATTTCCCGGCCTGCATTGTACATGCTATTAATTTTCGTCATGTGTCGGTTTTCTTTGGAAATGTATGTTTTTTGAGTGAATGAAATTATTATCCCATATTTTAAGTAATCGTAAGGGGATTAATATTGAACATAAATGTGCGGGTAGATGAAATTCCGCGTGTGGGGCGAGACTTAAGAATAATGGAGATTATCAGATAGAAGTGGCTTGAAGAAATTTATTAAACTTTTTCATATTTCTGGGTACTTCCAAATCCATGCAGTTTTATTACGTCCCTGCTAGAATGTTTGGAATGCTTTTGGTTCTCTGAAATAACAACACGAGAAACAACCAAGCCAGCTGGACCATACAAAAAGCGGTTCACAGCATGTCAAATTAACGAGCCCGTCGTTTGTTTTTCTTCATTTATTCAGGGAAATGTGTATGAAATTGTAGTTGATGTTTTTTCTATTTTTTGCGAATATTTGGGGGAGAGACATCAAATCAAATATAGGAACGCGCCGAAGTTCCTTATGTAAGATGATAAAGCAATGGGTTTCGACTTGCATTTTCTCTTTACATTCCATCTGGGACTTAGAAAAGAGGACTCTGGTTTCCAATTGTTATATTTAAGGAGCTGGGGTGGGAGGGATGTTGTGAAACTTTAATTTGGCGTGCCAAAAGCCTCTGCAGACTGCGTGTGTGAGTAGGATATATACGACACTGGCAAGGTTCGATAAAGCAACATTGTTTTCATAATGTCCTAGAGTAGTGCGTCATGCATCTTTAAACTTTTTCTTTCTGGAGAAATTCTTTCCCTTACACGTACACAAGGAGGAGCTAAAACTGTCGCTTTCGTTTACTAGAAACGTCGTAACAAGAAACTGTCACATAAGGAGTGACAAAGATTTTGAAACACTTTCCCATCTCCAGGCGGCGGATAGCGTGTGATTAATTTATTGGCGGCAAATTCACGAAACGAGTAATATCAAAATCATCTAAACGTCAGAGAGCTGGGGAAGGGATGCTACCGTCGCTTGACGGCCTTTCCGACAACAAACGAAGCTTAAATAGCTCTTTACCTAGGGTAGCTCGAACAATCAGGAAAAGCACAGGGAGAAGTGGTTCCCTAGAGCAATAACATATAGACGCGTAATTCACTGAAGTGAAATGTTAATTAGAAATTCATATGAAAGAAATTTGTAAAAGGATTTAGGTTTTTTCATCTTCCCTTTCTTTTTTCGGTGTCCACTTCCTTTATGTATGCCCGTTATAATATTTCCCTATATTAGGGTTTTTAATAAAGTATTGCCTTTTTTAAATGCCAAAACCCTGTAATAAGATCGGTAATGGGGAAGATAATATGAAAGGGAAAAAAAAAGGAAATTCGAAATTAAATGTTATTTAATCCGTAGCTTCTTTTCACCTGTGCACAGGAGAGATATGTTGGAGGACTCATGTAAAACAAAGTAGTCACGCCTTATATTAGAAGTTTTGGGTCGTTTTTTTTAGAGCCAAGTATTATTAAAAGGATGTCATCTTCCTAATTCTCACTGGTTAATGATATGAACACGTTTCTTCAGGAATCATGTCGAGTGCGCTCCTGGAGTCGTCCGGAGAGGTCGCCCGGTGGCGACACATCTGCTGGTCATATTGCTGAGTCCCGCGGAGAACCGACAAATGGAAAAGACATCCTCTCAATCTTTTAGAAGCAGAACTTGAGTTGTCCAGATCGGAGCAGAGTCATACTGCAGAGGTTCTTGACGGCGGACGAGGGCGGCAAGATCCCCAGGAGGCGGGCTGAGGGCGGGCCCCCCCCCCCCGCAAAGGGGGAAGGTAGGGGGGAAAAAAAAGAAGGAGAAAGATAGAGAAATTGAGAGAACCGAAGCCGAATTAGTACCAAGTGAATGTCCCTTTTAATACCATATCCTCCTATGGGGCTGTATAGATCTTCATTGTCTATCTCTGCATTCTCGTTTGGATCGCTAGATAGGCCGAAAAGAAATAACACCTACCCTCCCTCCCCATTATACACGCTTATCGCATCTGAAGGCCGATGTGGAACCGTGAAAAAAAAACTGAATGTAACCTTCTTTCATAGCTTTCGGTGGTAACGGGAAAAACACAATAGTTGGATGTACTAAACGCAAAATCGTGAAATTCCTATTTTCGTCCCACCACCCTCTTCTCATGAATCCTCAACGGTCCAAGTAATCCATGACCGTCAGAACGTTAATTCGGAACTTGCTAGCGAATTGAAAAGTATAGATCGAAACAGGTTTGACAACATTTAGTAGTTAAGTACTTTGGTTCGATTATACCCCCACGTCGCTTTGATAAGGTCTTCAGAGAGACGTAACCGAACCGAGACGTCCCTTCCACAACTCAGAGGAGATTAGACCATATGAATGGGCGAAACCAATTCTCATTGCCATGAGAGTGAGGAACTTATGGGTCCATTTGGGAATAATGTGAACTTGTTAAAATGTGAAAAGACATAAAAAAACCTATACCAACGGATGAGAATATTCCAAAAAGTTTTACAAAAGTTTTGTTCGTTCGGATATACAAACCTAAACTTGAAAAAAAGTGGGGTTTTTGTTCGATAACCTTTTCTAGTACATTCTCCAATAAAGGATCGCTAAAAGTCCTGTGACCCTTGACAATATGGACGTAAGCATGTCTTCAAATTAAACAGGCTTGACGGGAAGGTTTTAATCTTATGTTTATATTGCTATTAGTACGAGCAAATCGCACCAAGAAAAATCCATTACAACTGTTTGAAATGACTGATCTTTGAACGAGTTTATCCTTGTTTTGTTTTTTTTGTGTGATACCATGCGTTAGTTTATTTCAACACACTCGTGAGAATTCATTCTAAAACAACAAAACAAACAAAACAAAACCTAATTAGGTTATCAAAACCGCATTATTATCAATATATTTCACCTAACGCCGTTTTGCAAAGGTAACCAATTTAACTTAGTTTAAAACCTGGATCACGATTTTATGCAAGGTGAGGGCTTTGCCTTTAGATGGTCATCTTGGGTCCCAAATCTCGGCCCCCAATTATGACGGTGAAGCTAAGAGCAAACAATCGGTCAACAAACGTGTCGCTTCCCCCGATTTTTTAGACATAAAAGATCAAATTATACATCTTACATGGATAAATCGTTAAACTGGTTATAGTGATGTAGAGTATTCGACAGTGATTTGTAAAGATCCTGTTATTTTATTACTTTGGGGGTCTATAATTTCAGTCTCTTTTTACATATTGTTTATGAGACTCGTTTGAAGGGGGTACGGCCCACTAATTACACTATTTGAAAGCAGGGGGAAACACATTGAAACGCGTATCGGAATATGATGAAAATGGTTATTTTTGAAAATGGTTATGGAAGATGAAATTCAATAAAATACTGTATAGTTTATTATTTTTTTTTATAATACTGAATAAGAGAGATTCTATTAGTGGAGCTACAGATGTGCAACGCTCCTCCTTTCAGGAGCTACGAAAGGTAATCTATTATGAATTTTTTTAACGGTAGACCGTATTCGTGTCCAATCCGGTGTAAGAACCAGAAAACAGAAGTCCGTGAATGGCACGAAATTATGGTATGACTGTCTGCATTCAGCGCCTTGAGTTTTAGAAAAGATTCACGCTAGAAGATGTCATTTTATATCTATTTAAAGAAGATAAAGAATTAATATTTTTAGGGGCAGTTCATAGAAGGCATGAATATCTTCATTAAAACAGTTATTTCAATGATTTTGTTGTTTTTTGTTTTGTTTGTTTGTTTTGTTTTGTTTGTTTTTTTATTTTTGTTGCTTTTTTCGATTTTGGTGAACATACAAAAATGAGGGAAATTATTGTGCTGAACTGTGAACCGTGTTACTCTTAGGCATGAATTTATGGTTAGTGTAAATTGTTCCGCAGGCCTAATTGTCAATGGTATAAAGCGAAAATGTTCCTTTTTCATTGTCTTGTCTGTGCATACATCTGCTCTATATAAGTATGTCCACAACAAACGATATCAAGATTCCCGCGGTGTTACAGTATCAAGATAATTGTTGAAAGAGCCAGGGAGGGCAATGTTTAAAAATCTAAGTTTCTATATGTAGGGAATTTAATTGAGCTACCATACGGAAGCGAAATTTTTAGGAAAATAATCATCAAAGTCCAATTGTGGCTTCAGTGATTATAAATAGTTTGAATCTGGCAAAGTGGTATTTTTTTTGAAGTTCCACTAAGGCACTACAAGTCAAAATTTTATTCAATTGCTAATCGGCAAAAATACACCACATTATTGCCACATAAATTTTCTCTCTAACATTTACAGCGTCAGAATATACAGGCAAACAGTGCTATCGCACACCATGAACGGAAACAGCACGGACGACGACATATTGGTGTCAAATGGTTCACTGGTTTTGGAACTGGGAGCCATATAGGCACGCTGCAAAGTATTTGGCTCATTCTAGGCACATACAGTCTTGGTAAAATTCTACTTTATCCTCTATCTTTGCCCTAGGTATTAATCGATTTGGATTGTTGATGGAATTCCTGGCTTTTGGAAAAGTGTATTGTACATAATCAATATAGCGCATTGGTGCCGAGCAACCAGTTCACGGACTCGAATTGCACACCCCATTCAATCAAGCCAAAAATAGGCCATTTTTAGAATTACGAAGAGTCATTGGTGTAATTTTTATGGCCACTAGAAAGCGTCTCAAATAACATTTTTTTTGGGTTTTTATATTTTATAGTTCTTTTTGGGGGCACGGGGTGTTATGGAATTCCTATGGCTTATCTAGAAGATGTAAAAATTCATTGCTTTGATCAGTGAGCAACGTGAAGACGCAAGCGCAAACGTGAGACCTGGAATAATGTCCCGTTTAAAACATAAACGGTCGGTACACCTAAAAGATTTCCGAAAATTTTCCTTACTTTGATTAATATAAACAATTCCTTATTTGGGGGAGTAAACTTTTGGATTTTATTTTGCAATAAAAATCCCCAAATGCTTTCACGCTCAGCTGGGCAGCTAAGAAAGAGTACTAGAAAAATCATGAAACAATAAGAAAGAGAATTTAATATTTTCTGCTTTCAAGGAGATAAAATATATGCGAGAATTGGGTTCAGTGACTTATTTTTCAAATACGTAATTTTTAGTAAGATTCATAGTTTAGTAAGAAAAGACCAGCTTGAAGCTAAGTGCAAAGTTTCACTAAAATGATTCCACAGTCAAACATTGACAGATATACTTGAGGGAAATAAGGAAACCATGCCAAATTTTCTTTTTTGTTAAACTTTTTTGGGATGTAAACTACTAAGTATATAAGTTACAATAGTGATTCGAAGCGATAGGAAATCAATACCTTGGTCAGAGTCCTGTTAAATTTACGGGTCCAATTCGAGTAGGGATTTACTACTTGTTACTATATGTGTTTACCCATGGAAGTTTATGTCACGGAAACCTTGGGGCTACACAGAGATCTACTGATCTCCGCACATAAAACATAGAATCTTTGATTCACGACTTTATGTATTCCCGAGTAAAGTCTCACTAGACTTCTATGGACTGAAAGCTGACGCGAAACTTTCTCATGTTCTCATTGTGTAATGGATGTTATTGTATCTTCTCTGTTGCTCATTGAGTGGCGCTGAAATCCATGCGGGATTTTTTGTGAATAAAATAAAAAGTTATACTTTAGCTCCGCCAAATAAGGAATTCGTTATACCTCAATTCAAAGTAAGTAATTTGAATTTTAGTCCTACGCTGTGACGCTGATAGAGTCTTATTTTCCCAGTGCTTCACGTGCTCACTTGAAGCATGTAATTTTTAAATAAATGGCCCTACTACCCGAGATATGATTTAGACCTTCGCGCCCAATTGAGATATTATTAATTAAACCACAAAAAATGTTATCTGGAAGATCGCATCTTTCTAGTGCGCATAAAAATTACATTACAATGACCTCTTCGTAATTTCTTAAAATTGTGTCTCACACCTAGT
This sequence comes from Paracentrotus lividus, assembly GCA_940671915.1. NCBI lineage: Eukaryota > Metazoa > Echinodermata > Echinoidea > Camarodonta > Echinidae > Paracentrotus > Paracentrotus lividus. The sequence continues at coordinate 29,387,447 of CALNVZ010002100.1, read as the reverse complement.
TTTTTTGGTTGAATTGATGGGTTCATCTCAACCCCGTCATGGGTAATGAGTAATATCGGATTTGAATGCACACTTCCAAGCAGGAATTCCCTCGCATGTTGATCCGATTATAACAGGGAAAGAAGTTCAATTGGCACGCTAGTTGGGTTGGAAATTTTTTTTGTCATAAGAGGGCCACTGCTCTCTAGGATAATTTTCAACCGTCAGCTGAAATCTTGTGCAAGAAAGGATTGTTTCAGATTGTTGTTACATCCGTATGTTTGGGAAAGTTCATTTTTGGCGAGATTTGTGTTTGCCATTATTAAAAAAGTAACATTGTCTGAACGTTGGTAAATTCATGTCTTTATTGAACATAAATCTGAAAAATATTGGGCGTTCCGATATCCAATTAGGGAATCAAAAGTAGTAGCTCGCACTTGTGTAAAGGGTCCTTTTGCGACTCTTCATAAAACACATATGAACCATTGTTGCCATCGATGCCAAGGCCATTATCACTGAAAGATGGGACTTGTGATTTTTTCTAAAGTCGCTCTTATGGCTGAAGCTTAATTTGAATTCCTGCATCGGATTATAGATAATTTGATTTTTTAAATTCTTCACTGAGTTATAATAATATAATATCATTGATGGTCTATATCTGAATAATCAGCATCACAGTGGGGGCACACTTTTTCTTTTTTGTTTCTTTTGCGATGTTGGTGATCGGTTTTGTATAGAGCTCCACAGTGTACTTGTCTCATTAATGGCGACGACTTATACGTGCACCTGTCCACACAAGAGAGAGGAAGTCCCCGGGGAATACTCACTGAGATTGATATTATAGTCGAATAAAGCCTTCATCCCCCGGGATGACAATTACCGCACCGGAGGAAACTCGCCACACGCGAAGGACTAGCAACACACTATTTCGCCCTGTAGGAGGACCAACTTCGTCCGCACGCAAGGACATCTCCACACGGGAGGTACAAAGGGAGTCCCTTTCGCCAGGAGAATTACTCCCTAGAGCAAGAGCCATCTCTCCTCTATAGAAAGCAGCCTAACCTCTCGGGGAGGGTACAAGTCCGCATAGAGGAATATACCCCTCAGGTTAAGAGCACACTTTCCGCCGGAAGGACACTCCCCCGGGGGACCAACTTGAGAGAGGAAAACAATCTCCTCCCCTGTAATGTGTACAACCTCCCTTCGGGAGGACCAAACTCCCCGGAGGACGACTCCCCCCCGGAGGACAACTCCCCGCCCGCAACAACTAACCCAACGTCGAGGACAACGTCTTCGCGCTGGAGGACACCTGATCAAATAATACGCGACATTCTATCCGCGAGCAACAGATTCACCATGCATCTACGAAAAAACTATTCGTTTTGAATGTATTTTGCTCCAAGTTATGCAGATTTTTTTCTTAATTTTTTTTTTTGTTATTTTTTTTTTTTTTTTTTTCTTTAAAATCCCGGAAGAATATCGCCACTATTTCCATGGAAATACAAAATCTTTGGGTAATTTTTTATTTTTTTTTTTCGCGGGAGAGCCGGAAAGTTGGCCTGGGTTATCGTTTTTGGCAGTTCGCCTGGGTAGAGGAGTACGTTGGCGGGCTAATTGGGACCAGACTCTAGATTATATCTTGTATGGACAGACACTAAAAGATGAAGTAGAAGAGTAGTAGAGGAAGAGAGAGAGAAAATACCTGCAACTTCCAAATCTTAAATCACCATAGGAAGATGGACTATGAGGAGTGTTAAGAGTAGTATGTCATGAGTTCCAATGGCCGCGTGCAGATGTTGTGGCCCGTAACTAGGTATTTTTTGAGTGTGGTGTTACGGGGACGCTCTCATGAAGAAAATGAACCATTTGAAATATGAAAATGTAGACAGTGCCTTTTGAGTCCATATCTAAGCGCGGCGAAGCCGAATTTTTTTTATCGCTAGAACTAATGACTCCCCGAAGCCACGTATAGTGTTCTACGCTTTTAATATGGCTTTATTTTTGTTTTGGGTTGTTTAGTGCTCGGTCTTTACAGTATGTGTTGTACGTGAACCAAGATTACTGTTAATTTCTTTCAGCCCCCGGTTACAGCATGCCCCACCAGTAAAAATAAAAAAAAAAATGTATAAATGAATAACAGATAATAAAGGATTTTCAAGGCGGCGTAATGCTGGGTCTTCCAAGTGGATTCAATGGTGTTTTATACTCGGCACTCCTCAGATGTAATTAATACAAGATCAATGTGTGAGCACATTTAAGTATTTTGATTACAAAAGGGTTCTCCAGTATGTTTTTGTTTTCTGATATATTTGGCTTTGTTCAGGCACACATGTTTCCATTAAAAAATATTATGATAAATGATTTATTCATCGTAGAGTGTGATGTTTGTCGGTTATACCTACTCCGTAAAAAGATTGGCTTTTGAATTATACAATAACCTGAGATAGTTTTAAGTTGAGATGACAATCTTACTTCTGGGATATTTTTTCATAACCAACACTAGTTGCAATAACATGGAAAACCCCTCGTTACGTACTTTAGTGATATGAAGCTTAACAAGCGGGCCAATTGTAATAGATCATGTGCAAAGAAGAGATGCAGTGCAGTAATTATGACACAATCAACCATTTCCAGAATATAACAATTGTCGTGTAAAGATCATTTAAATCACATTCCAATTGAACAACATGAGTTGTATTACATGGGGAGAGTGCACTGTGAAAAATGAACGAAAAAGAGTTGATTGATGTAGTTCTATGAGTTGAGTGTATTAGTTTAATAATTGTGAAATCTTATCTTTTTATATGATGTCAAGCTGTAAAAATGTTTGTTCTGACTCGATAGCTTTTAAAACTTTGTGTGGCGCCTATTCTAAAATGGTTGTTTTTAGGGTGTGATTTAATTATTAATTAAAGCTTATTATCGGTAGCTCACCCCCCCTTGCTGGGAACGCAATGTACGAGGGTAGAAGTGAATTAAGATGGGAGTTAATAGATAACAGGCCTAGCCAAAAGATGGTTATATCGTATAAAGAATAGGTTGGGTTCCGGTTTCGGATAACTATCATTTTATTCGGGAGAAGAACAATACTGCACGAGTAATGTGAAGTTGTAAATGTGTTTTTGCCAGCGGGATATCTGAATACTTGAGGAGGACTAGGATGGTGAAGATGAGTATTAGTTTGAATTTAATTGTTTTGTCCAGCAGTATAACAGAGAAATACGCTCAAGGTTCGAGTTGGTTTGTTTTAGGAATCGCCTCTTTGGACTGTCTTTTTCGGCGAAAAATCCGGAGAACGGTTTCACGCAAAAAAGGTTTATTTTGAAATAATTACTCGACAGCGAACTAGTCATTTATGATTATGGACTATTGGATAGTGAAAAGCTAAAAAGGAATTGAGTTATCATCACAGGGAGAAGGTATATGCACAGGCAGAGTTTCGTCAGATGCCAAATTACCGGCTAAAACAATTTGCATGAATAGGTGGATCTGCGCCTCGAAATGAACAATCCCAATTATTCGGAAAAGCTCTAGTGCCACTACGAGATAGTTGACGTCGCATAATCCACTCAGATGGAGGCTCAGGATAGAAAGACGTGCTTTTGCATTAACGAACAAGAAACTCCGGGAGAGTACAGTACAGAACAGATGCGGGTCGAGAAAATTTTCAGATTAAATTGATATTGGTATATAACGAGATATTCTCTTGTGGGGAAAAAGCTAAATTTATCCCCTTAGCTCTAGTAAAAAGACAATCGCTTCTTAAAAAAATTACCATGAGAACGGCTAAAAGCTGAGCAATCTTCAAGATCTGAAGTCGTAGACTTGAGAATACCTAACCAATCCTGACGAAGGTGAGTCTTTCAGACTGGAGCCGCGATTTAAAAATCAGATTAAAAGTATTCGATAGTCATAAAGTCAGATTAGACCGCATTGAACACGAACAGGGGACCCGACTTATACAGCACAAAATAAGTAATGATGAAGACTAACAAAATTGGGGATGATTTGAGGCCGTCGAAGCCTTTATCTTATACTGCCGGAGGCAACAA
>CALNVZ010002100.1:29371833-29383316 GCA_940671915.1 Paracentrotus lividus | reverse complement strand
CTAATTCCTCAACAACCAAACATCATGATTCCAATCAAATGAATAGCACTATAGGGTACCACCTACTATTCAGATAATAAAAGACATTGATGGAATATTGAGTTTAAACTGCTTAAAAGCTTTAAGCATGATCTAGAGGGAAGGTTTCTAGGTAAAATGTTATTGTTGCTATGGAAATTTCCTCTGCATCTTCAAAAAATGAGAATATCAATGAATTTTATTAAAGTATTACAGTTCCAAGTGTCTTTTGGAGTCTTGTTCATAGAAAATCCAACAAAATAACCCAAGTTCAAACTGGTTTTAAGCTCTAAATACGATTTACAGACATGGTTGCTACGGCGAATGTGGTTGCTAGGTAACATAATGTTCACCATGGATACTTAAAAATATGTCATGTTTGAAGTATTTCTAAGGTAGAAGGTTTTATGTTTGGTTTATTACAATATAGTGCTTCCTTTTGAACTTCAATACAACAAACGAATAGAGCTACTTATGGTTGATGGCGAAACGACTATTTAAAACTTTAAGTAAAATTAAAATCGCAAAGATCTAGAGCATTAAATAGAAACAAATCCCGGATCCTTGCAAAAAAGTGATTTTGTGTTATTGAGAAATTTATAAAGAACCCTAACAATAGTCAAAGGAGCTATACAAGAAATCTAATGAAGCACTCCTTTTCTCTTGCCAACTATTTCGTGCGCGCAATTTTTTGACAAGTATCGATTTCTTATATTATAATTTTACCAACGATGCGTTATTTAAGGAAATGGTAAATACTTAGGTTAAAGCTAGTGAAACATGAATTGTATATTTTCACCTATAAAATATTATTATTGCCCGGATTCCCTTCTTTGTGGCCATTTTTTTTTCGTATTTTGACTGCGATCTAAACCTGTAATCCAAGGAACTCGGTATCTTGAATCGAACCAAAGAACATATAGCTAGGTCGACGTCCGGTGCACCTCTTGATTGAACGGAATTAAACTGAGATTACACCATTGATTGAAAATGCTGGAATGGTATAATATTTACCTTTTCACATTCCACTTATCATGCAGATCAATTGAATGAGTTCTGAAAAAGGTGCGTTACATTGTTAAACGAATATATTGCTCTTTGGCGATGTGTAACTTTGTCGGAGGCTTGCAAAATCTGAGCTGTAGGTCTATCCTGTAGTTATGTAATAGTAGGTGTTTTCGGCTGGACTACGGAGGACCTTATACTAGAACGTTAGCATGGCGAAGAGCTATATTTTCAAAAGAGCTCAAAACCCCAAACCCTGCATACTGAATAGACACGGCGGAAAAGAGGGCAATAACTGTATTCTTGTTGAAACAACTGTGAAAGTGTTTTAAATTCAGAAACCGTGTGCAAAATTCAAGCTTTCCCATAGTTAGCGTTGAAACAAATCTATCAGACGTGTACTTGAAAGTGTTGAATTAAGCGTTCTCGAATGAATCTAGAACGTTAATGCTGGGGATGCACTTACGTATTCTCAAGACCGCTAATCAGAGGGCTTTAATAGGAATGTAAACATGTCCCCACGTGTTTGTTTGATTCGCCAGCTCGTTACATCCCAGGCGCCATGCGCTGTTCTCACTTGATTCATGTATCGTTATAAGTTACAAGTAACATTAGATTTTGACGAGTATCAAATCCTTGATCTTGGCGAGACCGACTGGAGGAGGAGACAGATTCAAGGGGTCGATGATAAATTATCACGTTCTTCTTCGTCTTTATAATTAGTGGTGGATGTTTAGATGCAATATTAGGCATCTTAATTAGTATATTTTTATACAGAAAGACCGGAAACGAAGTGAAATTGACGCTTGGTTGGTTAACGCTGAGGAAAGTTGAGCATTTCACGTATGTGTTGTCTATAGAACGAAAATGAATAACATGCATTGATTATGCTAAATTACTGTATTGTTATGCCATGCGGGGCCACATTCTCAAAACTTAATCCTTCGGGGGCTCGGATTGAATATTGCTTCGACGATTCTATGCTTAAGATGGTACCAAAATCAACATAAATTATAAAAATGAATTGTATAGTTATGGGCGTATTTCTTGAGGCCCACCGGGCAATGGTTCGAAGGGGGCGCCGAGAAAGTAGGAGGGGGGGAGAGAAAGAGAAAAAAATCAATAAAGAAAAGGAACGGCAAAAAACACCAGAAAGGGAAACAAAAATGGAGAGAGGAGAATTAAAGAAAGGAGAGATAGAAAAGAGGAAAGGTAGGATGGAGAGAACAGGGGGAGGCATCATCAATTCGACCTAAAACTTAGGGGCACCAACTTGATCTTAAAAAGTAGGGGCATCAAATTAAAGTTAAAACATAGGGGACCAATAAGATTTCAAATTAAGGGGCGCCGAATTGACCTTAAACTAAGGGCCGCAAACTGGATATTAAAACTTGGAGGGCTCTAATTAATCTTAGCCAAACTGACCTAAAGCATGGGGCACCGATTCTATCTTAAATTTAAGGGGTCGCAAAACTTGATCTTAACCATATAGGGCTCCCACAAGCGACCTAGAACATAGGGGCGCCAAATTGACCAGCAAAGTAGGGGGCCATAATATTGATCGTAAATTTACTAATATATTGGTATTTTACAATTCTCAAATTCTCAGCTTCACCTCTTAGGGCAACTACACCGCCATCAACACTCATCGTCCGTTTGAAAGTCGTCTAAATCGAAATGATATCCCTCATACTGAAAAATTGAGGTTTCTAGGTGCATTGATATCCATAAGGAGGGAGTAGTTCTGCGTCATTCAATTACGCGGGTAAGCAATGCTCGAGAAGGATATGTTCATGTACCTCAAGTAAATTCCGGCCATTTGAAGCGGTGGATGAGGGTGAGGGGGGGGGGTTCGGCACCCCCCTATCCAGCAAAGAACGACTGCAAAAAAAAAAAATGCAATAGAAAACGAGTTTATGAGGGGACGATGCCTCCGCCACCCCCAAAAAGTATAAACACAATACCCGGTAAGCAGGACTTCCCTTCTCCAACTAGATTGTATTTTTTTTAAACAGTCAAAAATGGGACGGTCAAAGTCATTAAAAGAAATCAGCTCCCCCTTCCCCCCCCATTCAGCGCCCCTCACCCACCAATCCCCATCGATGTACTTGTAATAAGTCAAAATATTGAAACTGACTGACAAAGCCGGACAAAATTGAATCCTATACCCCCCCCCCCCCTGCACGAGAGAGGGCTGACGTGAAGAAGAAGAAAAAAAAAAAAAAAAAAAACAACAAAAAAAAAAAAAAAAAAAAAAAAAAAAAAAAAAAAAAAAAAAAAAAAAAAAAAAAAAAAAAACAAAAAAAAAAAAAAAAAAAAAAAAAAAAAAAAAAAAAAAAAGAAAAAAAAAAAAAAAAATAAAAAAAAAAAAAAAAAAAAAAAAAAAAAAAAAAAAAAAAAAAACAAAAAAAAAAAAAAAAAAAAAAAAAAAAAAAAAAAAAAAAAAAAAAAAAAAAAAGAAAAAAAAAAAAAAAAAAAAAAAAAAAAAAAAAAAAAAAAAAAAAAAAAAAAAAAAAACAAAAAAAAAAAAAAAAAAAAAAAAAAAAAAAAAAAAAAAAAAAAAAAAAACAAAAAAAAAAAAACAAATAAAAAAAAAAAAAAAAAAAAAAAAAAAAAAAAAAAAAAAAAAAAAAACAAAAAAAAAAAAAAAAAAAAAAAAAAAAAAAAAAAAAACAAAAAAAAAAAAAAAAAAAAAAAAAAAAAAAAAAAAAAAAAGAAAAAAAAAAAAAAAAAAAAAAAAAAAAAAAAAAAAAAAAAAAAAAAAAAAAAAAAAAAAAAAAAAAAAAAAAAAACAAAAAAAACAACTCTTGGACTGCCAGGCTTTTTGTCAAAATAAACAAGACAAAACAAAAGAAACAAAAACACCAAACAACATTTAAAAAAAATCATATAAAATTTGTGTCCCCTTGTTCGGTAATGAAAACCTGGATTCGCCTCCGATATTCCGCAAGTTAAACTCCGAACCAGGAAGGAAAGTGCAGCGGCTGGGGATTTCCCAAGTCGGTGACGTCATACCACAGAGTGAGGATCGATAATTCGCCCGTGTAGTAGGCCAGTAGTACCCTAGTTTGAGCGTATTTTGAAAATATAGCCCTTCATATAGCTAACGTTTAGATTCCACCTCCCGTAGTCCAGCGAAAACATGCTAGTTGTTCAAGATTGAAACTGTATAGCAATAACACACGCCCGAGCGGGCCGTTAGCGGTGAATGCAGTGCACCGCGGAAGCTTCTGGATGGGTCGCGCTGCAACGAGCCCAGGCGAGTGCAAGCTTGCGCCCCATCCGAAGCATCGAGCGATCACTGCATTTACGTTTAATCGCACATACAGGGAAGTGTGTAACGCTTTTATAAAATTGCGACATTGCTCAGTAGACTTGAGTTACTTACCAAAAAAATTCCAAAGGGATTATCCTTGGAATTTTTAAAGGTAAGTATAGCTCAGATCTACATCACGATCGTCATCAAGAAAGTAAAAAAACACGGAAAAGACCGGATGATTGTTATCACTTTTTTGCGCCGCAAAATGCACGGTGGTGCATTGCATCGAAAATTCAGCATGACACGTGACGCGTTTTGACCAACCCACGATGCGTAAAATCACAAGCTATCTTTATAATAAGTTTACCTAGGGTGCTATCTCACTTTTCGCGGAGACGTCTCGCGACAGAATAAAAATCCGTCTCCCGCGACGGATAAAAAGTATTAGAGACGTCTCCGAGACAATTTATGAAAAAATCTGAAGTAGTACCCAAATCCGTCCGAAAATCAGGAGACGTCGCCGAGACGGATTTGGGCCGGACTACTTTCAGATTTATTTTTTTTTCATAAAACTGTCGCTGATGAGACGTCTCGGAGACATCTCAGAGACACCAGAGACTCTCTAATTACTGTTTATCCCCGTCGCGGAGACAGATATTTTATTCTGTCGTCTCCGCGACAGAATAAAAATCGTCTTCAAAATCAGGAACGTTCTCTGAGACGTCTCCGAGACGTCTCCGGAGACCGTCTCCGCCGACAATTTGTAAATATATATATATTTAAAAAAAAAATCTGAAGTAGTCGAAAATCCCGTCTCGATCATTCTGAGACGTCTCCGAGACGTCTCGGAGACGGATTTGGGACTACTGCAGATTTTTTTTTCATCAATGTCTCGAGACGTCTCGGAGGACGTCAGGAGACGTTCTTGAATATTCGGCGACGGATTTGGACTACTCGCAGATTAATTGTTTTAATGTAAATCGTCCGCGGAGGACGTCTCAGACACGTCTCCTGATTTTCGGAGACGGATTATGGGACTCCTTCAGACTTTTTTCATAAAACTGTCGCGGAGACGTCTCGGAGACTCTCTATACTTTTTATCATTCAGCGGAGACGATTTGTTATTCTGTCGCCGGGGAGACGTCTCCGCGAATTAGTGAGATAGCACCCTTAGTACGCTTATGAAAATGTGACATATCTGCAGATCGAAGAGGAATCATAACCAAGTTACTAAATATTATTAATTTATTCGTTCTTTCCTGGCGACACTACCGTAACAAGTATTCGAACAACCTGTAATAAACAGAAATGAACTACAATACATGGAAGGGGGGTATCCAGTTTGATTACCAGGCGCGTATCCAGGATTGGAACACCCCGGGGGGCCCGACCGGGATATATGATATTTTGGCGCCCCCCAGTGGTGGATCCAGTTGCGTCACCCATTTGTTCCGTTACGGCCAGGCGACGCCAATAAGCGAAGGGGGAGGCGGCAGGGAGTTGGTGTTACAAATATTGTCGGAAATCTTCGACCGTCCGTTATGTCATAATTCAGCCTTAAGGGCCGTCCAGCAGAAAGGCGCATCGCTAGTCGGCGAAACCCTACGAACTTACCTTTATACCCATCACGCCATCATGCGCAGAATCCAAGTCGCCTATTAAAACGTGCAATTATCGCGTCTGCGCAACAAAATACGCTAGTAAAATTTTGTTCGCCGCTGGTTCTCAACAAGTTAAAAACAATAGCTAGCGTCGTTTGGTTGACGTCAATCTCGACCGTAGCTTGTCTCTCCTTGTCGCCGACAAGGCTGCTATCGTAGATTGTCGCCAACATAACTGGTTATAGCACAGCGGAACGGCGGCCATTGAGGTTGTCGCGCCTCCATGGTACAGTTGACGCATCACTGAACCTAACAGCCCAAAAGTGAAATTTAAGCTGCTACGGCCTTTTGTCGGCCACCAACATTCCACAAAATCAGGAATCGGCTCCCAATCGAATACTTTACAAGTCGCCGGCGATTTTGAATTTTCAAATTAGCATTCACGACGCCAAATTATGAAGACGCGACTGAGAGAACACCACGAACCTAAAGTCGACCAGGCCGCCATCACGGTAGAAAACACTCGATCGCCTGCGTCAGTCGCAAGGATCGCCACAGTGCGCAAGTTCATATTTTGGCTGATTATTAAGCTGATGACAAGAGAAGTCGCAGCCGCGAGATGCGCTGGAGTCGAGACTATGTGTATGTATCGGAATACCAGCTATTGTAGCCTGATTAGTTTGCGTGGAAGCAAGTCGTTGGTAGCCTATCGATAGACGAAGTCGTAGATACGCAGTGACTTAACAGTCACCTACGATAGGTTTCTACCACGATTCTGCAGGTTCTACATGCCATAGGTTGTCGCCACAAACGATCGCTTCTGTGGACAGGCCCTTTAGGGTAGGTTTAAGGTGGGCAGATCGGCCCCGAAAGCCCCCCCCCCGAATACGCGCATGCATACGAGTTAGTTGTTGTATATGTCAAGGCCAAGCCTCAGGCAAGCTTTAGGTTGTCGAAGAACAACTTTTGTTTAAAAATATGCATACAAATTATAATAACTTAGTAAACTGGTCTATTGAAACGACCCATTGCTTTAAAAGCTCATGCGATTTCTGTCTGGACATTGTAGGTTACCAAGTAGGGGAGGACCGGCGGCATTGTAACAGTTTTTTCCCAAATTGAACCTATCAGCTTTATTGAAGCTAAATACTTTGCTAAAACTAAATAAAAGAAATAATGCATATTTTAGCCCTTACATCATGAATAGGTTTGGATATAAGGTAAAACAAGTCATTTTGAAGCCAATTACCATTTTAAAACAAGAGTCGAGTGTTACAATGCCCCCGTGACGAGGGCCAATGTAACAGACGTGCGGGGCAATTGTTAACACCATGAACTTGTAACATTTCTGTTTTTCTTTATCAAAAGCTAATGCCACATGAACAAATTAAACATCATTAACCACATAACACTAATTAGAATGAAACATACCAATGCTTGACCCATTAATATTACATTTTCCACTTGTTATAGCATGAAATGGACAAAAGTTAGTTGAAGTTTTTTTTTTTTTTTTTTAAATTTTTTTTTAGTTGTTGTGGCTTCACCCTTAACTGAGAATTATAGAACCATTCATTACATTCATATTTTGGTTCTTTATGCTACTTTTGTACCTACCACAATATAAAATCGTTTAACTGAAAACTGTTGTATAACACTTTATGTAACGCCTTTGACTATAACGCATTCTTGCAAATAAAGTGATACATTCTGGAAGAAATAAAAATTACAGCTTTTTTTTTTTTCTTTTTTTTTTTTTGTAAAATCAATCTTCAAATCTTACGCCATTTTTTTCCTTCCATTATCGGCAAAATCAATATGTCTTTGCCTTTACAAAACGTATTGAAGGCAATATATTTTCACGGTATCATATTGAAACTTATTTTTATTTTTATGGGGGCTGCCACCCCTTCCCCTCTCTCTCCTCTGTCTTTCTTTCCTCCCCCACTTCTATCTTTCTTTTTTCTTCATTCACTCCCTCTCTTACTTTTTTACTCCTATCTGCCCTCCCCCCCTCTCTCTCTCCTCTCCGCCTCTCCCTTTCTCTCCCTTACCTCTTTCTTCTTTCTCTCTTTAATATGTGCGTTTTATAATAAGAAAAAAACAAGTCAGGGAGTGGCCCTATTCTCTTTCCCCATTTATTATGACCCCATTGATAAATAGGCCTTTGGCTTTTTTCATGGACTTATCCGTCAGTGTTTCTGTTTATGTAGTTATACCATGACACTCGGAACGAATAAAATGAAATAAAAACATATGTTCACAGTTATTTATTCCTCATGAGTTGAGCTCGATAGATAAGGTTACCTTTGCCCTTGGAAAACAATAATTATACATTAAAAGTTATGAAGTTCTTCTAGTAAGTGATATAAATTATTAAAAAAAAAACATAAGAAATAACCAAACTTGAGGCTCTGATTACAGTGAAACAAATGATAAACAAAACTAAAGGCACTTTTTTTCCGGAAAATATTCAATATTTCATTGCATTTCTAACACAAACGTACTTAGACAGATATGTCAAAGTTATTGAATTTTTCATGTCTGAGATTATAGTATGGTTAACCTTTTGTTTTTGTAAAGCATAAATAATCGACAATACATTTCAAAGTTATAAAGTGCTGATAGTACTGAGCTATCAAACGAGGCTTTCTTTGCTATTTTATTCTTTATCAAAGTACTCCTATTTACAATCTTGGCATTAAAAGAAACGTAATGTCACTCTCTTCATTATGTTATTTACTTGTTTCTTTTCCTAGTTAAGAGTAATATATATTATTTTGAATAAAAAAACAACAACACAAAAATAAAAATTGAAGGCATCTGGCTAGATCTCACTTTGCGGAGACGGTCTCCGTGATAAATAAAATTTTGTTTTCCGACGGACAGAATGTATTAAAAAACGGTCTCCCAATATCGCGGGACGCTCCGAGACGTCTCCGCCACAATTTATTTGAAAAAAATCTCCGAAGATTTAGGAGGACATACCTCCGAGACGTCTCGGATACGTTTCTAATATTATCTATCCATCCGGAAGACGAAATTCTATTCTGTCGTGGAGACGTCTCCGCGAAGTGAGATACCACCCTAATTTCATGTCGCGAGGTTATAGATGTTAGTTACCTTTTGTTTTTGTAAAGCATTATAATTTGAAATACATTCAAAGTTATGGATGCTTGAGCTAAGGGTGCTATCATCACTTCGCGGAGACGTCTCCGCGGACAGAATAGAATCTTGTCTCCCGACGGAATAAATAGTATTAGAGACGTCTCCGAGACGTCTCCCTGAATTTCGGAGACGGATTTTTTAAAATTGTCGCGGAGACGTCTTGGAGACGTCTCGGAGACGTCTCTAATACTCAGCTCCACTGGTTCAGAGGTTTCTGATTATGTTGTAATGTTATGTTTACAGGGAGAAACAAATTCCGGGACAATGTAATGTTTTTATGTAATTTGCAAGGGGAACCACGGGTTAGCCTGGATGGGCTTCGATCAGCGAACGTCTACAAAAAATGAAAAATTAACCCATACATTTGTGATTTTAGTCATGTTCAGCCCCCCCCCCCCTCCCCCCACTCCCCTCACCTGCCGCCAGCCCCTCCCACTCAAAAAGGCTCCGCGGCCCCTGATTGCTTATTTTAATGCTGGTGTTGATTCAGCGGAAGATCTGCCTTTACCGATTCCTACGGGAGTTACTTTAACAGAACAGGAGGCAAATTGTAACAGTGGTTTACAATTGCCCCTGGCAGAGGTGACCTATTTGGAGAGATTTTTTTATATCTATAGCTTCCGGTATTCGTCGTTGAAACTTTTAGCAAAATATGCCTAAGAACATAATTTTAAATATACAAAAATGACAAGCCCGTAGCTCATCCACATATTTGTCCAGAAGAAAAACAATGGTAATGTGAAGCATACTTTTATGGCTTCACAAAAACGGTTTTTCCGCTGTAGAAAGTTCCAGAACGTATAAATCTGCTAACATCTCATACAGCATGTGGTAGCGATTAAATGCGCATGTTCTCTACAAATTTTAAGTTTATATAGCGTGTTCTGCTAGGATGGGAGCCTCTGGTTACAATTGCCCCGTGTTACAATAATTGTCCCCGGTCTCCCCTATAGGCCATTTCCTAAGAGTGACTTTAAGACCCCAAAGGAAAATCAAACAATCGCCAAACCTGCCTAACCGGAAAAATCCATTGCCCGAACACTGACAAATATATGCAACAATAATGGGCCTTTAATCAAAAGCATCGCTCGCGCTGTGCGATGTATTGTATTCTGAATGAACACATTCGGAGGAGGTTAGTGCTTTGATATAGAATCAATGTGGTAAATAATGAATGCTAAGAAATAATAATCAGAAATACAATTGTGAACTGTCTATTTTACCTGACACTGCAACCGTTTCCAAACACGCATGCATACTGAGCAAACGCTTCAAGAAACCCTGAACAAGGTTACCGTTGTCAAAATCTTGCTATATGAAATCTATAGTTTTAAGGCTTCAACTGATGTGTCTGTTCGACGCAATTGTTGTTTGGCATTATAAAAACGAATGTGGTCAAAGGGTAGCCTAGTGCTGACGAATTCAACAAAAAGAAAGAACAAAAATTTAGAATTTTTCTAAAAGGAGAGAGACGAGAGAGATACGAGAGAGAGAGAAGAGAGAGAGAGAGACAGAGAAGAGAGCGACATCGAGGCAAATTTACATTGTTGTGAATGGCATTTGCATTTCAAAAATTTTATTTTACATTAAAGTTTAAATAGTCATTTCCTCAACCCATATGAGGTGCTCTATCGTTTTGTATTCGAAAATTCAAAAGAAGACAAAAAAACTTACATGCGTATCCAGCATGTACCTCTTCTCAAAGCATTTCATAGGACCCCAATTATCTTGGGACAATACGACTCTATTAGTTTGCTGCATTGACCCGTACATTTCTTTTGTAAATTGTTGACGCTTGATACGGAACTATGATTATTTTCCTTCTTTATTGAAAATTAAATGTAAACTTAAATGCACTATGAACAAAGAGGGAACCATCATTACGAAGCTAGTACTCAGAACGATCCAGCCTCGAGGCCGATTCAAAAGCATGATATCGGGCCTATGCCAAACCTAATATAGAGCCGATACTGTCTCCAGCAAATAGGTCTTCACACTCTTTGTCAGAGCGAATCGTGGATTCAGCCAGGGAAAAAACATAGTTTTGGTGACCGTCATGATTTAAATAGATATGGCATGTAGGTTATGAGGGAAAGCAAATGCATGATAACCAACCGTTTACATTACTAGCGAATTATTGTGTTTGAGCTTTAACATCTCACTCTCCTATCTATTATCGTAACAACATAAAATAACATTCGTCATTGGACTAATAAATTTAGAGATATAATTTTGAAAAGATCAAATAAAGATTTGCATTTAAAAGAAAGAAATGAAAAATTAAAGTGATGTGCTAATATTTATGAAGAGAATATAAGTTTGTAAAGGTAATGTAAAAGTAAAATGAATTACTAAATAAAAAAAAGCTTAAGTGTGAGTTTAAGTATATGTATTTTCTATCTTAATAAAATGTAAAAAACATTTACATTTTA